>OY723393.1:25394869-25629869 GCA_963210295.1 Ophion ellenae | reverse complement strand
TTATTTATTTACTTATTTTTTTACGATGATGAGTCTTACAAAGTTTGAAATTCAAGTCGTTCGAATAAAAAAAGAATGAGGTAAGTTTCTCTTTTAGGATAAATATTAATGATATATATCCAACATACTTATCAATGGATAAATATCGTGCGAACCCTGGTTAAAAATGTTATGAAAAACTATCAAATCACTCAGTGCATTATGACACTCATGACGAAATTGTCACAATGTACTGAGCATCGTTAGAACGCAACGAAAATCCACCTTTATTCTTTAATTTCTTTATTATTATTACTATCTAAACTGTTCTTTTGCAATGCTGTGAAACCTCGTTTATACGTTTTGCACTTATACGTTTTTTTATTATTCATACGTCAAATTTCTCTAGCCCCGGCAGATATCGTTCATAAAGATCGTAATAAAGTTTAATTTATACATTTTTCACTTATACGTTTTTCGCGCTTATACGTTATTAATTTTATTCCTCAGCGTCGGTTTCGAGGTTCGTTTTTCTCAGTTATAAGTTAATCACACGTGATATTCTCTAGCCGGAGAAAATTTCATGTGACTGCGTTTTGATGTTTCTGACCTCGGCTATGCATGCATGTACTGTGATTACATATCTCTTATCAATACGAACCTGGCTGTTATTTACTAGTCTAAAACGTCAAGGCTTCAAAACGGAGATTCGAAAACTTGAGTTAGCTCATTACTCAATTATTACCAATCAAGTTCTCAATTGGAAAACCAAACATTAAAAGGGTATGACAGTGTGAAAGCTGAAAATTGGGGTGATTTTCGGGAAGTTTTGGAAAAAAAGTACTTAATCAAATGTTTCGGAAAATTAAGAATATATTTGGCTATATTTGACCTATATTACATAATTTTTTCATAAAAAAATATTGAGATCCAAGCGACTTATGCGCTGCCTTCGGCGGCACCAAAAAAAAGATTGAGTAGCTGAAATCGAAAAAGGAAAAAATGTCGTTAAACTGGAAGGATTTCCTGTACAATGACGTGGAATTTTCGAAAAATATCAAAATCTAAGAAAATGACGTAGGTATGAAAAAAGTCAGTTTTCTTGCCTATAAAATCGTCGTTTTTTTCAATGCCAAATCGTCAATTTTCATCCAATCAAAAATATCCTACGTCATTGTAGAGTAAATATATTCAAGAGTACTCCGTTCAAATTTCAAGTCAATCGGACAATTGCTCTTTGAGTTACAATTTCAGCGAATTTGAAAGATCTCATTTCGAGAAAAACGGGTTCAAAGATTTAACTATCGATTTTTGCAAGATAAAATGATATTGATATAAATGATAATGATATTCTTGAAAGTATAAACTGTCGAAAAAGGCAAAAAAAAATCGATTTTTTAAAGTGTCACACTGGTAAAGCCCCTTAACATAATAGAGGTACTGCTATTGAAAAACATCGGGAATTATGCACCAATCGCCATTTTTAAATGTTTAAGAGTTTCAGATACATACTATATTTCACTTCTACGTTATTCTCACTCATACGTCATATTTGTTGTACCCCTTAAAAAACGTATAACTGAAGCTTCACTGTATTGGGTTATGGATCCCTAATAAGGATCTTCAAAAATGATTCAGTGATATATGTCGCCCAGATATGCCTAAAAAAAATTGTAAAATCGCTTCGTCATAAAGTCGATGAAAAAGCGATCGATCAATGGGTAGACACGTTTTTACACACACCGATACAAAATTAATTAGTTTTCCCTGCATCGGAAAAGTGGATGCCGAAGTTTGCATTGTTGGAACGCAACGAAAGCTCTTTTACATTTTACGTTCCTTATTCTTATCGTTACAGAAGATTTTTTGATGGATTTAGATTGTGGATTGCTAGATAAGTATCTCAAAAAATGGGTGATGGGTTTTATGGGCAAAATCTGTCAAAAGAAGTTAGAGGAATTCAGCAAGATTAATTTACGTAACGAAGCTCAGGATTGACACACGTGGCCACTCACAGCATTGATGAGCCTACTAAATAATCAATCGTAAACGTATTATACAAAGAGTAAACAGATGAAAAAAGATTTTTTTTTCGTCCTCAAGTACAAGGAGAGACGTTGTAGCCCAGACCAATTTATCGCGGACGTCTATCGCCTCGTCAATTTTATGTTTACGTCTTTTCGAGTCTCGAAGAGTCGCAGACGGCTCACGTGACTCACGAATCGGTATGGGCGAGTCGACCCTTACATCCTAAAAGTTTGTATTGAGCCCTCCGCGACACTCCCATGCCCGAGAAACAATCGTGACGATGGAAATCATGAAAGAAACAAAAAAAAGTTCACACACGAGGCAGAATTAATGTTCCGGAGTATTTTTACCCGACCATGGGTCATTTCCGCTTTTCCTCCCTTATCAAAAACAAGATACGGATATACGCGTGTACGTACTAATTTTAACGGTCGACCGCACTCTTCATCTCGTTGCCACAATGCAAAACAACATACTGTAATTTTTTTTCAACTGCACAAATTTCATTTGGCCGATTGAGGCTGTGAAAATCGCTCAAATTTTTTCACGTATTCTCAAGGGGCACCTAGTGATTCTAGTGTGACACTTTTAAAAAATCGATTTTTTTGTTGCTTTTTTCGAAGGTCTATTCAAGTATACGTTTCTACTACAGTATACCTCATACTTTTATCGACTTATAACAACAAAATCGATATTTTTATCCTTCAACGGGTTTTTCTCAAAATGACCTTTTTCAAATTTACTGCGGTTCTAAGTAAAAAACAAATCATCTGGTCGACTTGAATTTTGTTTTAGCGTATCTAGTATTTGTTTCTTTATAAATACAATGACCTTTCAGTTTTTCGATTGGATAAAAAATGTCAATTTGCCATGCAAAAAACCATCAGATCTTTGAGCGTCATTTGGAACTTTTTTTTCAAAACTCCGCCATTTTGTAGGATTTGAATTTTTTTTCAAAATTCTGCCTCATTTTCCAGGCAATACCTTCTAGTTTAACGGACTATTTTTATTTTTGGATTTCGGGCACTCTGAAGGCCGCAATCACTGAGGCAGTGGGAGAACTTTTTTTTTGGCTCGTGATACGGCGCATAAGTAGCTGAAAATGGAATATTTTCATATACACAAATTACTGTATACATATTATTTATACACAAAAATATCCTCGAAATTTCAAAATATTCGATGCAATACTTTTCTTTCAATAAATTCCCGAAAATCACCTTTTTTGAGGCAGTCACACTAGTGGTGCCCCTTAACCCTTCGCGGTCACTCGTTCTGGCTATAACACGCCGGTCACAGGGGGTCGCAATGACCCCAGCATGTTTCAAACGATTGCCGCGTTGACCGTATCGTTCCGAATGACTCATAAAAATTCAGGATATTAGTTTGAACATCCTAGAATGTCGCATTCCCGGTATTATATTTTTATTAAATTTTTAAATGGCGGAAAAATCAGCATGGGGCCAATGAGTAAAAAAGGCCCATCTTTACTTAAAAAATCATAACTTTTGTAATATTCATTTTTTTCTCATAAAATTTTAGAGCGATGCTCTTGAGACATGATAGTTTGTGGAAAAAAAAGCTCTACAGTGGGAAATAGTTTTAGGAAAAAAAAATAGCTCCACGTCCGGTTCTAGTTCGTACTACCAAAGCACCGTTAGAAGGCCGGCCAGTTGCCTTGGCCGCCAACAACTTATAATAGTAATTTTGGCTTAAAGTTGTACTTGGGGTCATTTTGACCCCGGGTGACCGCGGACGGTTAATAAAGATTAACGATCTCGATTTGCAAAAAAAAGGCTTTTGATAATGATGAAAATGAGGAAATAAAAAGTGATGAAACAAAAATCGTCGCAACGATGCAAACTTCAAAGTCATCGACACTCGGAATTTACGAACTTGTGAACGGGGAAAAAAAACAATTATTTTCGCTGATTGGAGATAAAATTTTATAAATCGATTTTATCATTGATTTAAAATACATCGAAGGAACGAATTAGGTATTTCTTTCGTGGAGGGCCGTATTTTGTGGGGGCATAAGCAGGGCCCTATTGAATCATTTGTAAATTACCGAGCGCTTAATACAAATAATTCACAATCAATTATTACATTCAACAACAAAATGGAACAAAAAAATTCGCACAAATTTTGTAGTCTTGGACATTTTTACATTTTCTTTTGGAATGTCCACTATGAATTTACTGGCAATGATGAAGCTGGAAGCCAGGACTATTCTCAAATACATCAAACAATACCAAAACTATAATATATCATCATAAACACCTGGAACTCACGCCTATCCATCAGCAGAGCACACTCGTGTAGTTGAGATGCTGATAAACATTTTTAATAATTATTTGAAAATAGCTGGAAGCCAGAACTATTCTCAAATACATTGAACAATGCCAAAACTATAATATCCCACACAAAAAGCACCCAGAACTCACGTGTATCCATCAGCATAGTTCTATAGGAAGTTACACAGAAAAAATTCCGTCACTTTTTTTGTGAAATCATCAGAACTATTGCTAAAATCTATCAGGAACTATAGCACTCAGCCGTAAGCAGAAGGAACTCCCGGTAATTTACGGTTTTCTGGAAAATTATCTGCTACGGGAAGTTAGCAGATCATTTTTTCAATCACCTTTTTTGATAAAATCACCAGAACTATTGTTAAAAACCATCAGGAACTACAGAACTCAACTGCATACGAAGAAAACTCTCACTTAAGGGGGGATTGTCTTTTTTTTCGCAAAATTTACCGCTTTTTGGGAATTTTTTTGTGAAGAAAGTATACAACGGAAAACTTGTGAAACTTGGCATATAGTTTTATTGATCTGTTTACTACATACAAAAAAATTTTTAAACAATTTCATTAAAAAATCCGCCTCCCACCCCCCTCGACGCGCGATGGTCCTTTTTTGATGGTGTGCACGATTACAGCCTTCGCGTTTATCCTGCAACAAAAACCCAAAAAGCATTTTACTTTAGACACATATAGCTATCGTTTGATGAAGGGAAAAAAAAAATTGACGATTTGGTGACGTTTTGAACTTGAAGTATCGATTTTTCGAAAAAAAATTGATCGATTTTTTGTTATAAATAAAAAACTATTAAACGTATTGCTTTTTTGCTTCATCAAACGATAAAAGGATGTCAGCTGAGCATTCTGTCCAAATTTGAAGGCAATCGGTTGAATAGTTTTTGAGAAATCGTGCACACCATAAAAAAAGGACCATCGCGCGTTGAGGAGGGTGGGAGGCGGATTTTTTGATGAAATTGTTTGAAAATTTTTTTGTATGTAGTAAACGGATCAATAAAACTATATGCCAAGTTTCACAAGTTTTCCGTTGTTTACTTTCTTCACAAAAAATTCCCAAAAAGCGGTAAATTTTGCGAAAAAAAAGACAATCCCCCCTTAATTTTGATCTGCTGGCAAATGCTCCGCTAACTTCATTGACACTTTACTGTTTCAGTTTGAATCAACTGGTAACATTTCATCAATTGTCCCGAAATATCTTAATTTATCATTTTCGTTATTATCCGAAATCACATTTCGCACACTGAGAAAAAGAGATCATTGATCCAATATCATTGGTGTTATTGAATGAAATTTCGCTGATTCAATTGTAAAATTGTTGGTGTAAATAATCGGATTTATTAGTCCAAACAAAACGCTATTGACTTTAGTAACATGATAAAATGAAAAGTTCTTTTTCCTTCGAAAGATATATTGTTAGCCGAGAACAATATATTATTGAATCTATCTAAAAAATTGTCGCGAACAAATTACATAGGTTTGAATGCACTTTCTGCAACGAACAAAAAAAGCGTTTCAATTCATAACATGAATATTGTTGATTCGAGTACACAAGAAAAGCTGAATTTCGCTCGTTTGATTCAGATAAAATTTCTATTGAGTAAATATGTTATTTTATTTTTTTCACCATACCCGATATTGATTTCCAAGTACATTATTCGTTAAAATATTAATATTTTATTTTGATTGAAAAATATTATGCAAATGTCTGAATTGGTTAAAAAATTATGCGAAAGTAAAATTTGTTTCTTGCGCATTTGGTTGAAAAAATTCAACCAAATCATGGCCGAGCACTACCGAAATTATAGGTGTGAGGAAACCCGTAGTTCTCGGAGTAACCGCTAGAAGCCGCACGTGCGCTCGTTTTTCGTAAGCGTAGCGCGAACCAAAAATCTACGTAAACGCCTGAGAAACTCTAAAGAGTATCGCTTCTTGGCCTGTGGCTAAGATCAAAGTGTAGTATCTGTTCTTATCAATTGAATATCTGATACTCTCTCCACGGATATTCCATTGGATATCTGATATTCTCTCCACTATTATCGCGGATGATCATTCCAATGCTCACTTTTTATTTAAGATTTAAAACAAATTGAAAAACATACGTCCCATGGCATATTCGTTTCGATGCAGTAAATAAATAATTAATTCTATCGATTATATTTATGTGCGAAATAAAAAATGTTGTAGCAACCGCTTAATTATTTCATCCATACATCTACGGATTGTATATAGAATGATTTCAATAGAATATAATTTTATTTGAAGGATAATGTAGATATTCAGAGAACAGAAGAGCTTTTTTAAATAAAAAAATATGTTATTTAAATCAATCACATTTTCCAATATTTTATAGTATTGTAACAATCTCATATATCGGTGGCACTCCGCAGCAGCGCATTTATTTGGACCAACCAATATATTTTTTCGATTCTATTGGTTTTTTTTCTCAATGCAGGTTCATTTTGTAGAGCGCTGGGTAAGAATCCTACAAAAGATATGCTAGTCTTTCGTAGCTCACATTTGTCAAGGAGAATTCGGGATATTGAAGAAAACAACAATTTTCGTTGCATCCTAACAATGCAAGCTTCAATATGGCGCAAAAAATTGATCAAGTCCTACCACTTAGACATCGATCAATCAAATTAATCTTATCAGCTCCCTCAGCAGTAGAACAATATACAAAAAATCGCATCACGTACCATGAGCGAAAGTTCCTTTGAAAAATCATTGCGTTTCACATCGACATACGTTCAACTCTGCATCTTTATATCGCTCCTCATTCAATTATCCGAACGTTAATTAATCAACGTGTCCAAAGGAATTCCCTTTGTCTCGAGTCATCGAGACAGAGATACAAATGATGCAATTAAATTCTCGTATTTTGCCCTCAAGTGGTTGGGACTTTTTTTTCAACCATCAGCAATGATGCAGCACGTAAAGCGTAATTCTCCGATGAATTATTGTTCGCGTTCGATAACGATATGGCTCACGGGCATCGTCGACCGGCGTTTTATCGACATTTGTGTATTTGAGAAAAAAAAAGCACAGAAGAAGCCAGAGAAAGAAAGAGGCGGGTAGAATTTAAGGGGTTAGGCTACTGTGACGTAAATAAGGGTTATTAAAAAAAAAAATATGGTGTTGAAGTTCGCATCGGTTGGAACGCAACGAAAATCCTTCTTTATTTTTTTTTATTCCTTTATTATTACTTTTGCAATATTAAGTTCTGGATCCCTAATAATGGTCTCGAAGTTTGCATCGTTGGAACGCAACGATAATTCTTTTTTATATTTTTATTTCCTCAATTGGATTATTTTACGTTATCTTTTTTTGCAGGTTTTCTATTATAAATCTCTGAATAAGCAACTTGAAAAATGATTGAGGGAATTTCATAGCGTAGATTTGCCAAAAACCAATTTGAGCAATTGAAAAATAACAATTTTCGTTGCATTCCAACGATGCAAACTTCAACATGATTCCCTAATAAGAATCTTCAAAAATGTTACACTGATATTTGTAGCCCAGATGTGTCTAAGAAATTGAACAATACGAGAAAAAAAAATCGTTGCATTTCAACGATGCAAACTTCAATACCATAAAAAAATTAATTTTGAAGGAATACGTAGTTTATTTGTATGTACCTTGACAAAATTGTGGGCCAAATTTCATTAAAAAAATATGAATAATCAAAAAGTCATAAACAATCTCTTGAAGGACTTTTGAACGTGAGGGGCTCAACGGTGTACCCGATTTCGGCCACCCGGTTGATCTGAAACGAAAAAACCAATTTTTTTCTTAAAATAGATAATATTGGCTGGACTTGACCGAGCTTTTTTTCGTTATCGTGTTCCAATCATCAAAAAAGAAAATGTTGGATTTTTTCTCGATTTTTCGAGGACAAATGACATCATTATTGTTGATAACTAATGAAAAAAAATGTTAAGTACAAAAACGTCGGTCAAGACTAAACTACTATTACACTTAACAAGTGTACCAAATTTCGAGTCAATCCGTTCATTGGATGTCGAGAAATCGTGTACACCGTTTTGCAAAACAAAGTTTCGAGAAAAACGCGTTTAGAGTTTTACCAGCAGTTCTATCCTTGTAATCATAAGTTTACCTTCATTCTGCGATTCCTGCACTCTATGTTGGACCTTCCTCTTCACTTTGAGTATGATTTTTTTTTTTTCATTTTTATCAGTATCTAGAATCTTTTTTGCCAGTTTTGGTTATAGATTTTTAACAAGGATCCTCGATAATGTTTCAGAAATGTTCATGTACTGAATGTGCCAAAACAATCGGCAATACGAAAAGAGTATATTCTCGTTGCAGTCCAACGATGCAAGCTTCAATACAACATTTAAGTTGCCTCAAGCGACTTTAGATTTTTCGAAATTTTCCCAGTAACCCAAACCCCTTAAAAAAAAGAGCGCATACGTCCGGACGGTCGGTCCCGTCCGATACGTGCATATTTAAACCCTCGCGACGTAGTCGTTGTTGATCAATTATTATTCGCGGAGTTAGTATAATATAAAACCGTCTGAATGCTCGCTGCATTAACACACACGAGGAGGAGGGGCATGGGGGGGGAGACAAACAGCTGGCCTCGACCACCATCGTTCGCTATCGCTTTATCTCTTTCTCACTGCTCGCCCGTTCTCTATCTTTCTCTCTCCCACGCTCCAAACCCTCGCCCGATCCTTCTCTCGTTCTTATATGCTCTCCCTGAGCTCTGTCTATCGACCCTAACCTAGCTATTTATATACGCACGCTTCGCGCCCGTGCCTATCAACCGTTTCACGGCTCGCACGCACTCACGCATTTACGCTCGTGTATTAAAATTCACCCGTATAGGGTGTCTCAAAATGACCTGACATTTTCATTTATCAATAAAACGCATTATTTATTTGAAAAGTACGAATATTTTTATTTCAATTTAAGGTACAAACATGGAGGTTATGTGTGGAACGTAATATCCGATAAATGGCCGCCTTGTCCCTGTTTGCAAACGTTCACTCTTTTTACGAAATTTTTCAATAACATTTTGGTATAATTGCGGGCTAATTTCATTGAGGGGCCAGCCCACTTTGGAACCACGAAAAAAGGCTATTTTCGCGATTTTTTTTTGAGGATTTTAAAAAAGATATGAATATAAAAGTTGTTGGGCTTCATAAATAAAGTCTTGAAATACATTTGAAAAAAATTAATTCATTTTTAAGTAGAAAAACTATTGTTTACGGTAACGCCTCAAAAATAGGTGGGCTAGGTAGCTCCATCACAACCCGGCAACGGCTTATCCAAAACAAAAAAATCAAAGTCCATTAGATTCAGTATGACACCAGCTACAAAATGACCCTCGGATATAAAGTTTCATCGAAAAATAAAAAAATGGCAGATGAAAAACGAAAAAAGTTTAAAAAACCGCGTTTTTTTTCGGTTTTTCGCAAAAAAAAAAGAGTAAAAATAAAAATTTTAAAACCATCGAGGGTCATCTTGTTGCGAATCATGTTTACAATATGTGGTTCAAATGGCGAGAGAATCAGTTTATTAGTTTTAGAGATACGATGGGGCTAGATTTTGAAAACGTTGTTTCGAGAAAAACGCGTTTGGAGTTTATACTCGGAAAAACTCTTACCTAAATTCAATCGGCAATTCCTGCACCGTAAAAAATGCCTTCTGATTGCTCATCATCGTCGATTTCTTCAAGTCTTGCTTGTTTTCGATTTTTTGAAATTTTCAAAGTGGACTGGCCCCTTAATGGTGCGTCCAATTGCTTCCTTGAGCTCCGGAATGGTCTGTGGATCATTGGCATACACTTTTCCTTTCGGAAAACTCCAAAGAAAGAAGTCCAATGGCGTCAAATCGCATGATCTTCGTGGCCAATTCACATCCGCCCGCAGTGTGGCAGGTTGCGACACCTTGTTGAAAGAGTATGTCTTCCAAGTCCATGTCGTTTATGCTATTTATCGGATATTGTGCTCCACACGTAACCTCCATGTTTGTACATAATATTAAAATTAAAATATTCGTACTTTTCAAATAAATAATACGTTTTATTAATGAATAAAATTGTCAGGTAATTTTGTGACACCCTTTATATACAGGGTGTCCCAGAACTGAATGCGTTCCCTGAAATGGGGGGTTGGGGGTGAAATTCCGAGTCGATTGATATAAGCATGTATGGGTCTCAGATCAACCCCTGAATTATTATTAATTTTAAAAGGCGAGCCAATCAGGTCCGCCCGATGATCCGGTGGGCGTACGCCGACTCAACGGGCGCACCTGATTCGCCCGCCTTTAAAAATTAATAATAATTCAGGGGTTGATCTGAGACCCACACATGCTTATATCAATCGACTTAGAATTTCACCCCCAACCCCCCCTTTCAGGGAACGCATTCCGTTCTGGGACACCCTGTATACGTACGAATGCCCGTGGTGCTCTGCAACTTTCCTTCGTATACATGCTCGACTGTCGTACGATCATTTACTTATACTACTTGAAATCCTTCATGTGTTCAGCTCTATTCATTTTTTTATCTCGTTTTCGACCTACCCCCCCCCCTGCCCTGGTGCCGCTGTCTTTAGCGCTCTTTCCGTCTTTTCGTCTCGTCATTTTTTTCAATTTTGCCTTCCCTCGTCCGCATTCGAGCCATTTGCATCCACAGCCGTTTCGTATGGTCACGCACCCGGAAGGTTCGAGTGAGAAAAAAGGATATTGTACGAACGCCTCGATTGTTACTTTGAACGGTCGATTGTACTATTCGTGATTTCCAATCACGTAATGGGAGAAGACTCGATTGTTCTTTGTTATTTTTGAGGGGGACAACGCCGAGGTGGCTAAACGGCGAGGCAGGGAGGAGCTCTTCCGTGATCCCGCTTTTGTTACGCTCGCGTGTGCCTGCATTGGAGATCACATGTGGAGGTTAATTTACAATATTTTGGGATTTTTATTTGTCAGTGTTGCGCATTGATGGAAACGAATGTATTGGGATTGAAAAAAAACGTGCTTTCTTGCCTTGCTGGAAAAATAATTTGCTGGAGAAAAGTAAATATAAGGTACATGGCGTGAGTTTGTTTGACACAATTGTAGTTTTATTTACTGCTGACGAAATTTTCCAGATACTTGATGGGCCTGCGTAAGCTTGGAACAAACAGCTCGTGTTCGAATGATTTTTTTTCCCGATTAGAGCATTGTGATGACGAGATTGGGTTTTTTACACACAGTTAAGGGGCTACATCTACCTAGGGGCACAAAAAAATTGACAAATTCGGAAAAAAATGACAAAGAAACACTTTTTAACATAGAGAGATGCCTACGCTGATCGCTGAATAACAGTTTGACGCATAAAATAGTGTGTAAAAATGTTTAAAATGTGATAAAAAACTGTCAAATCACTTAGTACATTATGACACTGATGACGAAATTGTCATAATGTACTGAGTGAAAAACTGTCAAATCACTCGGTACATTATGACAATTTCGTCTTCCTTTACATTATGACAATTAGGAATCTCCCTATTTTAAGGTTGTTATGGGGTTTAGGGGTCGGGGGTGAAGTACGAGCGCCCTATGCTTATGCACGGAGCCAATTGACTGTTACCAACCATTAGCTTTCAAATAATCGTCATACTAAACGTACGTTTTGGAACTATTTTTCTACATCTATTTGTAAAAATATGCGTTTTTGAACATTCGGTGATTACATGAAGGGCTATACCAGTGTGAACGCTCAAATTTGGGTGATTTTCGGGATTTTTTTGGAAGAAAAGTACTCAGTTAAATGTTTCGGAAAATTAAGAATATATTTGGCTATATTTGACCTATATTACATAATTTTTCATAGAAAAATATTGAGATCCAAGCGACTTATGCGCTGCCTTCGGAGGCGCCAAAAAAGGTCCTCCACTGCTGACATGATTCCGGCCGATTAAGTACCTGAAACCGAAAAAGGAAAAATGTCGTTAAACTGGAAGGTATTTCCTGTACAATGACGCAGGATTTTCGAAAAATATCAAAATCTAACAAAATGGCGTAGTTATGAAAAATAAGTCAGTTTTCCTGCCTATAAATAGTCGTTTTTTTCCAATGCCAAATCGTCAATTTTCATCCAATCAAAAATATCCTACGTCATTGTAGAGTAAATATATTCAAGAGTGCTCAGTTCAAATTTCAAGTCAATCGGATAATTGGTCTTTGAGTTACAATGTCAGCAAATTTGAAAAATCTCATTTCGAGAAAAACGCGTTTAAAGATTTAACTATCATTTTTTGCAGGATAAAATTATGCAGGATCATGATATTCTTGAAAGTATAAACTGTCGAAAAAGGCAAAAAAACTCGATTTTTTCAAAGTGTCACACTGGTATAGCCCCTTAAAACGAATTAATCTTAGTTGCATTCCAACGATGCAAACATCAACGTCATTGATTCGGTTAAAAGGAAATTCAACAAAGAACGAGAAGCAATTCTCACCGTCGCGAAAATTCGCCGAGTTTCGGACACTTCGAACTCCCGGAGTTCCTCCGGGGCACAGTTGCGATTATAGCTTCACTCTTCTCGTGGTAATTGCTCGTTTTTGCGTTAGTCATCCCGCGTATCTAGTGAGAGAAACAGCCGAAACGGACAAGAGCGAGAAAGAAATAGAACGACCCGCAGAAATGAATATATATTCTTGGCACGCGAAAGTCAAGAGAGGACGAGACGTGAAAATGCCCTAGGCGTAACCAAGATCCACCCGGAGCTACAGAAAAAAAAACACCCTCAACCATTTCCAAAAGAGGTCTCCGCCTTTCACATTCCGGAAATAGTCTAATCTCTGACCTAAGTAGAATTCAATTTTTCTTGCAATTTCATCCAAATGATTTATTTATAGAAACATTCATTTGAGCCATAGATATTTTGAGTCTTCATCCCTTGAGGTCCCTTGGACCAGAAACTTACATTTCAAATCAACATTTAATTTTACGATCTTATGATGGCCTGCTCATTGCAATGACGAACATTCTGGATCATGTTGAAGTTTGCGCCGTTTGAAAGCAACGCATTTTTTAAATTCATTTTGTATTTCTTCATTTTTTCTGTCGAACAAAATAATTTTCTTGTCGACGTAGGTTATAGAACGAGAATCCTCAAAAACGTTGGAGTGACCCTCGCATTCTCAATCTGCCAAAACAATTTTGGATGGAACACGTCAATGGTTGAGGAATCATCACAGTTAAAATACGCTAATTAGACTGATTTTTAAATGTCAATTCAAAGCGCTCATGAAGAACTAAAAATAAATTTAAAAAATATGATGATTTCACGAAAAAAGCTTCCATAGCAAGATGAAGAATGGCGTGAAAAATGTTGTGTCAAAATTTGATACAAATAGCTTGAAAACTCTTCTTTCGAGAGTGTCCACCGTTTTGACAATCATTTCGAGAAAAACGCGTTTAAAGTTTCGAGTGCGGAATTTTCATATAATTTGTTTACTTACGATAAATCGGCGCTGCCAGGTGCGTGCTTATAACCGTCTATACTATCGCATAGTGCAAAAAAAATAATCGATTTTCTTAAATTTTACACTGATGATTCCTTAAAAAATGAATTTTCTATACCTTCCAAAGATGCAAACTCCATCGTCATTGTTTTCAAACGGACCTATGAAACGTCTGTATTTTTATTAAGGGGGGTGATAACCTCTAGGCGAGAAGAAAATTGCTGATTTTCATGATTTTTTTTTAAACGGAAAGTTAGCTTTACCTTTTTTAGATTTAGTAAATCAAAATCCTAAATCCAAAATAAAGGTAAAATAAAGAAATACACACTTTTAGCTGTTACACCCTAAAATTTCAATAAAGGTACCCTAAAGGTACCTTTATTAAACAAAGTACCCTAAATCTAAAATAAAAGTAAAATAAAGGAATACACACTTTTGGCTGTTGACGGTAAAAATTAAGAAATACACACTTTTGGCTGTTACATGGTATTTAAAAAATTATTAATCTTTAAAAATGGAGGAGGTATGGTCTTCTAAACGGGTTGGGGCGGATGTTGTCAGACGTCGTGACACGTAGCGTCGGTGGGATTAATCCGAAAAAAAAACCAAGGAAGATTTTTCTGTCATTAACACTCATACGCAAAATAGGAACCAAGAAAACGTGAAAAATGTCGAAAATCGATTAAATGGTACGATTTGAAACAAAAAGTTTGAATTTTCCAAAAGAATAGCTACATTTTGCAATTAAAAAATCCTTTTTTGTCATTTTAAAAAATATTTTGGGACATGCTTTAGACAGTAAGGTTAGAAAGATTTATACCAAATTTTATCAGAACCGCCGATTAGTTTTTCAGACATACGTCACGCTAGTTTTGAAAATGCAGTTCAAAAGACCCATACCTCCGTCATTTTTAAGGATCATTACAAAAAATAGCCGTCGTAGCCAAAAGTAGGAATAAAACATACCCAAAGTAAAAAAATTGTGAAAAGATCTTTTCTTTTTTAAAAAATTATGAAAATCAGCAAAATTTATCCTCGCCAGAAAGTGTCCCCCTGTAGGTATTTCGTACTCTCTTCTGTATAACAAATCCGCTCCCCTTCTCTCTTTCTCTCCTGTTATCCCTCTCTCTGCTTCTCTCTGCATATATCGGTCTCCTGTCTGGCTTCTTTGCTTTTCCTCTGCTATTGCAGCGTGAACATTCTGATGGTGCGAGTCGAATCGTTGAAAAGTCCATCTTCGTCTATATCTCCCTTCCTCCCTATTTATCTCTCTTACTACACCTAGACAAGAGTAAACGCGTAACAAACCAGTTTCTCCCTTGGCGATTTGCCGGACTCGGTGGCAACGAAACTGGTTTGTCCCGCATATACGTCCTCGCGTGTGCTCTCAAATAGGGGGATGCTCCAAACGTCCGATGGGCATGTGCGTATGTGTATTTCTATGCATCGATAGATCTAGCCCTGCACACAGATGGATGAAATATTTGACATTGCGGCCATTCGAAACGATATGAAATTCCGAGTTGCGAAAAATCATTGTAGCCCTTCGCACCCCTATCATTTTAGCCCTACAATGGTGAGAGTGCAAAGCATGACGAGCATTCAAGAAAAAATGCCATACGATTTTGGAGAACGCGTAAAAAATATGAAACTTGTGTGTCAGAACGACCCGAGTAGAAATATCGTCAGGCTGGCCTGATATTTGATCCGGATCTGATCACGTTGTCGTACGGAGACGTTACTTAAGGGGTTAGGCCACTCTAGAGGCCGAAAAAAGGCTTTTTGGGGATTTTTTTTCATAAAAACTACAAAATAAATTGAGATTGCAAAAAAGGGTGTTTATCATACATATCAGTGAATGTATACAATAATTATTTTAAAGCGATTAATTTCAAAATGGTGGCTGTGCAGCGTTTATCTCAAAACTGCATTTTTTAAGTTGGCCGGAAACATAACTCAGACAAATTTCAATCGATTCACTTGAAATGTTGAATATATCTTGAAAAATACATTGTCTATGCAAGTACATAGGATTTTTTTAATATTGCTTAGTTTATTTGTCAATAACAATTATCTGACGATTTTTTAGGCAAATTTTTGGAAAGTGAAAAATTTCTTCCGATAATTGTTAATAACAAATGAACTCTGAAATATAAATAAAAAATCCTACGTACTTCCATAGACAATGTATTTTTCAAGATATATTCGACATTTCAAGTGAATCGATTGAAAATTGTCTGAGTTTTGTTTCCGGCCAACTTAAAGAATGCAGTTTTGAGATAAATGCTGCACAGCCACCATTTTGAAATTAATCGCTCCGAAAAAATGATTGCATACAGTCACTGATATGTATGATAAACACCCTTTTTGTAACTTCGATTAATTTTGTACTTTTCTTGAAAAAAAAGTCGCCAAAAAGCCGATTTTTTCGGTGATAGTCAGGCAACTGGATGTACTGTTTCCTCCAGTTGCCTGATTCGGCTAGCTTCTGGCGATGGTCAAGTAAGAGGACTTACGGTTTGCATAAATTCGCCTGATCTGGCGAGCTTCAAGCAGTCATCAAGTAACTGGACCTATATACAGTTTGGCGCCTTTTACACGCCTAACCTCTTACCAAACACTAGACGAACTGCATATATATTGGCGTGTCGTCAAAACGTCGAGACATATTGTCCACTCTATGTGTACATTTTTTATTATTCCTTATTTTTTTTATCCCTGATAAATCTGGGATTCAGTTTCCTCTGTTCAAAAAACAATTTGTTAAATCCACTAAATTTATCTATTTAATTAAAAAAAAATTAAATTGAATAGAATTTTCGTAGAGACAAACATTTTTCTGTTTGGTTGAATTAGGGGTCTGTCTTGATTGCAATACAAACATCCAAGGGGTGGCGGGTAGGGAGGGGCGGAGAGAGAGAGGAGTTATATATAAACATTGGTTATGTTTGAAAAATCTATAGCATGATATTCGACAAAACTCTCTAATTATCACAAATAATTATAGGAATTGATGTGGTCTCTTATGCCTCCGAAATGTGACAAACACTCGGTAGCATAGGGGCAGCGTGCGTAGATATAGGTAGGTTCTAGGTTCGATCCCAGGTGGATACAGAAAATTTTCTCCGAAAAAATCCATTCAGAAGGCCAGAGAATGACGGATTATGATACAAAATCATTGTAGTAGAACTCTAAATTAAGTATTTCGATTTATTTTGGATTTATGAAATTTTCTATTGAATATTCTAAAAATATATTTGAAACAAACAGGATCGTAGAAAAAACCTATTTGATTTAAATAGATCCTCTTTAAATTAAATATTTTTTTGACAGTGCAGTGAAGAATGTGCTGAGATAGTGGTTTCCGAAGCAACAACGAACTTCTCTCTTCGCACTCTCTCTCTCTTGCATGTCAGGCCTTCACTTATCCCCTGATCAGGTCTTGATTTTTTACCCTGATCAGACCGAAATTGGGGAAAGTGTCAGAAAAATGTTTAAGGCTTGATAAAAAATCCTCTTTGTAGTCGGAGCAGAATTTCTACTGGGGGAAAATTATAATGCATTGTTCGCCTGCATTTTAATTCCGTTCGATCTACATTTGAAGATGTTCAAGTTTGCATCGTTGGATTGCAGCGACAATTCTTCATTTTTTTTTTATCGTCATTTAAAATCTTCTTTTGCAGTATTTGGTCGTGCATTTTTAATAAGAATGGCCAAAAAAGTTTCAGCGAGTAGGGTAGTCTAAATGTGCCAAAAAAAATTGGGAATGAGAAAAATATATATTTTCGTTGCATTCCAACGATGCAAACTTCAATACCATTACATTTGAGGGATCAAGAATTCCCCGTGAAAATTTTTTGCTGAACTTGCTTGATATAACAACAAGCAGCCGGACGATCAAGTGATGGTAGGTTTTTATTTGGTAGCAGCGACTCCGGTTGCTTAAGGTGGGAGCCTGAATTAGAAGGTCTTAAAAATCATTTTTTTCATTGCTTAAATCGATAGATAAACTATCCAAGAATATATTCACACAGTGACAGAGGCAATTGTAAATATTTTTGAAGATACAAAGCCAAAAGCAGAGAAGCGATTGATATTTTATATTGATATTTTCTCTATTGAAAACTTCGAAGCGCGTTTTCTCCAGTTTTCATTTTCACGATTTTTCTAAATTGGCGGGCGTGATAGCAAAAAAACTGAACGACCTATTGAATAAACTGAAGTTTATTTTATTTTTTATCAATTCAAATTGAATTAAAAAAGTCGTTGAAAAATTATTTTTAAATAACTTTTATAGCCCGTTAAAGTGTTTTTTTAACGTATTTTTTTCAAACCCGAGAAAAGTTATAATTTCACAATTTTTTCAGCTTTTTCTTAATTCATCCAGAATAATAATATATGACAATTGAACATTTTATTGGTTTATTTGGTTCATTCAAGAATTACGAGCTGCATCTTTTCCGCCGATTGGGGACTACAGTGGCAAGACACACATGGAACTGGCTGATAAATCTGCAGTCATTTATTGTTTCATGTTGAACTTTTTTTTTATACATTTCAAATATACATGAAAAGATACCTCAATGTTTACTGGGCACACTTGTTTTTTTCCCTTCTAAAAAAAATCTCGAAAAAGCCCTTTTTTGGACCTTCTAATTCAGGCTCCCGTCTTAACTCTGACATAAATTTTCCCCAATATCAAGATCCAGCTGAGTCGCTTTCTCGCATGTTAAAACGGCAGATCAACCGTTTTCATAAAAATCTTCGGGCCCACGTTTGACAGATACATTTTTCGAAAATTGTGCCAAAGTTTGCATCGTTTGGTATGTAACGAAACTTCTTTTCTATTTTTCCATATTTAATAATAACTCAAATTTGCACATTTAGGCTGCAGGTCTCTGAAAAGAATCCTAAAGCACTTTCGAGTCATTTTCGTAGCCTAAATCGGCCCAATTGGGGGATCGACGATGCAAATTTCACCATCATTTAGTCGTGCGGTAGATTTTGATTTGTTAATTGAATTATGCAGGAATCTTCGTTCTTTATGCACTTTCCAATAGCCCAATTTGAAACCGAGCGCAGCCGAGCGTGTGCGGTTGAAAAGAAAAATCGTTCAGTCTTCATGTCTCACAATACGGATGACTTGACCAGAGATCTCTGCCAGCATGAAAGATATGCACTGACGCAACACAAGTCTCGTCCGAGTTATCGAAAATCGTGGCAGTAGTTCAGGATAATAGGACACGAACTCCCCTCGTATCTTTTACCCCATTGTAATCACAGTAGCATGTATGTGCTGACTCGTCGAGCTCGCTCTCGAGCGGTCTATCTTAAACCATGAATAATCCAGTCTCAGCCCGGTAACAGTCCAGTCCAGACGCCGTAGTTTATGAAATATCTCGCTGCATGCATACTCACGTGTGTGTGTGTGTATATATATATATATATATATATATATATATATATATATATATATATATATATATATATATATATATATATGCCGGAAAGCGATTTTGAAAACATTTCGCTTCGAGGGTCTTTTGGATGGTATTGAAGTTTGCATCGTTGGACTGCAACGAAAATACATTTTTTTTTTATTGCCGATTTTTTTTTGTTGGCTCATTCAGACTACGAAAATTTGTGAAACATTTTCGAGTATTCTCATTAGAAATCGATAACCAAAACAGGGTAGAAATATTTTAGATATTTAGAAAAAAAAAGAAAAAAGGAAAATCAAGAAGAATGTTCGATGCATTCCAACGATGCAAACGTCAGCACCATCCGTCTGGTGGCCAAAGTATTTGTTTTTAATAAAATCACGTGGGTGCATGGCATTGAAGTTTGCATCGTTGGAATGCAACGATGACCAAAAAATTACTTTTTTTGGTCATTGACTTCCCGTGAAAACATTGCCGAAGCTTACAATAAAACCAACGCTCGGGATGGCAATCGGGGCCCAACCGATGGTACCCAACCATAAGGCCAACGTTTGGCCGGTTTTGTTGACCGATGAGTAACCCATGGTTAAATGAACATTGGCGCATCATCGACAATCAACCTTGGGCCAACAGCGATGCTGAAGTTTGCATCGTTGGAATGCAACGAAAATTCATTTTTATTGTTTTATTTCTTGTTTCTTCGTTGTCCGAAATCTTATCCTGCAAATTTGGGCTTTTGATTTCCGATGACGACCTCGAACAAACGTTTCAGTGATTTTCATAGCCGAAATTAGCCAAAAAAAATCGCTGCACTGAACTTTCGTTGTGTTCCAACGATGCAAACTTCAATACCATGGGCCAACAATGGCCTTGAACTGCACCCAACGTTTGGTACGCCGCACTATATCCGAACTCTGGCCATCTATATTAAACAATTCTCAGCCTGCGTTTGCAGCGATTACTGGCAGCTAGAAAGCTACCAGCGCTGGTCCAGTATCGGGTTCGCTAGGCCGATGCTGTTTGCCAACTGTAGGACCCATGTGACATTTCGGATCTTCTCCAACTGTCGCCCAGTACTGGTAATGATCGTTGGCCAGTCGTCGAGTATAGTTGGCACTGTACTGGCCGAGTGCTGGGCCTTTTGTACATTTTTTCATGGGTTGTTATCATTCAAATTTTGATGACACTTATAGGCTACAAGAACCACTTTAAGGGGCTATACCAGTGTGAACGCTGAACATTTGGGTGATTTTCGGAAATTTTTTGGAAGAAAAGTACTCAATTAAATGTTTCGGAAAATTAAGAATATATTTACTATATATATAACTGTTGCCCAGTACTGGTAATGATCGTTGGCCAGTCGTCGAGTATAGTTGGCACTGTACTGGCCGAGTGCTGGGCCTTTTGTACATTTTTTCATGGGTTGTTATCATTCAAATTTTGATGACACTTATAGGCTACAAGAACCACTCTAAGGGGCTATACCAGTTTAAACGCTGAACATTTGGGTGATTTTCGGAAATTTTTTGGAAGAAAATTACTCAATTAAATGTTTCGGAAAATTAAGAATATATTTGGCTATATTTGACCTATATAACGTAATTTTTTCATAGAAAAATATTGAGATCCAAGCGACTTATGCGCTGCCTTCGAAGGCGTAAAACAAAGTTCCTCCACTGCTGACATGATTCCGGCCGATTGCGTAGCTGAAACCAAAAAAGGAAAAATGTGGTTAAACTGGAAGGTATTTCCTGTACAATGACGTAGGATTTTAGAAAAATATCAAAATCTAACAAAATGGCGTAGTTATGAAAAAAAGTCTGTTTTCTTGCCTATAAAATGGTCGTTTTTTTCAATGCCAAATCGTCAATTTTCATCAAATCAAAAATATCCTACGTCATTGTAGAGTAAATATGTTCAAGAGTATTCAGTTCAAATTTCAAGTCAACCAGATAATTGCTCTTTGAGTTACAATGTCACCAAATTTGATAAATGTCATTTTATATTCTTGAAAGTATAAAAATCTTGAAAGTGTAAAAATCTCATCTCATATTCGTGAAAGTATAAGCTGTCGAAAAAGGCAAAAAATCGATTTTTCGAAAGTGTCACACTGGTATAGCCCCTTAAAGTCTTTTTTAAATGATTTTTTCAAAGTTTTGGAGCTTAACAACGATGCAAACTTTAACGTTATAAAAAAAAAATTTGCACTGCGCTTGAAACAGCTAGACTTGCTGATAGCCAATATTACGTAGATGTACCGGCGCTAGAATGATACTTTCGCATATTTATACACGGGTGGAATATAATAACGCGTACATATGGATTTACCACATATGATGTACTCGAGGGGCATCCTGAACCCAAACTTTTTCAATTTTATACCGCTCTCAAGGTTGCGCGGTGTTGACGTTTGCGTCGTTGAAATGCAACTTAAATTCGTTTTTCAATTTTTTGTTTCGTCGTTTTCGTGATTATCCAAAATCTTTTCAGTTTTCAAATGCCCAAGAAACTCTTCAAATAAATCGTCACAACTCGATTGATTTTTGGAATTTTTAAAAAATCTTTCCTTCGAATGAAAATTAAGACCCTAAGCTATAAAAATGTTCATTAAAGACATCGCATTTTTAAATACTACCCCCCCCCCCCCCCAATATAATACAGACCCCTTGAAGAAATTTATGAAGATTTTTCAGAGAAATTTTGATATTCAAAGGACACCTGTCGTTCAAAATGAACATTTCATGTATGTTTAGTACAATAACAAAACTTTAGTTACGCCGGATACTTTTTCGAACTTTTAAATATTATGAAAATACCACGACGTAGAGAAAAAGTTCGATTTTCGACCAGAACACAAATAAAAACTTCGATAAAATCTCTGTTGCATATTGAGGTTACGAAACCTACGTTGTAAAATCATGTAAAAAAATGAAATTCTTCAAATTTCCAGCTCAGCGTTCCCCTCAAGCTGCAATCCAATATTCAAATCCACGCTCTCTGCCTAAAGCCCCAAAGTACAAGAAAATCCACGCCACTTACGAAAAATTCGTTACGTTCCCCTCGTCATCTCAAGTAACAATGGCACCCCTGAAAAAAAATTGAAAAAAAAAACAATCCCTACGTTGGCCTCAACCCCATTTGCCCTTGACGCAATAGTGCGTCAAATAATTCCGTGCCCTGTGTGGCATTGACGCAATAGTGCGTCAACCTTTATATCCCTATTTATCTGGCTCTGATTTGAAATCGGAGCCTCACTCGGGGTTTTTGGGGTCGCTGAATCCGAATTTGAAGTCAAAATTTGGAAATCCAAAACGGCGGCGCCAATATGGCGGAAAAAAATTGAAAAACTTCACGAAATTTAGATAAAAATTAGTACTACGGAATTTTTGAGGTCGCTTATTACGAATCTGTACTTTAAATTTGAAAATTCACAATGGCGGTGCTAGAATGGCGGAAGGGTAGAAAATTTTACTCGGATCAATCTGTATTATTCGTATTTTCATTCGTCATATTTTTTCGTCATTGTGAATTCCTGAATTTTGAGTTCAAATTCGTAACCAGCACCCTCAAAAACCCAAGAGTACAAGTTTGCAGGATACAAAAAGATTCCTGCCATTTTGGGCACTTTTTGTCGAATTCTCTCTGCCAACAAAGGGGTTAATGACCGCCATCACGTTGAAACGCGAACGACGCAGATTTCTACTGTACCGAGCATTACCCAGCAAGGGACAGAAATTGCCAGAACCCAAGAGACCACTGCTTGCCCATCGACAAAAAAGTCATCGAGCCATCAGTTTTTTCTCAGCCGAATCGCATTTGTGGCCGATTTTGAGAGACGGCAAGGCTTCGGTTCACAGCAGCAACCACGGGGAAAGATTCGCTTTCCGCTGTAACCGCAGGGCCTGGAAATCTCGCCCGGGGGGTTAGAAATCCCAAAGGATCGCGGAACGTGACTGTAACCATATAAGAAGGGAGGGGATGGCAAAAAGTGCGCGGGAGAGGGAGAGACGTACACGTATCGGCTGTCCCAAGCTCCGTCGTACCATTCTGTTAGCACTGTTCGCAGGGGTGGGTTGATGCTTTTACGGTGTCAATGGTTGGGGGGTTGAAGCGAGCGCCCACAGTAAGCCAAAGGGAGAGCGAGAGAGAGAGAGAGAGAAGAGATCGGGGGGGTTACCAAAGGTAGGGAGTGACATACAGAGGGAGAGGGATAGAAAATTGCGAGTTGCGTCGTACAGCGAAGCTCGAGGGTTTGCCGCACCCAACGAAGCGTCCGTGTGGGGTTGTACCTCGCTCGTGCGCGCCTGTCGAGGTACACAAAGCCGCCCGGTACAATATTACATCCACCCCGTAGTAGAACGAGTACAGAAACCCGAAAAGTCCGTGCGCTGGTTCTAGAGAGGCAGTCGAGTGTCGAAAACGGTAACAGTTGCAACCCCCTGAGCTCCAGTGTTTATAACCCGTACCCTGAACTAGCTGTTACGACTTCTAGATCCGCCACCCCCTCTCCTTCACCCCGCTCCTTACCTGAAAGCCCTTATCATCCACCCTCCACCATCCTCCTCATCCCGCCTGTTCTTCCGCCCCCTCAGGCGTCTGCAACGCTCTCTGTTGCTAGGGGGTGCTTTCCTAAGCTACGTTTGCACACAAATTATCACCGCGCGCTAAACGCGACAAATCCGTCCCGACAGTCCGCGTCATGAGTCTCGCGTCACAATCAACCGCGAAGAAGTCTCGATTTGCCTGCCAAGTGTGGTGAAAAAGGAGTCCCTGCTTTACCGCGTTGCGACACATGCGTACGGTCCACCAAGATGGGATGAACGTCCCGGCGAGGATGATGAGAACGAAATAACGTTTGGATATCAGCCGACAAGTCCTGCGGGGAGGACTATTGGCCCTTTGGCAGACATCTTGTACGCGGTGTCAGTCGCGCGGGGCGCGATATACATGTACACACGGGTATGCATACGTGTGTGTATAGGTGACGCACTTCTTCCCAACCGCGGTTGGTTTCACTGTCAAGTTCAACGCTGCGAGCCGCGAAAGGGCCCATCCCGGCATACAAGGGACAAATCTCTTGACCGTCATAGGCAGTGTGACTTGCCAAATTGGGCGTTGACTATCGGTAGATCCTTCGAAGTGAGCAAAATCAGTTCGCTGTAAAATGACAGGCGGACTGCTCAGTGGGCGTCTCGAGGCTTGCGGATACTTTGTCGAAGAGTAGCAGTCCCATGTTCGAGAGGAGAGAAAAGCATCGAGACCCTCTCGCCTACCTCTGGCTCGTGTAATTTTAGGAACTTCTTCCTCCACACTCTCTCACGTTCGTTCTCGTACGCACTTGTGGATATATATATGCGTGTGTATGTATATATACGCCGCTTGCTCAAAAAGCTCGAGAAACTTGCCTCATCGCTGGACTGCTTTCGCTACGTTAGCTGGGTGTCCCTGTCCAACTCTGGCACGAGGGCACTGACCGCTCACTCTCTTCTAGCTGCCGAAAAGCACAGGCTCATCCAACCGAAAGCTCCGTAAAATTTGGCCAATGGAAGAAATCTAGAGCTGCTTAAAGATAGAGACACAGAGAGAGTGAGGATTCATTGCGAATTGTGATTCCAAGCGATTCGACTATGGAGAGCCAAAGAACTCGTTGATTCAATCTAGCAAGGATCACCCCAGCTCGAAAGTCCAAATGGCAAAAACAATCGGCTCAGCTGATTGATCCTGGAGACTTGTGCGCGATCGCGGAAATAGTATTTATACCTTGAAATTCCGGACGCGACGATGTTTTATCGCAACTCCGTCCGAAAATGCAGTTCGCGCTGAATTGATGATACAAACAAAGACAAAACAAAACATCTTTTAATACGCCCAACTTTTCCAGACACACATGTGGAATTTTGATAAATATTCGTCCTTCGCCGGCCTTTACGACGCTACAGCGGCTTCTTTTGTATAACGGAACATTTTGAGATATATATCAACGCCTATATTGCAACACGCAAGTTCGATATTTATAAATAACAATTGTGATAACATTTTCGACCGTGCAATTGCGAATTTATGCCTTGGAGGACTTTTTTGTAAAATGAGAAAGTAATGTGAAAAATAAAACAGAAGGGACGAAAACAACCATCGTATAAATAAAAGCGTAGTCCACGCATAGCCCATAGAAGGTGGGCTTGGACCAAGAGCCAGGAGCCGATCGATCCGCACTGAACGGGTCGGCAACGCTATATCATATATCTACTGCACAAACGCACGTAACCGGAGTAACGAAAACAAGTGAATTTTTTCGAGACTTCACCCACCTACATATCGCACTCTTTTTACCACATCTGAGACCATTGTCAAAGTATTAGAAGGAAAAGGAGAGAGAGAGAGAGAAAATTAATTGAATATTTCGTGATAGTGTGAGAGTGATTCGTTCACGTGTATTTGATCGAGTGCGAGTGAAGTGATAATTAGGATGATGGTGGATCGTGTGGAGGGTCACCTCTTCATGTATCGACGTCCTGTCTATCGGGTCTTCCAGTATCTCGAGACAAGCGAGTAAGTAAAAAAATGAAGAAGTCGGTATATCAATTTGTGAATGTAAATTGATCGGGATGAAGCCAGAGTTGATGCAAATCAGAAATGAAAGCTTTTGACGAATTTCGTAACCGAGTACGTTCAATTATTCTTCTGAATATCCGTGCATTATTTCGACAGTGGTTGCGTTGAAATCTGCGGTTTTTTAAAGATAGTACATGCAAGAGATGGTGTGAGACAGAAAGTTTTTTAATTGAATACCAGGGTATTTTTAATTGGTACCAGTGCAGGGTATCCTGCATACGTTTGTGAGATTTGAAATACATTGACCATCCCGTTATCGAGATATTCGCTTTTGAAATTGGCATGACTAACACGCGCTGCATAGAACAAATCCTGGAGAACATCACATTTCTGTTGATTATGAACCAATGATGAGACAGAAGCTGATAAAAAACGGTAGAGTGATGTATGGGTGTTTTACAGTCATTGTGAAGATAAAAATGATCACTTATATCCATAAACTTTTCAATTTATGTGTACCCGAAGTATGAAATACGTGATGAAACGTAACCGACCGAATGATGTGATGCAGACGACTTGGCAACGCTGTCGAACGATGCGCGTTCCTTGGAGTGCTTTTTAAAAACTTTATTCATTACAAAGCGACCCTTATAGCCCAGCTGATTTTCCCTTTTCTTAAATCTTTGATTTGTACACTGCGCTAGTTGCATGAACTGCACTGGCAACAACGGTAATGAGTATGGTTAGGGTAAGGAATTCATTGTGTTCGCCAACGACGTTGCCACGTGTACAGGTCGTATGTTTGGATGTTCGTACGCGGGCATGCGTATACACGGACTTTCTAAGTGTTGGCATATGACCCGGGCAAGTCCTGCTAAAAGTTTGCTATCACAGGCAAAAATACCGTTGTAAAACTCATTGTCGATCAATTTACTGTGTCATTTTTCAATGTCTAAATAGTAAGATATTCTACGTATGTAGTTTGAAAGTACACTGAGAGAAAGGTTCATGGTATTTGCAAAAAAACATCCATGGTAAAAGAGGGGATAGTAAAATCCCCTATAGTTTATTGACACCGCAATCATAATATGATTAACACAACTATAAGTTATCTTAACAACTAAAAGTATATCTAAACATGCGATTTTAGGGACGTGTTTGACTATTTATCATCCCCGAAAGAATTATTAATTATTGTAAACGACTCGACTATATAGATATGGTTAATTCAGTGCCATCACAAAATCGGCGCACAAATACTGATGCTGTATACTGTACGTTAGGTTTCGTTCAGATCAAACTTCTAGTATTCCATTCCTGCTTGTACAATTCATATGGTTAACATTAACGTTTATCAAGCATAATTTGTTAGAAGATTTTATAAAGAGTGAATATTCGAGAAAACAAAATGGTAATATTTGATTATAGCGAAGAAGTAAATCATTTGAATTTCCAACAACCACGGCTTAGTAGTTTCAAGAACTACGCGTGTCTCACAAACTGTTACATAGTATGTTTGTTGCGTTGCAAAAATAGGATATCAGTTCAACACTTTTGCTTATAGTTTACCTTTTTTTCTCGTAGGACACACATAACTATGCATATAGCAGCTCTTATGATACGGTACAAATCACTATAAACATCGTCGCAAACCACGAGCAACATTTTTCATCAATGTATATATATTTTAACCCTGTTCACCATTAGCATCTTGGGGCAGTGCTTTTTTTATGGTGTCAGGGAATATCCATTTTATAAAAACCTACTATGTTATACAGCACTAAACAATCAACATATGCTTATAAGATTGGTGTTTCCGGTTAACATATGTGCATCATTTATGCAACTGCTACGATATCAATAAGAAGTACTATACTTTTAACTATGGCAGTAACTATGGCTATAAAATATTATTGTCCTCTCAGGGAAATGTAAAATATACTTAAAATATGGTTGAAAGCGCCATACATTTCTCTCAGTGTAGGTAAATTCATAACTTTTTCAAAAGCATTGGTCATTTGCTTTCGGCTGGGGCTGCTTCGCATATTCTACCTCAAGCATTTATTTTGTGGAAACTTGTCGGTTTACATTAATCAAAGTATTTCCTCTCGGATGTTACTACTGGCTTCCACCTCTTTAGCAAAAGGTGAATCCCACGCCCAAAGAATGGCCTGTTTTTTTACGCTATCCACTCATCTACTCATTTTTGTACTTCCTCGTAATTACGGAAGTGTGTATCTCTCGAGGCGTGTTGCATCGACCGGAACAAGTGATAATGACTTGGGGCGAGGGCTGGAGAATATTCTGGCTGAGGAAAGACCTCCAATCCCAGGTGCATCAGTGTTCTTTTCAACACCAATGTAATATGGGGCCCAGCGTGTTGTCGTGCATCAGAATTATTTTTCAGTTATTTGATGCCACGACGGCCCTTTTTACAATCAAATTCTTATTCAAACGCTGCTACTGCTATTGGTAACGTTCAGTGATCTTTTCTTTGGGTTTCAACGGCACATAAAGCACTACCTCCTCCATATCACACCAATTACACAGCATGGCTTCGTGACCATGGATATTCGGTGTTAGCGTCGATATTGATGATAACTAGGTGATGATTGTTTTGATGATAACTATTCCCCTCAGGCTTTGATGATATTGGTGATAACTCATTGATGATCACCTTAGGCTTTGATGATATTGATGATAAATCATTGATGATCACCTCAGGCTTTGATGATATGATTGATGATATTGACAATAACTAATTGATGATCACCTCAGGCTTTGATGATATTATTAATGATATTGATAATAACTCATTGATGGTCACCGCAGGCTTTGATGATGTTATTGATGATGATGATAATTCATTGATGATCACCTCAGGCTTTGATGATATTATTGATGATAACTATTCACAACCCATGAATTTTTGCGTTTACGGTTGTCGAAATAAATCCATTTTTCATCCCCAGTTACAATACGCCACAAGAAACTTTTTTTTCTGTATCTCGCAAGCAAAGACATGGTGATGTTTAGCCGATTCGCAATAGCTCGTGTGGCAGCCACTTTCCTTATTTCTGTATTTTCCCTACAGCATGCAAACTTCGGGATACTGTTGACTTGACAACATTTAGTTGCTCAGCCAATTCTTTGAGTGTTTGAGAAGAGTTTTCGTCCAGCACACCTTGCAATTCGGCATGTAGCCGAACAGCGGGTTCTACTGCAATTACCTATATATACAAAAATTACAATTGTGCTGCCATATCGAACTAAGTTATATTGTTTGTCCCCGCGCGCAAGCTAGTACATGGCGAAGCGGTCACCCATCCGAGTATTGACCACGACAACGCTGCTTAACACGGGCGATCACTGAATCTGTTTGTTGTTGTTTCACAACTTTTCAGCTTCGTAAAGTTTCATTAAAAAAAATAATCTCTCCAATTCAAGGTATAAACAATTGAAATTTTGAAAAATCTTCAATTCGGTACTAACAAAAATTCCGTGATCGGACGGCAAATATACGTCTGAAATCGTGGGAACAAAGTTTCACAGCAAATTTCGGGGACAAGGCCAGACGTTTTGATTGTATATCGTATACATGTGGAATTTCCTCGTACCGGTAGAGCGAGACAGACGGAAATGATTCTTTCGAACTCCGGTCTACCGTTGAAACCTTGAAACTAGCGAAACCCGCAGAAGCTCAGTACGAAAAAGATCGAGAGGAAGTTGTGTTCCGCTGACGAGGCGGGAGGCGTCAACGATCGAAGGATTCGCACGTAGCAGGCATTTCCTGCAATAATATATCGATGAAACGGACATTAGGTTCTCGTTAATAGATTCCTCGATGCTCGTAGTATACTGATGAGGACGAAAAATCCGTTAGACCGTGTCCTCTCGATCGTTCTCGAGTGACAATTTTTTTTCCTTTTTCGTCTGGAGGCAATTCTGGGTCGAGGATTCGAAATACTTGGTCTAATTCATTTATTTATTTATAGGATGTACTATATGGAAAATAATCATTTACCCATTTACCCATTTTCGTCGAATGATCATGTGTTGAGTATATTTTGTGCATTTTTAATTCTAATGTTCCTTCGTTCCTTCATTTATTTACTTATTTTCATCATTACCCAAAAGATTTTGCCGCAGATTCATAATGTAGATCTATAATAGGCATCATGCACAAATCTCCGTACTGATTTTCGTAGCCTAAATCTGCTGAAAAATTGAGGCGATTCAACAAAGTCTATTTCCATTGTGATCCAACGATGCAAACTTCATCACCATCCAATTTTCTTATGACTCGCCAAACCTAAATGGATGCATGCTAAACTAGTATGAAAAAATCTTCAGCTATTAATTGTCATGGCTTCGAATTTTCCAAAATTAATTGCCGGTTGGATGTTTGGGAACCTGGTTCTTAATTCTACAAAATATGATGTTTCTTTCCGAGCTAGAATTTTCTATGAACATCAATATGCCATGTTGATCAACATCAATTATAATGTATACCCTATTTAAACGATAAACTAAACATTTCAATGATTATGCTAATTTTGATTAATTATTTGAAAATGTAGAGAATTTATATTTCTTAACCCAAAGATCTAGATAGTCGATGAGTTTTTATAATACGTCCTGTAAAGTTATTGGTGTTTCTTTTATCATTACGATATTAATATAATAATCGTAAATTTGATTCAACCGTTTGCAATTTTTATTTACGAGGAAAAATCGGCAATTAACGAAGATTTACACCAGCTCTAGCTTCACAATCAATAGACCCGTCCGTCTTTACGTAACAAGTGTTATAATTGTAGACGGGTACGTTTCGTAGGACGGCGATTTTCGGTCGATTGGAATGCTCTCGAGGCGCCGGTTGCGAATTCCTCGAGAACCACGGGTCTCCCATAGTCCCGACGAACGTTCTCGTCATTCGGACATTGTCGAAATTCTTTGCAGAAACGTCTCTCCTCTTATTAGCGATTTGGCCACTCGCCCATTCGACGTTTCTGTCCCGATACTCCCCTTGATTTTTCACCCATGCATTTCTATCGAGCCCAACGTCATCGTACACTTCGGGCAAAAAACGAGCCTGAATCGACTTCGGTCCCGTCCCCGAACATTTTCCTGCCGGTTCGTAATGCTCCGAAATTTTACTTCGCAGCCAATTCATGTTTTTTGCCACATTCACGTATTTCCATTCCACCCAGTTTTGAGCGTCGTCACAGGTGTACGCCACCAGGGCGACCTGTGCACCGAAACAATAAAAAAAAATCATACATTTTTCTCAAGCATACCGGTAACACGATTTCTCGTGTGTTACTTTTCCACATTGCTAGGGGGGGGGGGGGGGGGGGCCTTTAAGCGTGGGAAAAATTGCTGATTTTAATGATTTTTTTAAAGAGGAAATACTTCTTTACCATTTTTGAGACTTAGGGTATGTTTTATTTCTACTTTTCGCTGTAACAGGGTACTTTATTATTTTATTAATCTTCAAAAATGACGGTGGTATGGCACGGCGTGACACCTAGCGGCGGTGGAATTAATCCGAAAAAAACCAACGAAGATTTTGCATTCATTATCACTCACACGCAGAATATGAACCAAAAAAAGTAAGAAATGTTGAAAATCGATTAAATGGTTCGCTTTGAAACAAAAAGATTGAATTTTCCGAAAAAAAATTGGCTTCATTTTGCAATCAAAAATAATTTTTGTTTCATTTTCAAAAACATTTAGGTTCATGTTTTAGACAATAAGGTTAGAAAGATTTATGCCGAATTTCATAAAAATCGGTCGATTAGTTTTTTAGCTGTATGTCACGCCAGTTTTGAGAATGCAGTTTAGAAGATCGTGCCGTACCACCGCCATTTTGAAAGATTAATTAAAGTAAAAAATATCACATAGTTGCCAAAGTTAGTAAGAAAACATACCCTAAGTCTCAAAAATGGGGAAGAAAACTTGCGTTGAAAAAAAAATCATTAAAATCAGCAAATTTTGTCTTTGCCTAAAGTTATCTCACCCCTTGAATAAGTGAATTTGATGGGAAATTGGTAGATTATGCGTAATGTTGAGATGGAAAAAGCGTTTCATTTTCGATCCAAAGGGATATTTCGATTTGTTTGTTGAATTGTTCTCACCAGTGTTTCATTAATAATAATTGGTGCACCGAGAGGTGGGCAGTCCTCGTAAATGGGAGGAGGATCGTCGAGATCCTTTTCCTCAAGTGCCACATCTGTGGGAACCACGATCGAAGCACCCCCATTCGGTGGCAAGAGGCTCGTAACAACGTCCGTAAAAACTTTTACGAAATCGCCGATTGTTCTGTTTTTCTCTTTATTCGGCATGAGTTTCGAAAAAACGATACTGCCGTTTTTCTTCTCGGAGCCTGTCCCGGCTGCTCCAACGTTTGATCCTAATGGAGAGTCACCGTCCGAGTCCTCGTCTCCCAGTACAGCGTCGAGTCGTTTGATTGTCTCGTCCACAATGTTCTTCGCAAAAAGTTCTACCACTTGACGATTTTCCGTAGACATTTTTTTCGACATTGTTTCTTCGATTTGTTCCCAATCCACTGCAGCTAATTGCTTCTCCACGTTCTTCCCTATACATGCACGTCTCTTTTAAAATACTCTTCTCAAAATGAATAAATATATGCACATTTTCCTACTAGGCCTCCTTACTTTCAGATTGCTTACCTTTAGGCGAGGAAAAAGTTGCCGACCTTCATGATTTTTTTTTTTCAGGAAATATTTATTCAGCATTTTTTACACTTTGGGAATGTTTTGTTACTACTTTTGGCTGTTAAATCGTATTTTTTTTAAATTATATTAAACTTTGATAATGGCGGAGGTATGCCACGGTTTTCTAGACGGGTTGCGGCGGATGTGTCAGACGGCGTGACACGTAGCGTCGGCGAGATTAATCGGAAAAAAAAGCAACGAAGATTTTTCTTTCATTAACACTAATACGCAGAATATGAACCAAGAAAAAGGGAAAAATGTTGAAAATCCATGAATTGGTATGCTTAGAAACAAAAAGATTGAATTTTCCGAATAAAATAGCTACATCTCGCAATAAAAAAAATACTTTTTTCAGTTTTTAAAAACATTTAGGTTCATGTTTTAGACAATAAGGTTAGAAAGATTTATACCAAATCTCATCAGAATCGGTCGATTAGTTTTTGAGCTATACGTCACGCCAGTTTTGAAAATGCAGTTTAGAAGACCGCGACATACCTCCGCCATTTTTAAAGATTGATGAAATAAAAAAATACCATGTAACGGCCAAAAGTAGTAATAAAAAATACCCTAAATCTCAAAAATGGTGGAGAAATCTTTTTTTTTTAACTGATAATCAGCAAGTTTTTTCCTCGCCTAAAGGTATCTCCCCCGTTAATTGTGTTACATCCAAAATTTGTTCTGTGTTTACATAACCATCATTATTCGAGATTGGTATTGTTGGACATCATCGAAATATGCGCCCAGCAAAATATTAATGCATATCTGGAACGCAACGAAATCATTTTTATCGGTAAATTGGGGCTGCGATAATCGATAAACGTTTTTCAGAATCCTTATCAACGATTCACAGCATAAATACGCAAGTAAAGATATTGGATGATAAGAAAATAAAATAGTTCTGAAAAAACTGTTCAATGGCTGTTCAAAAAACCGCCTAAATATACAAGCAAAGATATTGGATGGTAAGAAAATAAAAAAATTCTTCGCTGCATTCTAACGATGCGAAGTTCAATACCTGTCAAATACCATAATTCTTTCAGGCCCAATAATTATTTTGGTAGAAGTAAATAGAAATAAACTATTTCGAACAGAGAGTACATCAAATGTAGTTCATTTGCTTGATTAAAAGAAATTATTTCTCCCAGTAGTGAACGACCCCTTTTCTTAAGGTAGTTCCTCTGCGAAAATCTCAACCAAAAGTTTACATACCATGTTCATGTTTAAAAGATTGATAATTGGTTTAATTAGTAATGAATAAAATTAAAAACTACGCAATATTGACTCGGTACTAGTAGATAATACGATGGATATCATTTATTGCCGTAAAATATATTTTGTATTGTGTTTTTGATCGATCATTGCCAGTAAACTTTTTGCCGGGACTGTCCAGGCTTTGCCCCAATTGTTTTTTTTTCCAGGCTTTGCCAGGCTTTGCACCAAAATTGTGAAGGCTTCTCATGGTTATATCTTGGAAACTAGATGGTGAATCATTCTCATTTTTTTCACATTATTCGTGATATCTTACTGTAGCTTATCCTCGTTTTTTAATCAATTTCTTAATTTTAGTTTTGACGGTAGAATTAATGATGCTCTGTTTGCCCATCATAACGCATTTGTTACGTGTAAACCAAGCCAACTTTAAGTGTAAATATCTCAGGTTTGGGGTGGTCAAACTTATTCAAATTGCACAGATGTTTGGATAATGTATTAAATAACGTATATGTCAAATTTCAACCATTTCTTAATTCAACTCTTCTGTGGAGGTACTACCTTAAGATTCTTTCGGGGTCTGCTATCGCGTTATATTTCGGATCGAAGTAACGAAACAATGGTATCGGTCATAAACGATAAAAATTATATCACCAGTGATAATGACTCAACCAAATTTTCCACACTTACGAGCTTCTTGAGGCTTTGCTTTTTTTACGAAATCCCGAAGGGTCAACAGATCGTTTATTTTCTCTCCTCGTTCTGGAATCTTCGTGCTCGGCGTTTCCACTATTTTCGATTTTCTTCGCATCTTCTTGGTCGAAGATTTCCCGCTCCTTACCAAGCTTCGTTCATTCTCCACTCTTCGAGACTCGGCCCCGAACAAGAACGGAACTTTGGCCAATTTAGGCGGACTTCGGACCCGTCGAGGGAAAATTAAAGTTTCGTTGGGCATCGGTTGTTTTTTCATTCCCACGGGAACTCCCGGATGGGTGTTGGAAATTTCATGATCGTTGAAAACTTCGTCGTTGTGCCTCGGAGCTGGCAGGTGTTTGGCCTTCATTAAACGTGCTGTGTGTCGATTCTGATGAGGCAAGATTCCCATTTCCCAAATTTTCAAGCATTTCGCATTCTTGAACCTTTTAATTAAAATTCTTCGGAAACGTATGAAAGAAGGATAAAAAAAACTTTTCAAACGCCTCAGTAATGTTCTGTTCACATAATGAATTTTCCAAGCGTTGATCTTGATAATTAATCATTCAAATCCTCATTCATTGTCTGAGATAATAACGATGACGTTGAAGTTTGCATCGTTGGAATGCGATGAAATCTTTTTGTTTCGTAAATTTCCTTTGGCAAATTGAAGGTACGAAAACCAAGGTAATAGTTTTTAGGATTCTTATTTAGCGATTTACAAGAAATCTGCGTAATATGATTTTGGATAAAAATAAAAGTAAAACATGAAGAAAAAAAATTGTTTGCATTCCAACGATGCAAATTTCAACTCCATTAAGGGGTAAGGCCACTCTAGAGGCCGAAAAATAGGCTTTTTGGGGATTTTTTTCTCAGAAAAACTACAGAATAAATCGAGATTAACAAAAAGGGTGTTTATCATATATATCAGTGACTGTATACAATAATTTTTTTGCAACGATTAATTTCAAAGTGGAAGCTGTGCAGCGTTTATCACAAAACTGCATTTTTTAAGTTTGCCGGAAACATAATTCAGACAATTTTCAACCGATTCACTTGGAATGTTAAATATATCTTGAAAAATACATTGTATATGGAAGTACGTAGGATTTTTTTTTTATATTGCATAGTTCATTTGTTAATAAGGATTATCTGGCGATTTTTAGGCACATTTTTGGAAAGTGAAAACTTTCGTCAGATAATTGTTAATAACAAATGAAGTATGCAATATAAAAAAAAATCCTACGTACTTCCATAGACAATGTATTTTTCAAGATATATTCAACATTTCAAGTGAATCGGTTGAAAATTATCTGAGTTATGTTTCCGGCCAACTTAAAAAATGCAGTTTTGAGAAAAACGCTGCACACCCGCCATTTTGAAATTGATCGCTTCAAAAAAGTTATTGTATACAGTCACTGATATGTATGATAAACACCCTTTTTTGTACTCTAGATTTATTTGGTAGTTTTTCTGAAAAAACAATCCCCAAAAAGCCAATTTTTTCGGCCTCTAGAGCGGCCTTAAGGAGGTACACCAGCTTCATACAATGTTGCCATGCTAAACCATGGTAAAATTTCAAAATGGTGATAGATCAATAAAATTTGGTGAATATATTCTTTAGTATTATATATGTCAATACAATTTTTGTCAGATTTTTTCATTGTGCCGTTATCGAGTAATTGAACATTGAAGTTCACGTGTATAAGCAGAGCGTTTTTATAGATATAGGTATATATTCCGGGTATAAGAATAAACGCTTGTGAATTATTTGTAAGAAAACGGCACAACCAAAAAATCTGAAAAAATTTGTATCTACATGAATAATACTAAAGAATATATTCACCAATTTTTATTGATCTATCACCATTTTGCTGAAGCTGGTGTACCTCCTTAATAAGAACAAAGTGAAAATAACGTGCAACCACCAGTAGCGGACGCGCAGTCGATGGGCTGCAGCGAATTCTCGTGTCAAGCAGCACTGCTCTCGGCCGATACTTGGATGGGTGACTACTTAGCTGCGCATTGGTTCGCGCACTGACTACTGAGCAGGCGGCAGTTTTACATGATATTAAAGTTTACATCGTTGGGACGCAATGAAATTCATTTTTCTGAATTTCTTCAATTTTCTCTGGCAGATTCTGCCCACGAAAAGCCCGTAAGTTTTTTTCGAGATGCTCATTTCAAGACTTTCAATCTGAATCTGCAAAAGAATTTTTTTATGATATCGAGAATTAGAAAATAAAAATATGAAAAAGAATCTTCGCGGCATTCCAACGGTGCAGACTTCAACACCAGAGCTTTACTGAATATCCGATGGCAGCACAAGTGGAATTCCGTCAAATAAGGCCGCCTGTATCGGTACAGGTTTTCCATAATTTCCCTGCGCCCTCGTGCGATTGCGGCAGAAAAGTGTGGCTGCAGGCAATACTCTGCGGGGTCTCTAAGGAACTGGAAATAGATGGTATTGATGTTCGCATCGTTGGAATGCAACGAACATATATTTTTCTCGTAATCCCAATTTTTTTCTGGCATATTTAGGCTACATTTTTTAATATTAAAATTTTGTTCTAAAAAAATTATAATCAAAATTGCTAAAAATGTATAACCAAAAGCTTAAAAAAAATCAAAATTATAATGAAAATAAAGAAATGAAAAAGTCAACAAAAAATTTCGTTGCATTCCAACGATGAACCTCATGACGTTGAAGTTTGGATCGTTGGAATGATATTGAATTCGTTTCAATTACTCATTTTCTGTTTGGACGATGTTTAGACAGTGAAAATCCCTCCAACGTTTTTACGTATTCTCAGTAGAAGTTTACGACCTTAATTTGCAATGTAAGACTTTGAATAATGATGAAAATAAGGAAATAAAAAATGTAAAAAAATATCGTTGCATTCCAACAATGCAAACTTCAATGTCATCAAACTTCAACATCATGGAAATAGGGGAGTGACCAGTGTGGGGTAAAAGTGGAAAGAATGGGCTTGTAAGAGCGACGGAACATTTGGGAAAAGCACCAAAGATTCGCTAAAACAAAATGAACATCTTCTTCTTTCCATGAATCAGCCCACGTTTTATAGCTTTTGCACTCACATCATGGCTCTGTACTATCGTGAAGAGATGACAATTCTCTCCGCAGCACATGTGCGCCACGTCATCGTTAATACCGTTGGGCAATCGCGGAATAGCAACATCGTGAGAAACAATGCTGCAAATAATGGAACACACACCTGACTAAATGAAAGATGGCTACTTTTTTCTAAGAAACGTTAAGAATGTTCAACAAACCTGCACTCGAGATATATAATTGCCACATTGTTGGTCGCGTGATTCTTCGAGTCCACGTCGTAATTGTAATTTGGATGCATTTCGTAACGATTTATCTTGATGACATAAGCTCGAGGATTCGTAGCACCGACGAGGATTCCAAGATCAGCTTCAAGCTCGTGACTGCACAAAGAAATTTTTGATTGTTCGACAATTCCTCGTTTGCTCCATTAATTTATTCGATGTAAGATTTTTTTAATCTGCCGAGATGATAAACAGACTCGTTACATCATTTTGAAGATATTGATTTAACATCTATTTTAAAGACGATCGTTTTGAAGATTTAAGATCATCTTAAGGGGCTATACCAGTGTGACACTTTAAAAAAATCGCTTTTTTGTTGCCTTTTTTGACAGTTTATACTTTCAAGAATATCATTATCATTTATATCATTTATATCATTTATATCAACATCATTTCATCTTGCAAAAATCGATAGTTAAATCTTTAAACGCGTTTTTTCGCGAAATGAGATTTTTCAAATTTGCTGAAATTGTAACTCAAAGAGCAATTATCCGATTGACTTGAAATTTGAACTGAGTACTCTTGAATATATTTACTCTACAATGACGTAGGATATTTTTGATTGGATGAAAATTGACGATTTGGCATTGAAAAAAAAGGACCATTTTATAGGTAAGAACACAGACTTTTTTCATAACTACGCCATTTTGTTAGATTTTGATATTTTTCGAAAATCCTATGTCAATGGACAGGAAATACCTTCCAGTTTACTGACATTTTTTCCTTTTTCGGTTTCAGCGACTCAATCGGCCGGAATCATGTCAGCAGTGGAGGAACTTGTTTTTTTGGCGCCGCCGAAGGCAGCCCATAAGTCGCTTGGATCTCAATATTTTTTTATGAAAAAATTATGTAATAATTATAAATTATGTCCTTTTCTTCCAAAAAATTCCCGAAAATCACCCAAACGTTCAGCATTCACACTGGTATAGCCCCTTAAAAACGTTTGATTCAACGTTTATTCAATTCTACTGTCCAAGTTTGAGCCTTAAGGAATTTATTAAAAATAATTCCTTACGTATCTAAAATCAATTATCGAACAAAGTCGCATTTGAATTTTTTTGCCACGAATATATGACGAAACTCGCTATGATTGTATTGATTTTTCGTAAACATAATTTATCACGAAAGAAAAAACTACGACAAAGGATCACATATTTCGTGGGCACTCACTTATAAATGTCAGCAAAGTGCATACAAGAGGCGGTGGTAATGGCGTGTTTGAGAGTCAACACTGAACCACTGCACATGAAATATCTCCGAGTGCTGCGAGCAATAAATATCTTTGATTATTGCCAGTTGTTGCTTGACAATCTACAGAGACCATGTACTGAGAGAAGTAGGTTTTATATATCCACAGTTTTATTTGATTCTGCCAAAATATTTATGTATCAGTCAAGGACTAAGAAAAATATCTTTATTTAGTTTAGACATAATATTTATTAGATTTCCGAGAAACGTCAGTTAAGGGGGGAGCCTGAAGTAGAAGGCCTGAAAAATCGTTTTTTTTTTTTGCTTAAATCGATAGATATACTATCCAAGAAAATATTCACAAAGTTACAGAGGCCAATTGTAAATATTTTCGAAGATACGAGGCCAAAAGTAGAAAAGCGATTGATATTTAACATTAAAAACTTTGAAGCGTGTTTTCTTCAGTTTTCATTTTCACGATTTTTCCAAATTGGCGGGCGTGATGGCAAAGAAACTAAACGACCTATTGAATCAAACCAACGTTTATTTTCTTCAGGGTAAAAATCTCTTCTAAGTGAATTAAAAAAGTCGTTGAAAAAATATTTTTATATCATTTTTATAGCACGTTAAAGTGTTTTTTTAACACATTTTTTTCAAACCTGAGAAAAGTTATAATTTCACGATTTTTTTCAGCTTTTTCTTAATTCACCGAGAAGAAAAATATATGACAATTGAAAATTGTATTGGTTTATTTGGTTCAGTCAAGAATTACGAGCTGCATCTTTCCCGCCGATCGGGGACTGCAGTGGCAAGCCGCACATGGAATAGGCTGATAAATCTGCAGTCATTTATTGTTTCATGTTGAACATTCTTTCGTATACATTAAAAATATCCAGGAATGTTTACCGGACTCACTTGGTTTTCCCTTCTGAAAAAATTCCCGAAAAAACGCTTTTTTGGACCTTCTAATTTAGGCGCCCGCCTTAGGTGTCCGCTTTCTATTTTGTTGAAACTCATACATGTGAAAAAGCATTGAAAACTATTAGACACTTGTTATCGGCGGAAAAGCGGTTTTAAGGGGCAAACCACCCCTTAAAGAAGGGCATGTTGGGGGGGGGGGGGGTGTTTTTGCAGTCCACCGATCCAAATGAAACAAAAACCAAAATTCTTCTAATGTAAAGCGATAAAAAATCCAGTATAGAAGCATCGAAAACAAAAATGCCTTATCGCATATATGAGTTCCAATCGAAGGCAGACACTCAAGTGACGTGACTTGTTGGAGGATTGTTTTAAAATTCAAAGCGTACCTCTCCTTTCAAATGAACTTTTCATTCGGGCGGGTCGAGCGTTTTGCGGGTAAATGTGAATATCAAAAAATCCAAATTTCATCAATTGATGACGAAGTTTGCATCGGAATGCAACGAAAATGATTTTTTTTCATTGAGCAAACTTCATTCGGCCGATTCAGGCTGTGAAAATCACTCAAACGTTTTTGCATATTCGTGTTAGAAATTTACGACCTCAATTTGCATAAAAGGTTTTGGGTAATGATAAAAATAAATAAATAAAAAATGAAGAAAAAATATATCGTTGCCTCCCAACCTTGCAAACTTCAACGTCGTATAAATGGTCTAAATTTTAGTATTTCCTTTCCTCGACAATCATGCATGACTTATGAAAACTTCAAAGTGGAACTTTTATGGAAATATCTTATCCATACAAGGGTCATTCATTCATAAAGGTGATATTCAAGTGAAATAAATGTAGCAAACGACATGGCTATTTTAATAATAAAAAAAAGAAGAAGAGGAAACAAAATAATGGTATATATATTTCTCCTATTGGTAATTCTTCAGATAAGTGACTTTTCCGAACGATTAGCCTAAAATACTTTTTTGCTGTTATCTCATTTATTGGATTATAAATGATGATATTCAGTCGGGGGAGCTGAAATCCTCCCCCCATAAAAAGTTACGGGGTTTTTAAGTTCTCGGAAACGCGTGATAAAATAGGGCATTTTTGAACATTTTGACACCTACATTGGGTTTTTGAAAAATTCTAAATTACTTTTAACGATTGTTTCCTCGTAAAAAAATTGTTAAGGCCTTACATACGCGATTTCGCCGATTTTCGAAGGTACTTTTCTAGACGCGGTTAAAAAAAATGACGTATATATTGAAAATATTTTTTTTACAGATCTATTATGCACATGGTTAAGTGTATGTTAAAAAAAATCACAAATATTAACAAATGGCGGAGATATACCATAATAAAGCAATGTATTTTTTTCGCGGTCGCGTTGAAGGTGAAAGTTCTTGGCATCGATGTAGGTGTCTGAAAAAAAATGAACATATTTATAATGCATAATGAAACTTAAATTTTTTTACTCAATTTTCTGTCGGTATTTTATTTTATATATTTTTTTGTGTCATTGAAATGTTTGTTTCTGTGGTTCACAGGATACGTATGATACTAACAATATGTTGTAAAAATTTCAAAGCGATCTGAACCTTCGTTCAAGAGTTAAAACTTTCACAAGGTTTAAAAAAGTGAATCGTGGAAAAACGGCTTTGAAGTTGGCGGTCGGGCGCGCCGCGCGGTATGTGTAGTACTCTCTAAATGCTACAACTTTAACAATTTTTGGAATTTTTTAATTCTGTGAAGCTTAAAATATTCCTAACCGTTCAGCCTAATGGAATAAAAAAAAATTAATTAAAAAAATGTCGCGTATGTAAGGCCTTAATAAAAAATGTCAGCCCCCCCCCCCCCCCCCCCCCCCCCTCGTAGGAATATCATCGTTTATAACCCATAAAAAAGAAAATAGCAAAAACGTTTTTCCGAAAAGTCCCTTATCCCTCCTATAAAACATACGTCACTTCTTTTGCGGTAGAGCAACACGCCGGTATATCCTCGTCTCTAACAACGAGAGCATGCATCTTAAAAGTTTTCTCGCGATCCTTGAAATCCCTCTTGATCCAAGCATCGGTACGAATGGCTCGTTTCCCTCGGGTCTTCCGTCCAATTCCACTCTCGTCGCTGCCATTAATTCGAGCCCTTATCCTCGCAGAGTGAGGTCGAACTTTACGAATTCTCGAGGCTAAGTTTCCACGAACGAGTGGCGTCAAAGTATCCGATACTTCGTGGAGGTCTTGGGTAAACGCTCGTCTGATTCCACCGCTAGTTTGGCCAATTAGGGTCTCATAATCGTGCTCATCTGGTCCCTCTTCCTTACCGCGTTCCAGATCATTTGCAGCCGGAAGTTTCCAGATGGCGATTTCATTTTCATCCATCATACTATCGTGATTATCCAGCCCCTCGTTTCGTCGTATTTTCCACTTTTTCGCTTCCTTCGAACGACGCCGCTGCATCATTTTCTCCACCATCGCCCCCATTCGATTTTCCAAATATCGCTGCAGTTGTTCGATACTGGGATTCGAAAAATTCGGATCTCGAATGCCGTTTTTGGCTGTGACGTTCACGTACCCGGGAGATGACACTTTTCGGAGTTTTCTCGGGGGAATGTTGGTGCTTCTTTTAGTTTCGTATTTTGTTACGGCGCTCGAGATAGCCGAGGAAATCGAAAGTATCAATATGAGCAGGATAATGACGATAGGTGACATGCTCGAGTGATGACTTCACTTTGAATCAATTCAAGAGCAATAAAACGTTCACAGGAATATGACGGTGACCATAGAGAGAGAGAGAGAGAGAGAGATCGGGGGACACGCGAGCAACCGTTGAGCAATTGAGCTTACGCAGTCATTTACTGACGAGCCATATATTTTCTCGAGCAATTTGCCTCTTCTCGTCGCGCCAAGAGGTAAGAGGCCATTCAAGTTTCATGAACTCCCCGTCGTAACGGGTCGAGTGTAATGAGCTATTAATCCTGGCAATTAGAGCATGTGCCGTTTTCTTGTCCACCTCCCTTGAATCGCAATCATGATCGTTTCGATCGGGAATCATATAACCCGATCCGTATGAAAGAAATTAACGCTACCGAAGCACCGATATGGCGTTTCTCAAAGTTGATCGATAAAACGAGCCGTGGTTAATGGGGCCTTAAAAACTATATCAATGCCGTTCTCGGTATTGCGGAGCTTTGGTGTTGCAGTGATCGTACGTTTTCAACTCGCTGGGAAATTCGTTCCATTTTCGTTGTTTACGATCTTCGTGTTTTTTTTTCTTTCTTTTTTTTTCTTAACATTGCTCGATGTAGCATTTATGGAGTAAAGTATCAGGACGTTGAATAAGTTCTCGCTGTTTTCCAACAGATGGCGTTACCAGAACCGCGTGCGTGTTCTGGTAAAAATAAGCTTTTTGGGGATTTTTTTTTCGGAAAAACTACAAAATAAATCGAGATTACAAAAAAGGGTGTTTATCATACATATCAGTGACTGTATACAATAATTATTTGGAAGCGATTAATTTCAAAATGGCGGCTGTACAGCGTTTGTCTCAAAGATCCATTTTTTTAGTTAGCCGGAAACATAACTCAGTCAATTTTCAACCGATTCACTTGAAATGTTGAATATATCTTGAAAAATACATTGTCGATGGAAGTACGTAGGATTTTTTTTGGCATAGCTCATTTGTTATTAATAATTATCTGATGATTTTTCGGCAAATTTTTGGAAAGTGAAAAATTTGCCTAAAAAATCGTCCGAGTTATGTTTCCGGCCAACTTAAAAAATGCAATTTTGAGATAAACGCTGCGCAGCCGTCATTTTGAAATTAATGGCTTCAAAAAATTATTGTTTACAGTCACTGATATGTATGATGAACACCCTATTTTGTAATCTCGACTTGTTTGTAGTTTTTCTGAGAAAAAAATCTTCAAAAAGTCTATTTTTTCGGCCTCTAGAGTGGCCTAAGGCCTTAAGATGGTAACGCATCTATAATGAACTACTATAAGCAAGCTTGAATTTTTAGTATATGTTGCTTCGCCAAAGTGTAAAAAACTTTTTTTTTTCATCGTGTTGAACATGTCAAATTTGGTGCCGAAAAAAGAGCATTTGCGAAGAATTTCTCTGCACTACTTTATTGATGAAAAATATGCAACTGAAGCACATAGAATTCTTGTTGAAACTTGAGGCGACCATGCTCCCGCGGAAACAACATGGAAAGATTTGTTTAGACCCTTCACAAATAATGGGGTTGAAGTTTGCATCGTTGGAATACAACGAAAATTCTATTAAATTTCTTTTTTTTTCATAATTATCCCAAACGTATGTTATGAATTTGTTGTAGATCGCTAAATAACAATCTGAAAAAATGTTAGCATCATTTTCGTAGCTCTAATCCGACAAAGGAAACTTGAAAAGTTCAAAAAAATCATTTTTTTTTGTTTCATTTCATTTGCTAACTTCAACGTCATCAAAAATGATCATTTTCATGTGTTAAATTGGAGGCATTACTTCATGAAGACTCATGTCAGACGCCAGCTGAACTTGCAGAATAATTAGGAGTTAATCACACAACAGTTTCGAAATGTTCGAAAGCATTGGGAATGATTTGTTTAAATAAAGCATTAATTTTCATGAAAAAAAAACAGCGAGAACTTATTCAACATCCCAATACAATAAAAGGAAGACAGCATTACGAAATAATAGAAACTGAGCGTTATGAAAGAAATCCTACTCCCGATTATAAGAACTAGGGAGATTATAAGGATTCATATGCGGTTGAAAGTTGCATCGTTGGATTTAATAAAAATCGCTATCTTTAAATTCCCCAATTCTTATTACACAGACTTAAGGCGGGAGCCTGAATTAGAAGATCCAAAAAGCGTTTTTTCGGGATTTTTTTTTAGAAGGGAAAAAACAAGTGAGCCCAGTAAACATTGAGGTGTACATGTATATTTGAAATGTATAAAAAATAAATTTCATCGTACTTCTTGACTGAACCAAATAAACCAATAAAATTTTCAATTGTCATATATTTTTCTTCTGGGTGAATTAAGAAAAAGCGGAAAAAAGTCGTGAAATTATAACTCAGGTTTGAAAAAAAAAATGTTTAAAAACAACACGTTAACGTGCTTTACAAATTATCTAAAAAGTCTTTTTCAACGACTCTTTAATTCACTTTGAAGAGTTTTGCATACTAAAGAAAATAAACTTTGGTTTAATTCAATAGGTCCCTTAGTTTTTTTGCCATCACGCCCGCCAATTTGGAAAAATCGTGAAAATGAAAACGGGAAAAAACACCCTTCAAAGTTTTCAATGGGAGGAAATATCAATATCAAATATCAATGGTTTCTCTGCTTTTGGCCTTGTATCTTCGAAAATATTTACAATTGGCCTCGGTAACTTTGTTTGGGTGTATTCTTGGATATTTTATCTATCGATTTAAGCAATAAAATGACGATTTTTCGGACTATCTAATTCAGGCTCCCGCTTAAGCTTCGGGAATCACTAAAGCCTTTTTCGAATCCTCATTTCGAGGTCTAAAATCTAAAAGTGCAAAACAGGATTTTATCTAATAACAAAAATCGGTAAGTGAAAATATAAGAAAAAATGTTCGGTGCATTTCAACGATGAAAACTTCAGCCACATTGATTTATACATATGGGAAAAAGATTTCTGGTATTTATTTTCTACTGTATCGACGTTACTTTCTCCTTGAAGTACGAGCAAATATTTTCTCTTATGCACAAGATATACAGATCAATTTGAATAAGTATAATGAAAATTAGTAACAAATCGAAAAAACAAGAGTTAGTAAAAATTAAAAGAACGAGATCATCGAGATAATCGTCGAAGTAGTCAAAGTTTTATTATTCACGATCGGCGATTGTTCATAGTAATACGGCATCGTGACTGTAAAATTGACATCGTGGTATACGCCGAATAATTCTCGAATTAAAATGCAAATCTGCGCGAGGAATGTTGCGACTCGATCATGTCGCGTTTAACGCCAGAAGTAACGTGAAATTTTCTTTCAACTTCGGCAAGCCAATTATTCGAATTACCCTCGATATTCCCAGGTCCAATTTCATTGCTAGCTTTCTCGTGTTTTTTATCATCGTTCTTTGGAATTCTGTACATTCGGGATAGGAACGCGGCATGTTCGGGGATTATTTGCGGAATTTCGAGAACACGAGAGAGATCCTTTCGCATATATTTCTCTTTATCGCTCGGTTGGTCCTTGATGACGCTCGTTTTCGACGATCCAACAGTGACCGGTTGTTCCGGCTTGGAAATCTTGTTTTTCGTGATGCTCCGCGAGTTTTTCATTCCGTCCGAATCGGTGCTGTCATTTAACGATTCCGCCCAATTTCCACGATTATGAGACGTCTGCTCGAGCTTTCTGTCCTTTCGACGACATCCACGACCAACCGCGATCTCGATATCCATTCCGTTTGAGTTCCGACAATTTATAGAATCGTCCAACTCCAAGGGTTCTCCCGGTTCATGGGATGCGGGCAATTTGTCCAATGAAAAGTGCGTACTCTTGTTGCCACATCCGTTTTTATCCTTGCAACCGAGGTCGATGAAAAAATTGTATATGCATGTACCGCAAGAACTGTGATTTCCCGGTCTTGGGGAAATTTCAGGTGCGCCCGTTCCAAATATTGATCCTCCGCCTACAGCCGGTACCGACATACTCGTATTCGTGTTCCAGCTCTGGAGGGTTTCGCGGATCCAGTCAATATTTTCGTACAGATCCGTGTAACCCCACTTTGTCGATGACTGACGATCGTCACAAGTTACAGCTGCGATCGCTACCTGTTCGCCAGAAAAAAAACACAATCTTCAATCAACCAATGGATAGATTGCACTCCCTCAATGGTCATGATGCTTTTGAAATTGGACAAATATCTGGAAATTGTAAGATGTTGCAAGTTCGCATCATTGGAATGCAACGGAAAATCTTCTCGATTTTTTCAATGCTTCATTTTCATTATGACGCAAAATCTTTCAAGCAGTAGATCCCTAATAAGGATCCTGAAAAACATTCGAGTGATTTTCGGAGACCAAATTGTTTAGGCTAATTTTCCTTTCTGTCCAATGATGCAAACTTCGATATCATCGAAATATGTAATCGAAGCATCATGAGACAGATATTTGTGGCGGCCCAAAAACGTTTATCATATTCGAACAAATATGCAAATGGCAACATGTATTATTGGGATAGATATATTGTCAATGTTCTTTCGTGAGCCCTATCGGACCAAAAAAAACACATATTTCAATCAACCAATCCATCCTTGCACTTTCTCAATGGTCATGCTGCTTTTGAAATTGGGAAAATATATGAAAATTGTAAAATGTTGCAAGTTAGCATCATTGGAATGCAACGGAAAATCTTCTCTATTTTTTCAATGCTTCATTTTCATTATCACGCAAAATCTCTTTCCGCAAATTCAAGCAGTTGATCCCTAATAAGGATCCTGAAAAACATTTGAGTGATTTTCGGAGACCAAATTGTTTAGGCGAATTTTCGTTTCTGTCCAATGATGCAAACTTCGATATCATCGAAATGTGTAATCGAAGCATCATCAGGCAGATATTCGTGGCGACCCAAAAACGTTTATCATATTCGAACAAATATGCAAATGGCAACATGTATTATTGGGAGAGATATATTGTCAATGTTCCTTCGTGAGCCCTATCGGACCAAAATAAAAACATATATTTCAATCAACCAATCCATCCTTGCACTTTCTCAATGGTCATGCTGCTTTTGAAATTGGAAAAATATATGAAAATTGTAAGATGTTGCAAGTTAGCATCATTGGAATGCAACGGAAAATCTTCTCTATTTTTTCAATGCTTCATTTTCATTATCACGCAAAATCTCTTTCCGCAAATTCAAGCAGTAGATCCCTAATAAGGATCCTGAAAAACATTTGAATGATTTTCGGAAACCAAATTGTTTAGGCGAAATTTCGTTCCTGTCCAATGATGCAAACTTCGATATCATCGAAATGTGTAATCGAAGCATCATCAGACAGATATGCCTTGGCGGCCGAAAAAGTTTATCATATTAGAACCAATATGCAAATCCGACATTTATTTTTGATGAGACGAAGAGCAGAAATGTCGGTCTCCGTTGATGATTTTATCGATATCAATGTATTCATAAAATTACCCGACAATTGCGCAAGTTATTTCAGTCTAATTTTCAAAAGATATTTTGCTGGAATTATTTGTGCTGGAGTCAAATTAAATTTAATCGAAAACAAATCCACCTAAATGTATTATTAGGATAGATATATCGTTAATGTTCCGTCATGATCCCTCTCGGACAAAAAAAAAAACACATTTTTCAATCAACCAATTCATCCTTGCACTCCCTAAATGGTCCTGATGCTTTTGAAATTGGAAAAATATATGAGGATGGTAAGACGTTGTAAGTTTACATCGTTGGAATGCAACGCAATTTTGTTTCTCCTCATTGCAAATTTATTTTTTGACACGTCAAAGCTGCGATGAACTTTTTTTAAGTTCCTCATCAGGGTCCTACGACCAGACTTTATCGAAAAATATGTTGGGCAACAGTAAAAATGGAGAAAAGGGAAATAAAAAAGAATCTCCGTTGTATTTCAACGATACGAACTTCGACAGCATATGCACCCTCAAAATTTTTAATCGATCGTCTACACCATCTCTGTAAAATTTAGAATTGAAGAAACACTTTTTCCATAGGGAGATGCCTACGCTCGTCGCTGAATGGCAGTTTTACGCACGAAATAGTGTGAAAAAAAGGTTTACAATTTTATGAAAAACTGTCAAATCACTCAGTACATTATGACACTGAGGACGAAATTGTCATAATGTACTGACAAGGAACATCACTTAACTGTTTGCCTTCGATTTTGTTGAAACTCGTATATGTAATAAAGCATTGAAAACTATTAGACACGTATTTTTTTTATCTGCGGAAAAACGTTTTGAAGGGGGAAACGACCCCTCAAAGAACGGCGTGTCACCCCTTAATTTATTTTTTTCCAATTATTTTACGGTGGATTTTTCATCGCTTTATATTAGAAGAATTTTGGTTTTTGCTTCATTCAGATCGGTAAAATACTTGTGGGTGAAACTGCACAACCACCCCCGGACTCGCCTTTCTTTGGGAGGTGATTTCTCCCCTCAACATCGTTTTTCCGCAAAGAAAAAAAATAAGTATCTAATATTTTTCAATGTTTTATCACATATATGAGTTTCAACAAAATGACGGACACTTAAGTGATGTTCCTGGTGAGTGAAAAACTGTCAAATTGCTCAGTACATTATGAGCTTCGTTGGTACATTTTTGCTACATTGATGTAAAAAAAATTCAAAATGACTTTTCTCAGCCATTTATTCATGAAAACAGGTGGAGCAATGCTTAAAATGTGTGCTTTTTACGGTTGATCGCATGGTTCTCGCCAAATTACCGAAAATGCGATGCAATGGTTAATAATTTACCATCTTTCCCATGGTAACTACAGACTGTAATTTTTTATCGAAATTTTGGAAATCGACGAGAACCATGCTCTCGGAGCAAGCGTCCTGCATGCACACAACAAATTTCATTTCAATTGGTTGTTCCGTTTGGGAGAATTCTTATTTCAAAATTTCGAAGTGGTAGGAGGCATGTGGCACATAGCCTCAAAAAGTGCTTCTTCAAGTGTAATGTTTATAGAAACGGTGTAGACGATCGATTTAAAATTTGGAGGGTGCATTCAGTATATGACAAAGAATTTACTGTATAAATTTGAATCAAATATTAACATATCGTCAATTCTCCCGAAACGTCAGAGTGTACAATATGAATGTACCTGGGTCCTGTTGTACATGACGGCAGCCCCGGTCTGTGCACACCCGCGATGGCCGTCGCTCGATCTCACCACGAACCTACGGTTTGTTCCGTTGCTAACGGGTCTCGACCAATTTTCGTACTCCTCGTCTTCGAGACTAAGCTCTGCAATGAAACTCGATCTTTTTATCGTCCCAAAAATCGTCGTTGATTACATGGTGTTGAAGTTTGCATCGTTGGAACGCAACAAAGTTCTTGTTCACGTTAAATTTTCCTTATTTTTACTATTATAGAACATCTTTTTTTATAGATTTATAATATAGATCGCTAAATAAGCGTTCAAAATGGTTGAGAGATTTTTGTAGGCAAAAACTGCCAAAAAAATATTAAGGGGTTTTCTCACTTTAGACGCTAAAAAAAGCTATTTTCATGATTTTTTATAGGTTTATATTCTAGATATCGATATAAAAGTTGTTGCACTTAATAAATACACTTTCGAAATACATTTTTTTAAATATGTTTTTATTCAAGTCACTATACACTCAAATGGTAGTTAAAAAAATTGGTTACATAAACACATAACATTTTTTTGTATTTTGAAAGTGTATTTATTAAGTATAAGAACTTTTATATCAATATCTATAATATAAACCTATCAAAAAAACATCATGAAAATAGCCTTTTTTAGAGTCCAAAGTGAGAAAACCCCTTAAAGGAATTCAGAAATATTAATTTTCGTTGCACTCGAACGATGCAAACTTCAACCTCATGTTGATTACAAAAATCAGCCGGTTCTCACTCGTCGAAATTGTCTCGGAGTTCGTTCTGAAATTCTTGCTCCCGTCGTTCACTTTTCCTGACTCGGGCCTACTGTCAAAATTGGGAGTCTTAGCCAATTTTCTCTTTGTTCGTTTATTCCCGTAGTTGGTCGTCTTGTTCTTATCGTTTTCCATGCCTTTTCGTAATTCCACGTCCTTTGTCATCGTCTCCTTTTTTCTTCGACTTGAAAACGGCACGTGTGGAGCCAATTTTTGAAGCATTACCCAACGTGTCTGTAAAATCAAGTTAATAATCTCTCACGCTTGTCCACATTTTTTTTAAATTTTGAAACATTTCATAATTTTTTTTGGTCAACCCTTCCGATTTTTCGATAAACCGCAACGATGCAATTGTCCTCTTCGCACGTTTGCACGAATGGATTTTGGGGCAGTTCGACCTTGTGAAAGTTGCCCATTTCTATTCTGAAAAACAATATTAACTTAAGTTTTTTTTTCAATTCTCTGTAAATATCTCGTCTCCGAATTTTTCCGAATTTTTACAATTATCCGAAATTGCCAAACCGAAGTTATGAAAATAATCATCAAGCTTGAGGGAGGACACCACCGTGACAAGTCGAAAAAATATTTTTTTTCCGATTTTTTTCTTCCACTAGATTATTTGTTTGGGATTTGGAAAAAAACATGTTATCAAGCATACATTGAACTCATTGCTTGTAAATTTTTATTTTCAGAAATTAAAAATTGACGTTCTTGGAGTATAATAGAGTCCCTGTATAAGAAATGTGGTCCGACAGCAGAATCGATAACTTGACAATGGTTGGTCTGAAAAATGAAACCATATTTTTTGTATAATCTATATAAATGTAGTTCTCATGGTACGTAGCCGTTTTTCAAAAGAAAGAAAAATTCACAAAATGTGGGCATTAAAAAAAGTGCAATTTTGGCAAAGAAATGTTTATATTGAGGGCTTAGATAATACTAAATTCAAAAACAAACTACCACGTACATCGATAGCTACTGCAATCACAGAAATGTTGGTTTTTTGATATCGTAAATACGAGAATTTGCGCTCTCCACGCTCACTAAATCGTCTGTAAATTGGTCAATTTTCAATATTTTGACTTTACATTTTTTCTCATATTCCTGAATATGTATCCTTTGAGAAAATGCAAAAAAATCGTTTTTTTAGCCCGTCATAATGGTGTCCCGCCATAAATTATAAACGCACTATCCAGTTGCAGTAATATTTTTTTTCTCGGTTACGTCAAATCCGGACGGGTTGTAAAGTTATTCGAATTACCTGCAAGCCAGTCTCAAAATAGCGATATTGTGTTTGAGATAATCCGATGAGTAAGGATTCGTAACGTGAGACGGATTAATCTTATACTCCTGTATTCTGATAACCTGCATGCCAGGTTTCAAGGGGGCGATTGCTACTGACAAGGTTCCTCGAATATTATGCCTAGAAAAATAATGTTTGTTTCTGCCAATTATAGCCTAGACGTGAAAATAAAATACAAACTCCCCTTAAATGTTTCTCAATAAGAAAAAGAAAAAAAAGCAACAAAGGCCTTTAGAGGAATGAGATTGAAGTTTGACCCATTTAGAATGAAGTGAAGAATCTTTGAATTGCTTCAATTTTCTTCGGCATATTTTGCCTACAAAAATCCTGAACCATTTTCCATAATGATTAACAATGAAAAATAACGTGGAATAATTATATATATATATATATAAACAAGAACGTTTATTGCATTTCAACGATGTGAACTTCAACACCCTTAAAAATGAACATTACTAAAATTGATGGCATTAAAGGAATCGTTGGAATGCAACGAATTTTTGTTTTCTTTTTTCGTGTTTCCCAATTCTGTAGGTACATTTAGGCTCAAAATATCACTGAAATATTTTTGAAATTCCTTATTAGGGATCCATAGTCTAAAACTGCAAAAAAAGTTCACATAGTAATAAAAATAGAGAAATTTAAAAAATCAAGAAAATGTGGAAATTAACAAAAACATTTTCGTTGCGCCCCAACGATGCAAACATCAACACTATCAAAATTGCAGGTTCATGATTAGTATTATTTGAATAAAATTTACCTGATATGCGTCGCTGTATGCAAACACGAAGCCGAAGTAAGCACAAGATTTCTATTCAATATCGAACCGGCGCACATTAAATATCTCTTTTGTCTGATTGAAAGAAAAAGAAAAGAATTATAAAGTAAACCTTAAAAGCGAATTTTGTAATTTATAAAATCAACGGAATGAAAAGATAGATGGGCTCGTTGAATTATTCGTAAAAACCATCGGCCAATTATTGCACGATAGTAAAAACTTTAGTGTTCATCAAAATAAAAATTGATTGGATAATGACTTTTGGTATCAAGGAAGATCTGTTTGAAATAATTAGTAGTCAACGTTTGCAAATAATTCGAAGTAATGAATTGATTCAAATTGTGTATGATTCTCACGACTTTCTATCGGCTTTGTCGCAGGATTCTGGCTCGTTCTCCTCTTTCACAATAATTGCCTGTACGTTCATCAAATCCGGGTGCATAGAGCCCATTATGGCCATCCAATACCCCAAGCATTTTTCACCCTGGCACGTGTTAATTCCGCCGCTCTTGCTGGACGAACTTTTTTCCCTACTTTTCACTATCTTTTCTTTCGAGGTGTCGGATATTTCTTCACAACTTCCGTGCCTCGGTAGGTAAATCGCGAATAATGCCAAAATCACATGAAACTCTTGACGATTTAAATGCATTTCAAAAATGTACTCCCTGCTCTGTCTCTCTTTTTTTTCCACCCACTCTCGTTCAGAACTTCTCAATTTTTAGTGTTCAATTATCGTCTCGAGATTGAACAAAAACACGTGGCCACTTCAGCTGGAACATTAAAGAAACATGGCACGTGGCTAACATCGACGATATGGAGAGTACATGTGTTCTTCGAAGCTCGAATGCAAACTGTACTCTGCAACGAACACAAGTCGATGTTTGTGGCAATGAAAAAAAAGTCAATCGACGAAAGATTGGTAAACTAAACGAGATAATCACGTTCAACTGTATATACGGGGAGCACGCGATACGAATTGCAATATCAAACTTTCATTTTGAATATTCATTCCCAGAAGCAATTTTGATTGTCACTTTTGGCATTTTCAGAATTTTTCAGAATTTTCTAAAGGCACTCCATGAAGAACTGAAAATAAATGTTTAAACTTATTTTTTACATTTTTTTATATGGTTGAAAATGTCTTCGAAAAAAAAGAGTCCTCACGGCGTACACGATTGTGGACGTAAATATTATATGAAACAAAATTTGTAAAAAGATAATTAATCAGTATGAAAGCCGCTATCTTGCTATGGAGGCTTTTTTTCATCAAAACTGACAAAATGGGGGCGGTTTGAAAAAAAAGTCTCGAATTTAGCCTGTTTTATCGACATTTTTTTATTTAAAAAATATGAAGATAAAAAAAACTTCTATAGCAAGATAAAGAATGGCGTGAAGAACGTTGTGTCAAAATTTGAGACGGGTAGCTTGAAAACTCTCCCTTGAGAGTGTACACCGTTTTGGAAAACGACATTTCGAGAAAAACGTGTTTAAAATTTCGAGTACGAAATTTTCATATAAATTGTTCACTTATGCTTATGCAAGTATATGAAGAGCATGTTTATAACCGTTTATACTATCGGATAATGCAAAAAAATCGATTTTTTTTAAATTTGATACTGCGGTGATCCCTTAATGACGTTGAAGTTTGCATCGTTGGAATACAACGGAAAATCCCTTGTTCTTCATTGCTGAAATATTTTTTTCTACCGATTCTGGGTATGAAAATCACTCCTACTTTTTTACGTATCCTTATTAAATTATTAAATTAATAAGGAAGCATTAATGGATTAATAAGAATGTTTATTAATTTAATTAGTATTAAATTATTGAATTAATAAGGATGCGTCAACGGACACATAAGGATGTTTATTAATTCAATTAATATTAAATTATTAAGGGGCTATATCAGTGTAAACGCTGAAAATTTGGGTGATTTTCGGGAATTTTTTGGAAGAAACGGACTCAATCAAATGTTTCGGAAAATTAAAAATATTTGGCTATATTTTACCTAATTTAGATAATTTTTTCATAGAAAAATATTGAGATCCAAGCGACTTATGCGCTGCCTTCGAAGACGCCAAAAAATAAACTTCCTCCACTGCTGTCATGATTCCGGCCGATTAAGTAGCTGAAACCGAAAAAGGAAAAAATGTCGTTAAACTGGAAGGTATTTCCTGTACAATGACGTAGGATTTTCGAAAAATAGCCAAATCTAACAAAATGGCGTAGTTATGAAAAAAAGTCTGTTTTCTTGCCTATAAAATAGTCGTTTTTTTCAATGCCAAATCGTCAATTTTCATCCAATCAAAAATATCCTACGTCACTGTAGAGTAAATATATTCAAGAGTACTCAGTTCAAATTTCATGTCAATCGGATAATTGCTCTTTGAGTTACAATGTCAGCAAATTTGAAAAATCTCATTTCGAGAAAAACGCGTTTAAAGATTTAACTATCGATTTTTGCAAGATAAAATAATAGAGATACGGCCTTGAATTGTTTACAGGATATTCTTGAAAGTATAAATTGTCGAAAAAGGCAGAAAAATCGATTTTTTGAAAGGGTCACACTGGTATAGCCCCTTAAAGAGAAAAAAAAATCGATTTTTCGATCGTTGTAATTGTATATACCGCCTCAACATTTTCAATAATGAACGGGGGAAAAAATCGCCGCAGACAAGAGGGAATAATTTTTAAGGCCGGAAAAAACATCGCGATGTACAAATTTATAGTGTATTTGACCTCGTATGTGTATAAACACAAATACACGTGGAATTTTATGTGTATGAAGATAGCGTGGGAACCTCCACGAGCAAAAGTCGGAGAGTCTACCCACGCAGAAAGGAAACCGCGAATGAGAGGAGTGTCGAAGTCAGGAGAGAGGGTGCAAAAGCAAAGTGTCGGCTGGTAGACCGTACAACCAGACAGCAGATCAGTTTGCGCTTGACGGCTGTGGATCCGCGAGATTCTCGTTTCTCTCTTCGCCGATAAATACGTCGATACTCCCATATATAAATATACACATGCACACACAAAAAACACTCGCTCTGTGTACTCTTTGTGTTTTCGTCAATGAACCTGTGAATCATTCGGACGATTATTTTTTCCCCCTTTTTTCATTTCTTCTTCGCGGCACTGCGTAGGACTTCGGAGTTCCTTTTTTTTGCCGAATAGACGTCATGTGACGAGCCGGGTATTGTGTCTTTCGTAATTGTTGATCCATCGATAATTACCAAGGATAAGCAATGACTGTTCCCTCACTCGCGACTCCCCGCGTACACCTGACTCGAGAGCTATAATTAGAGAGGTGTAATTATTTAAAATCGACCTGGTGCGTGATCATCAGTGATTGCAGGTAATTCCTAAGAATGTATTCGGAAAAAAGGGGCACGGCTTTGTTACATTGGAGGTTCAGAATTAGGCTCAGGGTGACTTTGCAAGGCAGTATTTCAGTCTAGGGCCCTTAATTTCGGACGTTTTTTCGAGCTTGATATTATTATTATTTTTATTGTAGTATCCATTTTTTCAGTTTTTTAATAAACGTTTCGAGAACTTAAAAAAAATATTCGGGCTTGATAAAAAAAATGTTGGTGTCCATTTTTTAGTCTTATTAATGTTTTAAGAACTTACGAAAAATATATTGTGCACAAAGATTGAAAGAGTTATGAACTTTTAAATATGGCCGTGAAAAAAAAGGGTTGAGGCGGTTGACATGATTCCAAAGCTCTCGTTCATCTGAAACAGAAATGAAACGAATTTTCTGGATCAATGAGAATGTCATTATGGCAGGTGCCAAAGAGAAAACAAAATTAATGGCGGATTTGAAAAAGTTGATTTTTTGCACTGTTTGGGTTTGTTTGAATTTTTAAAAATTGTAATAGTAATAATTTCGTTTTGCCCAAGGTAGGGACGATAGAGGAATATATACTGAAGGTCTGTGCTGAATTTGAAGTCAACCGGTTGAGGGGTTATATACAGTCAGAAGGCCCAAAAAGATCGATTTTTCAAGAATTTTTACTTGAGAAGACCTTTAAATCTATTAACGTAAAAATTTGTACAAATATTATGGTAACTTTTAACTGTATTTTAACATTTTTTATTTGTAAAAATAATTATTTTAAAAGCTGCTATAGCTGATCTCCGGGAGCACCTCTAAAAAAAGGCATCTAAAATGAAAAAACCAAAAATATTTCGTTAATATAATAGATTATCTTGTGATTGATCGAAGGAATAAGGAAAATAATATTTTTTTAAAAATGGCGGCTTCTCAAAAAAAATCGATTTTTGACCAAAATTTAAGCCTTAAGTTGTTTATAAAGTGGAAAATATTTATCGGTGAAAAAAATCTTCGATTAATTACTAAAAAATATATTTGAAAAGATTTTGTTAAAATTTGAGACTGATCGGTTCAGCCGTTTCCGAGAAATCTTGCTCACCGACTTTAAAAATACGGTTTTGAGAAAAACGCGTTTATAGTTGCAAAAGCACTTTCGAACGCTCCGACACGTCATTACAAATGCGCGTGTAATTTCGAGAATATTCGCCGGATCGACAAGACATTTTCTGTGTGTGTACTTAAATATATGTACATTACGAGAAAAAATTATAAAAAATCGATTTTTCGAAAATTTTAACTGTATATAACCCCTTAAATAGAACTCAAAATTTTATGTTAAACAGGTTGAAAAAAGTGGTTTAGAGAAAAACGCGGTTAAAGTTTTGAGTACAATTTCAAATAACCGCAACTATCTAAGTTGTATGATGGCATGTTATACTTAAGTTATATTAATCACCCATTCCTGACTCATAGTTTGCCTTCCTCCACTTCGAAATGATGACTTTCTGACGATGTTGAAGTTTGCATTGTTGGAACGCAACGATTTTGAAAAAATGCTATTCCCTCATTTTCTTCATCATCCAAAATCTTATTCAGCAAATTTGGGTTTTAGATTTCCCATGGGAATCCTAAAAAAACATTTGGGTGTTTCTCGTAGCCCAAATTTCAATTAGGAATTTCGACATTTCTTTTTGGAGACCTATTCTCAAAGCTCTATAATATTAATAAAATGCCAAAAAAAATCGACTTTTTCAGAATTCTAGACTAGAAGACTGCCTTAAAGAATAAATTGAACTCTATTCGTAATTAATCAAGTGGACTTTGGAGTTAAACGTAACCTGCGCGTATCTTGCCGTCGCAAATTAATTCTCATCGTCCCGGATAACACTTCGAGTCCGGACAAAGTGTCGTACTTTTTTTTCACTTACCAGCCAAAGATACCGTCTTTTGAATGATTGTCGTATTGGATCGTCTTATGGAATTTTTGCAGCGTCTGAAATTCAGATTCCTCAAGGAAATTTGAATCCGTATGAAGTACGACATTTTTAAAATTCCGTCTTTCCGGGCGTGAATGAAAAATAGAAAAAACTGGTAGACGGCGAAGGAGCGTCGCGTTCTGACACCCACGTTGGATTGCGTGATGATAATAATTCTTCTCGCCCCCCCCCCCCCCCCCCCTCCCTCCTTCACCATATCCGCAGATAAATAGTTTTTAGAAAGCATTTGGACGGCAACTACTCAAAAAGAATCGAACAATCGAGAGAGGAAGACAGAGACAAAAATTGCGACAAAAAGACGAGGAGGCAAATAGACCGGCAGGGAGGGACGGCGGGAAAGAACAGGAGAAAGGGAGAGGATGATCTTACGATGTTGAAGTTTGCATCGTTGGAATGAAATAAAAATTATTTTCTCTTTTTTTATTTCCTCTTCATTATTACCATCCAAATTTTCTTCTTACACATTTTGGCTGAAAATTTCGAATTAGGATCCTGAAAAATGTTTGAGTGGCTTTGGAGGGCTAAAAGTGCCAATAAACATTAAATTAAAAAACTTTTGCGTTCCAACGATGCAAACTTCAACATCATATGATCTTCCTAACTTTGCATCGTTGAAATGCAATGATTCGTTTCTTTATTTCTTTATTTTTATTACTGTCAAAAAACTACTTGTTTTTGCAAATTGTGGTCCTAAATCTCTAATGAGAATACGTAAAAGTATTCTAGTGATTTTCATAGTCTGAATCGACCAAAAGAATTTTATCAATTGAGAAGAATTAATTTGCGATGCAACGATGCACATTTCGAAAACATCTAATTTTTCAGTCGGTGCAGGTGCTTGTTTGATAATTTTTTTTAAAAGAAAGAATTCCACGTGCTGCCCCGAGACGAAGCCAAGCTCTTCTTTAGCCATCCACCAGGTGTTTACCAGCTATCGCAATCGACACCCACGCACCCTTACCTCTCGCGAAATCGACAATTTTACTCATCTTATAGAGCGATTCAGTAAGAGGCAAACGTTTATTTCGATTACTTCATCTTCATAGTGTCACGCGAATTTTCAATATACATATCTCAATATGGATTCTCAAAATAAAGACGAAAAGGCGAGGACCATTTTTCGGTACTGATTCGGTCACTTAAAAACTATTGTAGCAATAGTTTTTAAGTGACGAACTAACGTATTAGTTTCATTATTATTATATACATAGAGTGAGAATTGAGACGAGAATGAAATTATGAATTCATTACTCATCCACGTTTAATGATCATTATTGAGTAATTAAAATATATAGTAATATAAAATATATAGTTAGTATTAAAGTATATAGTATAGATCATTATTGAGTAATTAAAGTATATAGTACTTTTTGGACCTCGAATTTATTAATCATTATCATTTCGATGTCATAATAAACCTCGCGTTTACTTGGAGAAAATAATATGTTCAGGCAGTCTATGCGTAGTTCAATGATAGAGTACCAGAATTTTTTGGGAAATTTGGCCCGTCTGCGAGGAAATAAATGTCATTATTTTTATACATAAAAAAATCTTAAGGCGGGATATATATTTAGACAGGAAAAAATCAAGCAATATTGAGGAATTTTCTAAACTGAGAAATAATTATTCTATAATTATCAAACTTTAGGTAAACTTCAATAGTATATTCAAGTATCCGAAACAATTTTTTAAATTAATTCATCATCAAAATGGCGGAGCTGTAGCAGAGTGTTACCGCAAGGTCGCCGCGGGAGTTGCGAATCGGCGTGCAGTCTAGCTTCCCGTAGACTTTGATTTGCAAAAAAGTTCAAACATTTTTTCAGTTAGAACATGTACAGTTTCTATGTGACGGTAATTAAAATGAATAAAATGCAAATTTGAGAAAAGTGACTCGCATTTACATAAAAAATCAACATTTCACTCAAGATTTCTGTAAAATGTGAATTTAAAAAGTAGTTTTTTTTCTTCAATTTTTCAAAAACAATTTTCGTCAACTAGAAGGTACCAATATTATCAATATTTCTACCAAGTTTCAACTCAATCGGCTTAATAGTTTTTGAGTTATCCTGCATGCCAATTTCGATACTGCAGTTTTGAGAAAAACGCGCTTGAAGTTTACGCCTGCTCCGAATCCGAGGGGTGAGGCACAGCGTTGACAGCGTTGACGGGCTGTAACGTTTGAAGTTTTTCGAATTTCGCTTTGAAACTTTGGGAAAATATTCTACATATATAGTTCTATCCTTTAAAGAAAAAAAAAGATATCGATTTTTTTATCGTTGTAAATATCCCGCCTTAAGGCACTTCCGTTACGAAAGTTTTCAGCGTTTTTTTTACGACAGTTATCTCGCGTATCTGGAAGCGGAATACTGAGAGCGAAAGAACGCGGATCTATGGTGACATTCTTGGCACGATTTTTTTTTCGAACATCGTTCAGCACACCTCATCGCTGTAAAAGACAATTATTCTTCCCAATATATTGAACATGCAGATTCTCCGTGTTTAAAAGTTTTCGCAGGCATACGAGCGATTATTTATCACCGAATTTTGTTTTTCAATCATTCAATTTAGAAATTTACAATAAGTGTGCAGTATTACTTGTAATTTCGTATTTTATAAAATGAAATTTTATTAAATGAGGTTAGTTTTATTGTATTCGAATAAAATATGCTTTAATCGACCTCGATCAGGTTTGAGCTTGATGGAAATTAGTTTCAACCAAAGATAAACCAATTCACCATGAAAACCCATCGTTGTTTCGGATCAATTTTTATGGTAATGAAGTTTGCATCACTGGAATGCAAAGAAATTATTATTTTCTTCGTATTGCCCAATTTGTTTTGCACTTTTAGGCTAGGAAAATCAGTGGAACATTTTTGGAGATCCTCGTTATGGGTCTATACCCTAACCCTAAAGATGCAAAAAATGGGTTTGGATAGTAATAAAAATAGAGAAGAACTTTTGTTCCAACGATGCAAACTTCGAGCTCATGTCGAAATGGTATTGAAGTTTGCATAGTTGGAATACAACGAAAATATATATTTTTCGTATTCCCAAATTTTGTTCGGAGAATTTAGGCTACGAAAGTCACCGAATTTTTTTTCCACAAACCTTATTAAAAATTTATAACCAAAAACTGAAGAAAAAAAATTCAAAAAATAGTAAAATAAAAAGAAAACAAATGAAGAATTATTGTTGCATCCCAACGATGGAAGCTTCAACATCATATGGCAAAAACGCTTCTCAATCAAACCGTGATGGAATGTACCCATCCTGTGTAACGTTTTTACCTCCTTTTCTTCCCTCTGCTTCTCAATAACGGCAAATTAAATCGGGTCAACGCGGGTTAAACAAAAATAGTGTTATTTCCAAATAAAACTCATAGTTTGAGCTTTAAAAAAGCAACGACTTTTCAACACTTCGTTCCAGCGCGAAAGAGAAAAACTAAAAATGCCTGGAAGTGTGAAGAGTCCGAGTGTGATTTTACAAACAATCGATACATCGATCCCGTCACGCGTGGAGCGCTGAATATAAATTGACCGAAAGAAGGAAAAGAGACGAAAAAGAAAAAAGAAAAAAATGTTGGGTGTCGTCGAGCGCAAGGACAGTCGGATATCGTGGCCGATCACGTCATTTCGCGACGAGAACGTGGACAATTTGGCTCGTGATAAAAAGTCGGTGCGTGATTTGCCTCTGAGAAGAAATCTATCGAACGGGCGCGGACGAGAAATAGCCCGTGAACGTGTTTGGCAGAGAAACAGCAAAGGTTTGTTCTGCGCCCTGGGCCAGTTCGGCTGCAACAATTCCCATTACAGTCCAGACACTATAGGAACGTGGAAATTTCACAGGGTACCGCGACCGAGGTAAATCACTTCGAAATCCAGCCCTAAATCTCGATCCTTGATCCTCTCGCAATCGAGACTCCTAAAAAGAAAGAAAAAAAAAACATACATGCCACTGCAATAAAAGTCAGACACCATGGGTTCGGGTACTGAAATTCATGCAACGCGAGACGTCGTCAATTTTCTCTCTTTTTTTATTCTTGAGGGGGTTAGGCTGCTGGGGACCTGAAAATCAGGGTAAAAAAAATGATTTTGAAGGACGAGTAGGATGATTAAAAAATTGTTTGGACATTTTTGAACATTGTTTGGACATTTACAGTGGTGTACGCCCTTAATATATATATATATATATATTTTTTTTTTTAAGGGCGCAGACCACAGTAAATGTCAAAACAATTTTTCAATCATCTTACTCTTCCTTCAAAATCATTTTTTTTACTCTGATTTTCAGGTCCCCAGTAAATTGCAAAGAAAATCGCGAAAAATCGCTTCATTTCAGACGTTTGGTGTTCGCCCTTAATATATATATATATTAAGGGCGAACACCACTGTAAACGTCTAAAATTAAGTGATTTTTCGCGATTTTCTTTTGGAGGAAGAATAAGTTAGAAGATAATAATATTCAAGGATGTTATTCGTCATATCTTCAAGTGAACAAAAAAAAGTTCTATTAAAAAACTATACAAAATGGTGCCGCTGGAGCCATTCTCGCGAAGCACGTTGAATTGACGCAATTTGAATTCGGAAAAAAAAATGTTTAATTCTATTAATTTACATGAGTATAGCTAGAGGACTGCGTAGGGGATTTTGAAAATATTATTTTTTGTGTAATTGGCAAGCAATTAAATTAAAAACTCAACATTGTTATAATCAACTCATGGAAAATCCTGTACGTATTTCTCTTATTGTTATTTTGAAGATGTGCTCAAAATTTAGAGTGAATAGAATGAAAATTTGTGTACCAAATTTCATTTTAAAATATTAATAATCAAAGAAGTTATAAAAAAATCTCGTAAAGGACCTTTAAACATGAGGGCTGCAACGGAATACTTGATTTTGACCACCCGGATGATTTGAATTTGAAAGAAAACGAGTTTTTTCTTGACCCTACGTTGGCACACTGGGTCATTTTGACCCGGACGAATTTGAAATGAAAGGCTCACTTTCCCAAAAGTCAAAGTTTTCAATAATTTATCACAATTCAATTTTATACTTGCCGAATTTCAATTATGCAGAAATATTAAGAAAGGTTCAAAGTGTATCCCAGATTTTTTTCATTAAAAACCGACCTCAGGGTTGCCAATGGCAGGTGGATAATGTGGATGCAGGTGGATGAACTACTATCCGGTTCAAATTGAACGATGTTGAAGTTTGCCTCGTTGGAGTGCAACGAAAATTCTTTATTTTTTCATTTCTTCATTTACATTATTATCCAGAATCTTCACATACTTAGGCTGAAAATATGTAATGAGGATCCTGAAAAACATTCGAGTTATTTTGGAGGGCTGAATGTGACAAAAAGATTCGGGCTACGAAAGGTTCGTTGCGTTCCAACGATGCAAACTTCAATATCATCAAATTGACCTAGTGAGTCACAATTGTGGCCAAACATAAGTATGTCGACGAAGGGTTGCAATCATAAAAAAATGGTAGATTTTTTTTTAATTTCTCGAGGGAACGATGACATTATTGTCCCTCCCCATAAGGCCTTAACTCGAGACTCCGGTATTTTCGATATTTCATTTTAATCCCGAGTTACGATTACTCAATTTCTCGTGTCTTTTCATTCGAACGTTGAAAGCAAATGGGATATCACATATCTGAAATTCCAAGTCCCCGTGCATATTTCCTGCCATTATTATTTATCGCAGATTTTTGTTAACTATACCTGCCTGCTTATCGACAGCTCTTTTTTTTCGTTCGGCACATCGTTTCCGAACTTGCTACAAGTCCGAAAATATTTGCTTATCGCTGTTTTTCTCGCGTGCGATTTAATCGAGCGGATTTACATAATGCAACTAGGATTGGAAACTCGCGAGATAAGCGATGTAATAGCCGCGTAATCGTTATCGTCGAGCGTCGAGATATTTTCAACGAAATTTATTGGAGAAAGTAACAGGAAAAGGTGAAGCGTGGGCGATTATGTAGGTGCAGGTGCTGCTGCGTCTGGCGGAACCGATGATGCAGGTCAGGGTCGAAGGCTCATGCTCCTTTACGATATTTTAGATCTATATACACCCAAGCCGAGTCCAGTCTCCTTTGCATGTTGTTGTTGTTTTTTTTTTCACTATTCTCACCGATCTTTTAAGGGGTCTTCTCACTTTAGACGCTAAAAAAGGCTCTTTTCATGAATTTTTTATAGGTTTATAATATAGATATTGATGTAAAAGTTGTTACACTTAATAAATACACTTTCGAAATACATTCAAAAAAGAAATTATTTTTTGAAGTCACTATTTATAGACAAAAATGGTAGTTAAAAAAATGTCCTAAAAAATTGTAGATCTGCGCTGTTGATGAAATTTCGGAGATGGGTCATCAGAAACAAAAAAAATCAAACGGTTTGAGATTCAGTATGTTAATGGCTATAGCGCATATCATACGATTTTTGATATATGCAAAAATAACAAAATGGCGGACATTTTTCGAAAAAAAACGTGTTTTTTTGTCGTTTTTGGCAACAAAAAAATAGTAAATATCAAAATTTCAAAAAATCCTTGATATGCGCTCTAGCTATAGTTGTAAAGAATGTGTGGTTAATATTTCATAAGGATCGGTTCAGGAGTTTCGAAGATTTTATCAACAAGCCGTCGAAAAACGTTGTTTCGAGAAAAAAGCGTTTAAAGTTTGTTTGGGTTACATGAATACATGAAATTTTTTTTTTTATGTATTTCGAAAGTGTATTTATTAAGTGTAACAACTTTTATATGAATATATATAATATAAACCTATAAAACAATTAATAAAAATAGCCTTTTTTAGCGACTAAAGTGAGAAGGCCCCTTAACTCTATAGAGACGTGCTGGCTGATTCCAAATCTTCCAACTATCTACGACAAATTTATAAAGAGTTTTCCCATGTCATATTTTTATTGAAAATAATATTAATTTTTCCTTCTACCTGTTAATTATACGAATCATGTGCAGTATTCCCGATCAGTATTTACATATGACTTGCAATTCGCTATTTCAATTATCTATCGAGAAATTTTCAAGAGGAAGTTTTTTCGTTTTCTAACAAAAACCAGGCATTCGTTGAAAAATTAATTCAGTTAGTTAAAAAAAATGATATTTTTTAAATACTTGGTCACCGTTTTATTAGAGTTACGTTATTCAAGGGTGACTACTGTGATGACCCGCAAATCAGGGTAATGAAGAAAAAATGTTTGAAGGAATAAGTGAGGTGATTGAAAAATCGTTTGGACATTTATTCGTATGTACATTGACAGAGTTGTGTGCCAAATTTCATTGAAAATATTAATAATTAACGAAGTTATAAAAAATCTTGTGGAGGAACTTTGAAAGCGAAGCGCCCAACGGTGCACTCGATTTCGCCCACTCGGTTGATTTGAAACAAAACAAAAAGTTTTTTTTTTCTAAAAGAGGTAATATTGGCTAAGTCTCGGCCGAGCTTTTTTTTGTTATCCTGTTTCAATCATCGACAAAAAATGCATGAATTTTTTTTTCGATTTAATAACTAAAGGAAAAAGAATGTTAAGAAGAAAAACGTCGTTCAAGACTAAACTACTGTTACACTAAATAAGTCTACCAAATTTTAAGTCTAACCTTTCATTAGATGTCGAATAATCGTGTACACCGTTTAAAAAATCATAGTTTCGAGAAAAGCTCGGTTACAGTTTAACTAGCAGTCCCATCGTTGTAATCACAAGTTTACTTTCGATCTGCGATTCCTGCACTATAGTTAGACCTCCTTCAATTTGATGGGGTTGGAGTTCGCATGGCGTTCGTTGGAACGCAATGAAAATTCTTTTCAATTTCTTTTTTTCGTCATTATCCAAAATAATATGTTGCATATTTGTTGGAAATCGCTATACAAGAGTCTTCAAATATGTTCGCGCGATTTTCGCAGTTCAAATCTGCAGAGAAAATTTGAGAAACAAAAAAAATCATTTCTGTTGCATTCCATCGATGCGAACTCCAACGTAATTCGATTTGAGTTGCCGTAAAGCGACGAACGATTTTTTTTTTTTACAATGCCTAACCCGTACAAAAAAGATTTATTTTAATATAAAAGTTCGACGCTTCTATAGCCTTTTAAATTATTTCTAAACCTGTATACAGGCATAACTCATCCGAGGTGAGAACTCAGCATAATAAAATACTATTTCAATACCCATAGACGCAGTAAACACAGCTACATATATAAACATAGCTATGTTTGTAGCGACACAACACACACAGTAAATTGCGGGGACACTCCTGGTTTTTAAACTCTCGCGATATCGTAACGCCATATTTGTTGTTTATGTGTGTGTGTGTGTATATATATATATATATATATCCATACACATATATGTATACAGAGTGTCCTGTTATGAATGGAAAATTCTGCAACTGTCGATAGGTCAGATCATGTCCTACTGTATGCTGGAATTTCAGTTTAGTAAAAGTCCCACGGTTTTCGAGATTTTGGATTTTATGTTATTTAAAAAAAAAAATAATAATTTGCTTCGTAAATCCAAAATGATTGTATGTAACTTTTTACCCTCGTAGTAGTTTTACGAAAATCTAGTAGTTTCAGAGTTAGACTACATTTTATACACATGGTCGTTTTTTGCAAAAAGTTGAATATTTATGCGAAAAAAAATCGTACGAAATTTAAAAAAAACGGAATTAAAGCTTGTACTCCCCGCTTGAGGTTTTTCATGGGGAAAACGGTTAACATTTTTTTTCACGAGTCGTGCGCCGAAATTTCAACCCCCAAAAAAAGCCAAAAAACGACCATCTTTCAAAGTGTGTACCGGATTTTTAAGAAATCGTAATTTTTTTTTTTTAAAGCTAAATGGAGCTTAATATGTCCCGTTTGAAACGCCACTTGGTAAATTAAGATATCGTCATTTTTAAAAGAGCGATGAAACTTCTTGTGTGGCTCGGCACCGGGGCGAGTGTTTCCAAACTTTTGGACAGTAGTGTGTGTATATATATATATATATATATATATATATATATATATATATATATATATATATATATATATATTAGTCGTCTGAGCTTACCACATTCAACGATTTACCCACAGTACTCAATTTCCCATTATCTATTGATCTCCGAGGCTCGTGATAAGCGAACGTTTGCACTGCATTGCGAATTAAGAAACATTTATTTGCCACGTCCCTATAGGCCCCCCTAAAGTCTCGGTTCTACTGCAATTCGCGTACATTAATGTTCGAGGACGATGACAAAAGCCCCGGGAGTGTAAGGACCTTCGAGAGAGACATTCTGCCGCGAATTCAAGTACCGCACAGAACAGAACATCAGCCCCTCTATCCTGCTATTACACTTGCGGAAACGCAGTTCCCATATTTAACGTGCATTGCGTGCACGCGATACGTTCATTCGGTCTGAATTCCATCGTCCCCGCGTTATTCCAACGAATCCCGTCGTTCTATGCCACGAAACATTTTATACATGTGCGTGTTCGTGTGAGCACGTACAGGTATACGTGTAGTGTTAAATTCTTTTCGCCCTTTGGGCGATTCCCCTCGCGTATATTTCTAAGTGATTACAATTTCTGCGATCAGCGACGCGAAACTTCCGTAGCAAAGCATGCGGCAAGGGGGCAAGGAAAAAAGCTCCCGCCAGACGCTTTTTTTGACGATTTTTCCGAATGCGAAGCCTCCTAATTGGAAAATTGTCTGCTTCGTGGTTAAACCGGGATGTCTGCGCGAAGAGCATTTCTGAAAAGGCTCGGAAAGTTTTCAGTTCTGAATGTGCGGAGGAGCTGCACGATGGATGTGAATAATTACTCTAAAATCACACACTTTACGTAATTCTATTAAATTTAATGATATTGTGTATATAGAACTGAGTTTGCGTTCGAATTCTTGAGAATCTGTTGAAAATACAGATTTTTCGTATATAAATGTGTTCCAAGACATGCGAGTAATCATCTATTAAGGGGTTAGGCTACTGTGACGACCGAAAGTCAGGGTTAGGTAAAAAACTAACATTGAAGTAGTAAGTAAGACGATTGAAACATCATTTATTACATTTATTTGTTACATTTATAAATTACATTTTTCTGTATGTACATGAACAAAGTTTTGTACTTAATTTCATTTGAAATATTCATAATTGCAGAAGATATGAGACAAAAAATTTATATGTAAAAAAAAATATTAAAAAAGAACAAGGTTTTATTTAATGTACTAAAAAGTAAAATAATTTTTTTTTCACCGAGCCATCTTTATGTGACTATCCATAAAAGCTTGCGGCGCTCAACTTTTCAAATGTTTAATCAATTTGATCAAATCAGGTTCATTGACCGTTTTTAATTTGGCACAGTATTAATTAGAGAAAAAATTATTATCACACGTTTATACTCAGTTTCAGGATTTTTCTTTAAGAAATCTAAGGTTGTTTTACAGTAAATTAAATACAGTTGATATTTTAACGGATTTATGTAAATTAAAGATTACATGGTGACTTGGTAAAAAAAATATTTTCTACTTTTTAGTACATAAAATAAAAGATTGATTTTTCGAGAAAAAAAATGTACATATAAATTATTTTTTACTTATTAGTTTTTAATTGATTTGACTAGTTAGTTGTTACTAGTAGTTTACTAGTTTACGAGTTTATACATTAGGAACATTTAGTGCTTGTAAAAAATAACAAATATTGTAATTGGGATTGAACTCACGACTAATTGCTGCATATAAACTCTTCGCGTACAAACACAGTCGGCTACGAATTTGTTTGTATGTGCTAGTGACATTTTATATGGATGATTACATATCGCTAATTTTACATGAAAAGTTGAGAATTTCATCGTTATTTTTTTCCAAGTTGTATCATGCATTGCCACTTTTGAGATGCATGTTTGCAAAAGTTCAGAGCTCTAAGTAGTCGGGAAGTGGATTAAATATCGAAATTCGGACTTGCATCTCACAGAAAGTCAAGTTAAAGTAAAAACTTGTAAAAGAACGAATTTTTTTTCTTAAAATAGATGATATTGGCTAAGATTTGAACGGGCTTCCTTTTGTTATCGTCTTTCAATAAACAAAATAAATCGATTTTTTTTTCGATTTTTCGAGGATAAACAACATTACTGTTAATAACTAATGGAAAAATATTGTTAAGAAGAAAAACGTCGGTCAAAACTAAACTACTATTACACTGAATAAGTTTACCGAATTTCACGTCAATCCGTTTATTAGATGTCGAGAAATCGCGTACACCGTTTTGAAAAATTACACCGTTTTGAATAATTTCGAGAAAAATCGTCGTAATCATAAGTTTACCTTCAATCTGCGATTCGTGCGTCATATGTTGGATTTTCCTCTTCAATTTAAGGCCGGAGCCTGAATTAGACGGTCCAAAAAAGCGTTTTTTCGGGAATTTTTTTTAAAGGGAAAAAAGTCCAGTAGTCATTGAGGTATCTTTTCATGTATATTTTAAATGTATAAAAAAGAATTTTCAACATGAAACAATAAATGACTGAAGATTTATCAGCCATGTGCGTCTTGCCACCGTAGTCTCCAATCGGCGGGAAAGATGCAGCTCGTACTTTTTGACTGAACCAAATAAACCAATAAAATTTTCAATTCCCATATATTTTTCTTCTGGGTGAATTAAGAAAAAGCTGAAAAAATCGTGAAATTGTAACTTTTCTCAGATTTGAAGAAAAAAAAAAGTGTTAGAAAAAAACACTTTCACGTGCTATAAAAATCATTGATAAAGACTTTTTAACGACTTTTTTTAATTCACTTAGAAGAGATTTTCATACTGAAGAAAATAAATTTTGGTTTGATTCAATAGGTCGTGTAGTTTTTTCCCCATCACGCCCGCCAATTTGAAAAAATCGTGAAAATGAAAACTGGAGAAAACTCGCTTCAAAGTTTTCAATAGAAGGAAATATCAATCGCTTCTCTGCTTTTGGCCCTGTATCTTCAAAAATATTTACAATTGGCCTCTGTAACTTTGTAAATATATTTTTGGCCAGTTTATCTATCGATTTGAGTAATGTAAAAAACGATTTTTCAGACCTTCTATTTCAGGCTCTGGCCTTAAGTCGTCTCAAACGACAATCGTTTTTTTCGAAATTTTCACAGCACCCTAACCCCTTAACAAATTTCATTCATAGCCAGTAGATTTACATGTTGAATATTGGAGTAACATGGATTATTTTAATAATATTGAATACAATATTATCACGTGATATAAAATTCGCTAAAATCGAATAAAATGAGATTTGATCGGACAAGATTATGTTTGAGCAGGATAAAAATTAGATCGAATTGAGACGATAAGTTGTGAGATTCAATGCGAGAAGCCTCCTTTGTTTCGTATTCATATTGCTCTATGTTCATGGAGTGCGACGCAAAAAAACTGCGAGAGATCGTTACAATAAATTGCCTCATGTTGAAATCTCTTCTTAATTAACCCGTGGCAAAACGTGCGCACCTCGTGGCGAAGTTTTTCGCTTCTTTTTTCGTTGCCTTTCTTCCCTCGGGATTTTAATAATGGCAAGTTCACGAGGAGGATAAGAGTTCACGAGAAGAGGGAAAAATTCTCATCATCCATTACACACCCATACGTGTAGGCGCGCCGCGGGTAAACTTTCATACGCGCAAAAAGTCTCACACGCAGGATTTCTTTCCGCAAAATGCCGTCACGCTTAGCCGAGCTCACACACATACACGCACACGGGCAAAATAAGTCTCAGGACTTGAATCGCAGACTTTCTGGCGAAAGGGGAATTCCTCGAGATGCCTGAGCGTCGATTCGCCACATGCACGTGTGATTTCTTCAATTTTTTGCTCCTTTTCTCAAAGGATTATCACACCTTGCTGAGAGACGTGGAGGAACTCAATAGTCTCGATGATAAACTGATCCGAGATTCGATAACATCGAAACGTTGCTATAAAGGTCAGATTTCTCCGCATTGCTCGTTATTGCCACGAGGTGCATTTTTCTTCGATCCTTCGGCAAATCTATCTCCAATAGAGCTACAGTGCAACAGATATCAACGTTACGTCAATAAACAATTGCGTGTGACTCCGAAGTGTTCTCATGGTGTTGGAGCTTGCATCGTTGGAAAGCAACGAAAGTTTCGTTTTACATTTGATTTTTCATATTTTTATTATTATAGGCAAGCATTTTTATAGATTTATAATGGAGATCGCTAACTGTATATTTTTTAAATGGTTAAAGGACTATTGTAGGCAAAAGCTGCCAAAAGAAAATCAATTCGTTGCAGTCCATCGATGCAAACTTCAGCATCGTGGGTTCTCGAATGATGACGGTGAAGTTATCATCGTTATTATGTCGAAGTTTACATCGTTGGAATACTGTTATTGTTGTGTTCAATCTTCTTTTGCAGCTTTTGGTTACACATTTTTAATAATGATTCTCAAAAATACTTCAAAAATGTGCCAAAAAAATTGGGAATACGAAAAATTGAATTTTCGTTCCATCCCAACGGTAGAAACTTGAGTACCATGCATCGTTGAAATGCAACGATTTTATTGTCCGTTTTTTTATCATTATCCAAAGACTTTTTTTTTTAATTGAGGTCGTTAATGTCTAATAAGAATACGTAAAAACATTTGAGTGATTTCGAAATCTATTAAAAGAAATTAAATTCGTTGCAGACCAAGGATGCAAACTTTAGCATCGTGTGTTCTCGAATAATGACGTTGGAGTTATCATCGTTTGATGTTGAAGTTTACATTTTTGGAATACCGTGAAAATTCTTCTTGATTTTTTCATTTCTTTATCGGTATTATTATTTCCAATCTTCTTCTGCACCGTTTGGTCATAAATTTTAAATGAGGTTTCTCAAAAATGTTTCGAAAATGTGCCGAAAAAATAAATTTTCGTTGCATTTCAATGTTGCAAACTTCAATTCCATACATCGTTGAAATGCAACGATTTTTTGTTGTTTATTTTTATCATTATCCGAAGATGTTTTTTTGCAAATCGAAGTTGTGAGTCTCGAATAAGAATACGATGAAACGTTTGAGTGACTTTGATAACCTGAGGAGGCCAAAAAACATATTGAACAGTTTAAAAAAATTAATTTACGTTGCATTGGAACGATGCAAACTTCGCCAACATTGCGACCAACCATGTAATCATCTGATTTATATAGTTACTGGTAAATCATTCATTGTCGCGGATTCTCTTATCTCGCAGATGGGTCGACAGATCTTTTGATCAAGTTTCACATGATGTTGAAGTTTGCATCGTTGCATTGCAATGAAAATGAACTTTTCTTCTATCGCTCTCGTTTTTCGCCAATATAGGGTACGAAAAGCATTCAAACGGTTTTTCCTATCCTGATAAAACATCTGCGATCTTAATCTATTAAAAAAGTATATATCGTAATAAAAGAGAAGAAATGAAAAAGAAATTAAAAGAACTTTCGTTGCATTCCAACGATGCAAACATCAACGCCATATTTTCACCGCAAGCTAAACAGAACTTATTTTTAAAAAGCCACGCTTTCTGCAATTGTAGAACTTACTCAACAGAAAGCAAAAAATGAACTTTGCCAAATCCGCACTGTGATGCTGAAATTAGTCGAGCACTTTTTTAGGGTTCCATACCCAAAGGGCAAAACGGAACCCTATTGATGTCACTCTGCTGGCCATCGGTATGTCACGGGTCTCTAGCTCGTAAACGCAATGAGTTACAGACCTGAAATTTGGACATTTTTTGTACAATGTTGACCCAAAACCGAATATTGAATTAGAAATTCAATTAAATTATTTTTCGTGGGGGCTGTATGTATTCCCATACATGAAAAAAGGGCGGAAAAAATGTGTCTCACCCTGCCGTGTGGGGTGTCATTGATTAAAGCTCATTGAGTAGACTACAAATATATTTTTTATTCTTTTTGATACGGGGCCTATCTCAAAAACTAAACTAGTTAGGAATTTGGAATTGCTTTATATTATGTACCATATACTGTATTTAAGGCGTTATACGCAGTTGCAAGGCCAAAAACTCGTTTTTTCGCGAATTTTTCCTGGGAGAGGATTGCATTTGGGCAAAACGAAAAGTATTAGGCAGTGTAGTGGCATCTTTTAGCTTTAGATTGGCATTTTTTATTTTAAAAAATATTCATTAACATTGCTCCTGTAGGAAGTCTCCTGGAGGTCCCCGAAAAAAAAGTGTCCGTCGGTGAGCAAAGTATCTCCGGTTTGGATTATCTAAAATGAAAAAACCAAAAAGATTCTTTTAGGGAATAGATGAATCCAAGTATCGATCGAAGGAATAGTCGAAATTTTAATTTTTTACAAAATGGTGCCTCCGGAAAGAAACAATTTCGATTTTCGACCAAATTTTTTTCGTTAAATCGTTGAAAAAAATAGAAATAATTATTGGAAATCTTATTCCTTTGATCAATGCCTGAAGAATATATCTGACAAGGTTGTGTTAAAATTGCAGACTGATCGGTTGAGCCATTTTTGAGAAATCGTGCTCACCGACCTTGAAAACACCGTTTTGAGAAAAACGCGTTTAAAGTTTCAACAGTCAACTTTGTAGGCTCCGAGCGTCCCTACAAATATGTGTGTATTTCCGAGAATATTTACTGGATCGATTTGAAATTTTCAGGGAATATACTCACATATGTGTACATTCCGAAAATGCAATTAAAAAAAAAATCGATTTTTCGACATTTCTAACTGCGTATAACCCGTTAAACAACAATTACTGAAAACCCTTATTCATAATGTAGTATAAATAATAATTTATTGTATACATAATACAATCAATTTATAGTGAAAATATATAAAATTATTGTTATTTAAATATTTACAATACCAAATGACTTATTTTTCGAGTCGGTGCCAGCCAAGAACGAGAGATTGATGTCACGGAAGAAACGAGGTTGCAAATTTAAAAAAGACTGTAGATCGTATATTTCATTTATTATTCTTCGCCTCCTCGTTTTCTGCGAAAAATGTGACAATATTGGCAATTGGCTGGTAGCGACACCAAAAATAAGTAATTTGGTATTGTAAATATTTAAATAACAATAATTTTATATATTTTCATTATTAGCGTACAGCAGGAGTATACAAAGCTTCCTTTAGCTATCATCACCCCACATGGTTCCAGTTTAGTACTACCGAAGAACTAAAACAGAAAAAAAACATCACCCAACTATATTTCTAGTCTTGAGGGGTTAGGTCACAGTAACGGGTATAAAATCATGTGCGAATTTAACAATTTTTTTCGTATGAAAATGTGATTCACTCATAAAATGAATTACACATCTATTTAGTAAGAATATCAAGCTGTTAGAAAATATATATATTTTTTTTTTCGAAGTACAAAATGGCCGACTACTAGTATTTTCTTTCGTTATCTTTTTTTTTTGGGCGCTCCGCGGCGTGACATTTAGCATCCACAATTTTTTACCTAGAACAAAAATAAAAATTCTCGTTAATCTACATTAGAATACCTAGTACGTACGGAATTTGAAAAATATTGTTTTATCCAAAAGTTGTAGGTATTTGAATTGAGTTGTAGGTATTTGAATGTTCAGTGAAAAATTTCGTATAAAACTGCTCATAAAATGAGAAGTTTTCGATGAAGGGGAGATATACACCTAGAACCCGGGAAAAGGTCATTTTTGTGAATTTTTTCAAGGACAACTATTTGAAATTTCGGATTGGGGTTTTAATTATCTAAAAGTATATACATTCAAAAATTTGTTTAATTTTCTTTATTTAAAAATATAAAAAATATACAAGGAGTATGATCGTTGGAGCGTCGTACAAAAATCTGCGTATACGGTACCCACTGGCGTTTCTTCAAAAATCATCTGAAAAAAAAACACCAAAAAGATTATTAAATTAGATACTATAATCTAGTACTTGTCATAGCCGATTTTGAAAATATCGATTCATGACAAAATGGCGGACGTTTGAACATAAATAGTGATTTTTGGGCCAAAGATTAGTTATTATTTTGCCTATAAAACAAAAACTAAGCAACGGAAAAAAAATCCTATAACGAGTACTAGATAATGGTGTATAGAATAACCACAAAAAACCTCAAGGCAATCGGTTAATTGGTTTTCGAGAAATTTTGGGTACCGATTTAAAAAACGCGGTGTTGAGAAAAACGCGTTTGAAAATTTGGGAATGAATAAATCATGAAATTTGTGAACTTACATGGAATCATCGATACCAGGCCCATAGTGTAGGTCTTCTACGGTCGACGGAATGTTCATAGCTTCTAAATTTTGTCGTTCGACCATCTAGGTGTATATCTCCCCTTAATCAAAAATCCCGTACGTACTTCTCTGCAAAATGCAATTAGGAACATAACTTTTAAATTTTAAGTAAATCGAGTGAAAATTGTTGAAGTTATTTGTCACGCCAATTGGAAAAAAGCTGTTTCGAGAAAAACGCGTTTAAAGTTTCAGGTACTCTATGGCCGTGCCAGAGGTGGGCGCACGTTATACGCTCAAAGTCGGTGAAAAAAAATGTCTTGCTATAAATCGAATAGTATCTTATTCTTATGATGATAAAGCACCGTTTTAGCGAGAAAAAAAATAGATTTTTTGAAAATTCTACTGAGGCCTTAGCCCTTTAAAAAAAAGGAATTGTTCACGTGTGCGGAACCCTAATAAAGCGAGGCCCAACTCGCACTTGGCAGGTTTTTTTTTCATTCTACGCCCTTTTCCGTAGAGTTCTCATGGAAAGCCTCGTGAAGTACAACGATAATAAAGTAATTTGCGCATCAACTCGACGGATTTGATTGTTCTGGCGTGTCAGTGGCAAAAATGACGAAAAATTACAGAGATCCTGTTGATTGTAGTCATGTAGAAAGCTCCGGCGTGCATTCCGGTTTCATATTCACCAGACATATTCATACAATTACGGGTTACGCTTCGGCAAATCCATTATACCGTGGATATTTTATTATATTATCATGATTATTTTTACCTCACGTTTTTTGTCGTATCCGGTCTAAATAGTTGGTTCGATGTTTCTTTTTCATTGCGTTACAGCCATGAGGGTATGAGCGCTGGAGGAGACGGAGGTGGAGTAGGCGGTGGTGTACAAAATGCCGGCGGAGGTGGGAGAAACACACCGCCACATGGATCACCGACACCCATGGATAAAGCCACCTTGAAGGTACATCTGCCGAACGGTGGCTTCAACGTCGTCAAATTTGGCGACGCCATCGACGTCAAGGGAATAATATCACTGGTGACCAGTCGCCTCGCCGTTGGCACGAGAAACTATCGAAATTTGTACGCTATGAGGCTGCATCATCCTGGCTCGGGGGAGAGCTATTGGCTTCATCAGGACACTACCATGTATCAGGTCCAAGAGAAATACGAGAGAAAGCATCCACACAGCGAGTGGAGATACGAGCTCAGAGTTCGCTACTTGCCGCAAAATCTCAATGATCTTTACGAAAAGGACAAAGTCACGTTTTACTATTATTATGATCAGGTAAGAATCATTCGTCCTCGTTTGGGCCTCCTTCTGGAGGGGAGTTTGGGTGGAAGGTTTTTTTTTCTCGTAATTTCAAAGAAAAAGTATTCGCGGTGCTACGCAATGTCGAAAAATCGGGTTGATGAGAAATGTTCGGAAGAGCGCGCGCGCGTCTGTACGGACTTTTTTAAGGTTGTTATGGGGTTCAGCTGTCGAGGGTGGAGTACGAGGGGAGCGCCCTATGCTTATGCACGGAGCCGATTGACTGTTACCAACCGTTAGCTTTCACATAATCGTCATATTGAACGCGCGTTTTCGAACCATTTTTCTACATCTATTTGCAAAAATATGCATTTTTGAACATTCGGTGATTACATCAAGGGGTTAGGCCACTCTAGAGGCCGAAAAAATAGGCTTTTTGGGGATTTTTTTTTCAGAAAAACCGCAAAATTGATCGGGATTACAACAAGGGTGTTTATCATACATATCAGTGACTGTATACAATAATTTTTTTGAAGCGATTAATTTCAAAATGGCGGCTGTGCAGCGTTTATCTCAAAACTGCATTTTTTAAGTTGGCCGGAAACATAACTCAGACAATTTTCAACCGATTCACTTGAAATGTTGAATATATGTTGAAAAATACATTGTCTATGGAAGTACGTAGGATTTTTTTTTATATTGCATAATTTATTTGTTATTAACAGTTAACTGATTTTTTTAACTTATCACAGTGGTCTCCTAGCTTAAATTCACCACGATTGCTGGAAGAAAACATTTTTTTTTTAATTTGACTTTTTCCAAAGCTGCAGTACCACTGTACTTTCGACGAACTTTGGGATAATAGGCATTTTTTTCCTGAATAGGGTATCATAGAGGGAATGTGCAGAAAAAAAGTCTTGCAAATTAAAAACTTGGATTTTGGCCGTTATCATTTTATTTCTCTCGCAACGTTTCCTCTACGAGGAGGCCACCATTGCGAAACGACACATTCGTTGCAAAAACTTCGTGTGTGAAATAAAATGACGAGGAACCAATGTTCAAATTTCCAATGTTCGGCATCGTTTCTTTATAAAGGCCCATAACTTTTAATTCCTTCCAACCATTTCGATAATAATGTGGTCTCGACACACATTGGTGCAACGCGAAGAAAAAAAAAACGCTTTTAACTACGAATTTCCATTTCGTATTCGTATTTTTTTTCGTGAAATTGTGATTTGAATTTGATTAAGGGGTCCATCACAGTGTAACAGGTCGAAAAATAGCTGATTTTCGCGAATTATTTTTCGATGGTTCAAATACGTTAAACAGTCTGATCTTTTTATGTCAAATCAAAGCACTCATGAAGAACAGAAAATAAATTTTTAAACGTTTATTTTTATTTTTTTTACACTTTTGTAACGGTTGAAAATGTTTTCGAAAAAAAGGACTCCTCGCGGTGTATACGGTGTGGCCGTAAATATTATCTGAAACAAAATTTGTAAAAAGATTATTAATCAGTATGAAAGCCGCTACCTTGCTCTGGGGTTTTTTAAAACTAAAAATTGACAAAATGTTTTTCGTTAAAAAAATATGAAGATAAAAAAAAGCTTCCATAGCAAGATAAAGAATGGCGTGAAGAATGTTGTGTCAAAATTTGAGACGGATAGCTTGAAAGGTCTTTTTTGAGAGTGTACACCGTTTTGAAAGAGGACAGTTCGAGAAAAACGCGTTTAAGAGGCTATACCAGTGTCAACGCTGAACATTTGGGCGATTTTCGGGAATTTTTTGGAAGAAAAGTACTCAATTAAATGTTTCGGAAAATTAAGAATATATTTAGCTATATTTGACCTATGTTACATAATTTTTTCATAGAAAAATATTGAGATCCAAGCGACTTATGCGCTGCCTTCGGAGGCGCCAAAAATAAAGTTCCTCCACTGCTGACATGATTCCGGCCGATTGAGTAGCTGAAACCGAAAAAGGAAAAAATGTCGTTAAACTGAAAGGTATTTCCTGTACAATGACGTAGGATTCTCGAAAAATATCAAAATCTAACAAAATGGCGTAGTTATGAAAAAAAGTCTGTTTTCTTGCCTATAAAATGGTCGTTTTTTTCAATGCCAAATCGTCAATTTTCATCCAATCAAAAATATCCTACGTCATTGTAGAGTAAATATATTCGAGAGTACTCAGTTCAAATTTCAAGTCAATCGGATAATTGCTCTTTGAGTTACAATGTCAGCAAATTTGAAAAACCTCATTTCGAGAAAAACGCGTTTAAAGATTTAACTATCGATTTTATACCTATGAGCACTACTCTTTAGAAGGCTGCCATTCGGGCAGTATTAGAGATCCGGCCTTGAATTTTTACAGGATGTTCTTGAAAGTATAAACAGTCGAAAAAGGCAAAGAAAAATCGATTTTTTAAAAGTGTCACACTGGTACAGCCCCTTAAAGTTTTGAGTGCCGAATTTTCATGAAAATTGTCTACTTACGATCAATCGGCGATGCCAGTGTATAACCGTCTATACTATCGCATAATGCGACAACAAAGAATCAATTTTTTAAAACTTTTACACTGTGATGATGCCTTAAATGTGTGGCAAAATTCAATTTTATTAATTAATGATTACTGATTCATTTTCTGTGATTTTTTTTTCTCCAAGGTGCGAAATGACTATCTCAACGCAAATCACGTAGCTCTGGATCAGGACGTCGCTGTACAACTGTGCTGTCTTGAGATACGTTATTTTTTCAAAGACATGCCGCAAGTGGCTCTCGACAAGAAAAGCAACCTAGAATATTTGGAGAGAGAGGTAAAACGATTCTTCCAAAATTTATCGCTAATTATTGTCGAACAACGCTATTTGGTATCCTGAAGAAAAAAAAAACTTTTTTTACAGGTGGGACTGCACAAATTTCTGCCGCGATCTGTGCTAAACGGCGTCAAGGCGAAAACTTTGCGAAAGCTGATACAGCAACATTTCAAAAAAGTCGCCGCGCTCACCGAGCTCGAGTGCATGTTCAAATTCTTCGAACTCTTACAGTCCCACTATAGATTCGATCAAGAGAGATTCATATGCGCATTGGGGGTGAGTCGGTGACCCAAAAATTTGGGTTCGAAATTTATAAAATCGACAAACGAACTAGTGCACGAAATAAATGTACGATATTAACGCCAGTGGAAAATTCAATTGCAGTGGGCAAAATATATTTGAGGTGTTGAATATTCATTGATTTATTTCTATTATAGACAAGTTGGTCGATACGCGTAGAGCTAGTCATCGGACCTGATCTGGGAATTTCTTACATGGCACATCGAGGTGGGACCGTGGTGAGTCCCGAAATAATTTATCCTGTCTCTAGTGATGTGAATTTACAGGTAAATCATGTTTATAGCCTCTTCCTATCCACGGCAACGTTAACGGTTGAATAACCGGTAATTCGAGTCACGACATTGTCGGAAATTAAGGCACCGGACCACGGTACGTGCGCGGCACGAGGGTGTATTTTTCGTAATTATTTTCAAGCAAACGATTAATCGAATTGTTTTTATTAAGGGGCTATACCAGTGTGAACGTTGATAATTTGGGTGATTTTCGGGATTTTTTTTTGGAAGAAAAGGACTCAATTAAATGCTTCGGAAAATTAAGAATATATTTGGCTATATTTGACCTATATTACATAATTTTTTCATAGAAAAATATTTAGATCCAAGCGACTTTTGCGCTGCCTTCGGAGGCGCAAAAAAAGGTTCCTCCACTGCTGACATGATTCCGGCCGATTGAGTAGCTGAAACCGAAAACGGAAAAAATGTCGTTAAACTGGAAGGTATTTCCTGTACAATGACGTAGGATTTTCGAAAAATATCAAAATCTAACAAAATGGCGTAGTTATGAAAAAAAAGTCTGTTTTTTTGCCTATAAAAAAGTCGTTTTTTTCAATGCCAAATCGTCAATTTTCATCCAATCAAAAATATCATACGTCATTGTAGAGTAAATATATTCAAGAATACTCAGTTCAAATTTCAAGTTAATCGGATAATTGCTCGTTGAGTTACAATGTCAGCAAATTTGAAAAATCTCATTTCGAGAAAAAACGCTTTTAAAGATTCAACTATCGATTTTTGCAAGAAAAAATGATATTGATATAAGAGGGATTCTCCGTCAATTCGGCCACTTTTTTCCGACCATCTGAGATCTGCCCCATAATTGGTTATATCAAAGTACTACTAAAAGGCATTCTATGTGAATTTTTCCAGATTTTTTGATTCAACATTTAAGAAAATGCCGTTTTTTTCCAAATTAATATATCTCGGAAACTAGAAGTAGCTGGAAAGAAATGTCTGTACATAAAAGTTGTAGTTTTGTGCTAGCTTTCGAGCAGACGACTTGAAATAATTTTTACGTTCCGGTAACGCTGATTTTTTACCAAAAAAGGGGGAAATTATTTTTTTATGGAAAAACGGCCATTTTTTTGGCTGAATAAATTACAGAGTCTTCCTGTATATCTGACGATATCGCAAAAAAATCGTCAGGGAGGCACGGATCGAGATTCTAGGGTAAAGAAAATTAAACAACACAAATTATTTTTTTTTATATAAAAAAAATCCCTACGTGGTGCCATAGAGACTTGATTTTCGAACAGTTCAAGACTTGGCGCATGCAAATCGGATAAATAGTTTTTTTAATATGTTGTCACGTTTGTATGTTTGTATATGTTTCACATAAAATTCTGCATCTGCGCCAAATTTACAAATTTCTTTTTAAAAAATTGGCGAGAGCATTCTTGACATATGTATGTTTTACAAAATGAAAAAAAAAATGACAATTTTTTTTTACCGTGGTGTGGTGCCTTAACGAAAATTCACTCGGTATCGAAATTTGACGAAGTATCGACATTTGCTTCAAAATCGTTTCGTATCTTCGATAAAATTGACGAAATTGATATCAAAGGCCATAAAATCCTTTTTTTTTTATCGAAAAAATATGTTTTTCCATGTCGTGCAACTCAACCGGTTATTCAACCACTCACATCGCTATCTGCCAAAACCACATTTTTCATTGTGCCTGTGAATGTGACGAGAGAACGTTATTCGTCTTTGCAGCCGACGAGAATGGCGGAATTCTCCCAGATACAGTCCATCCAAACTCTCGTCTCTGACTGCAAGGAACACGCGAAGGCTTGCATAAAGTTGAGAGTAGCTGGTGCAGCTGAAACACTGAGTATTACGTGCTCGAGTCTCGATCAAGCCGAGAGTCTGGCTGATCTCATTGACGGTTATTGTAGACTCGTGACTGGCAGCAATACGTCACTCTGGAATCGCAAAGGTGAGACGTCGACGAAAGATCCCGATAAATTCTATTCGACGATCCACAGACTCGTTATATGTCACGAGTCTCGCCATATTCAAATACGTTTACCGTTCGGATGGATTTTTAACTCATGCTCGTTGCACACTTAAGGGGTTAGGCTACCGTGGAGACCCGAAAATCGGGGTTATTGAAAAAAGGCATTTGAAGGAATAAGTAAGATGATTGAACAATCGTTTGGACATTTATTCGCATGTATATTAAGGCGTTAGGCCACAGTAACGGGTATAAAATCATGTGCGAATTGAACAATTTTTTTTCGTATGAAAAATGGATTCGCTCATAAAATTAATTACACATCCATTTAGTATGAATATCAAGCTGTTAGAAATTTTTTTTTTTCTCGATGTATAAATGGCCGACTACTAATATTTGCTTTTGTTATCTTGTTTTCACGGCGCTCCGCGGCGTGACATTTAGCATCCACAATTTTTTTACCTACAACAGAAAACAAAAATTCTCGTCAATCTACATTAGAATACGTAGAGTAGTACGTACGGAATTTAAAAAATATTGTTTTATTCACAAGTTGTAGGTATTTGAATGAATTTTCAGTGAAAAATTTCGAATAAAACTGCTCATAGAATGAAAAGTTTTCGATTAAGGGGAGATATACACCTAGGAGCCGGAAAAAAGGTCATTTTTGTGAATTTTTTCAAGGAAAAAATTAAAAACTAATAAAAAAAACAAGGATAAAAGAAAACTATTCGAAATTTCGGATTGGGGTTTTAATGATCTAAAAGTATATACATTCAAAAATATGTTTAATTTTCTTTATTCAAAAATATCAATAGCATACAAGGATATTGTAGGATCCTTGGAGCGTCCTAAAAAAATCTGCGTATACGGAACCAACTGGCGTTACTGCAAAAATCATCTGGAAAAAAACCAAAAAGATTATTAAATTAGATACTACAATCTAGTACTTGTCATAGCCGATTTTGAAAATATCGATTTATGACAAAATGGCGGACGTTTGAACATAAATAGTGATTTTTGGGCCAAAAATTCGTTATTATTTTGCCTATAAAACAAAAACTAAGTAACGGAAAAAAAATCCTATGACAAGTACTAGATAATGGTGTATAGAATAACCACAAAAAACCTCAAGGCAATCGGTTCATTCGTTTTCGAGAAATTTTGGGTACCGATTTGAAAACCGTGGTTTTGAGAAAAACGCGTTTGAAAATTTGGGAATGATTAAATCATGAAATTTGTCAACTTACATGGAATCATCGATACCAGGCCCATAGTTCATAGCTTCTAAATCCTCGACCTCGATCATATAGGTGTATATCGGCCCTTAATCAGAAATTCCGTACGTACTTCTCTGTGAAATGCAATTAGGAACATAACTTTTTCATTTGAAGTAAATCGAGTGAAAATTGTTGAAGTCATTTGTCACGCCAATTGGAAAAAAGTTAGTTCGAGAAAAACGCGTTTAAAGTTTTAGGTACTCTATGGCCGTGCCAGAGGTGGGCTTACGTTATACGCTCAAATTCGGTGAAAAAAATGCCTTGCTTTATAGCAAGACAAGTTACTATTCGATTTCTAGACAAGTTACTATTCGATTTCTAGACAAGTTACTATTCGATTTATATCGAATAGTAACTTATTCTTATGATGATAAAGCACCATTTTAGCGAGAAAAAAAATTGATTTTTTGAAAATTCTACTGTAGCCTTACCCCTTAAGAAAAAACATTTTTATCGGGAATTCCAGGCTTGGTGTATATATATATATATGTTACTCACAGCTGACTTTACTTTGCATCTAGGACATATTCGAGAACTTTAAATTTCGCCTGCTTTCATCGAATTTTGTATTTCCCATGCATCCCCAAATTTCGTGATATCTTTATTGCTGAAAATATCAAATAACCCAAATTGGACTAAATGTATTTTTTTCTCGTCTCGGACTGAGCGCGATACAAGGCAGATATTTTCCTGCGGTATCGTAAACTAAACAATTAACTAAAACTTAGCGTCTCGATGTTACAAGCTGCTTCGTGGAAAAACTATCCCTGTCCTTGCAAAGGTTTGTATAGAATTTATATTTAAAACGCATGAAGGACAATTCGAGTAGCTAGAACATTCGAGACTTTCCAGACGTTGACATTGCCACGCGCGCGAGTTTCAGAATAATTCGAATTTACGATTTTTCTTTCAGACGCTCATCCACCAAAGTACAGACAAGATGGTTCCGGCAGTCCGGAGAAAAATTCTGGCAAAACTGGAACCATTCTCTCGGAGGATTACGCCGAGATTGTCGACGAAGAGGGGGATTACTCGACACCGGCTAGTGAGCATTGCCTTCTCGTTGTTCCATTGGAGCCACGAATACTCACTGCCATTTTTTTTATCGACATTTCGCCGGAGACTTATATTTGTCTTTTATTATTAAAGCACGAGATTACGAGATAGTGAGGAACCAAGTGGAGCTCGGCGAAATAATTGGCGAGGGTCAATTCGGAAACGTTCACAAGGGCTCGTACAAGGGACGAGACGGCCAGTCGATCGCTGTTGCAGTGAAAACGTGCAAGGTCGATGCCGATTCGGCGACGGCTGACAAATTCCTCGAGGAAGCCTGTAAGCGTTCCTCCATTTGCATAAACAACACTGATTACTTTTTGAAACTTTTAAAAAACAATTTTTATCGTTAACGGGTAACACCACTGTAAAGTTCTAAAATAAAGCGACCCGCGTGGGCCCGCGGGCCTTTTTAACGGGTACCAAACTTTTTCCCCCTTATTCTAGATGGTTGAAACATCTCTTAGGATTTTTTTCGAAGGGAAAAAAACAAGTGAGGCCAGTAAACATTGAGGTATCTTTTCATGTATATTTGAAATGTATTTTAAAAAACCAATAAAATGTTCAATTGTCATATATTTTTATTCTGTGTGAATTAAGAAAAAGCTTCAAAAATCGTGAATTTATAACTTTCCTCAGGTTTGAAAAGAAATGTTTAAAAAACACCAACTTGCTATGTAAATTATTGAAAAAGACTTTTTCAACGACTTTTCGAATTCCCTTAGAAGAGATTTTCATACTGAAGAACATAAACGTTGGTTTGATTCAATAGGTCGTTTAGTTTTTTGCTATCACGCCCGCCAATTTGGAAAAATTGTGAAAATAAAAACTGGAGAAAACGCAAAGTTTTCAATAGGAAAAAATATCAATATCAAATATCAATCGCTTCTCTGCTTTTGTTTACAATACTCTATTTACAATTGGCCTCAGTAACTTTGTAAATATATTCTTGGATAGTTTCTCTATCGATTTAAGCAATTAAAAAAAAAACATTTTCCAGACCTTCTAATTCAGGCCCCGGCCAATGAAGAAAAATCAATTTTTTGAAAATTCTACAGTGGTGTTAGCCCTTAAGGGATCGGAATTCTGTGACGGCTCGTAAAAATACTCAACGTGCAGATGCGATTTGTGAAAAAAAATTGAACATCTGATCAACTTACGATTTTGCGCTGGATTTAACGATCTTTCAAAAAAAAAACAGTCACAATAAGTGAAAAATCATCGCCAATATCACGGGGTGACGACAGCGCCGACCTGTTGGTGCTTTCTTTAGATTTTCAGAACCGTACACCTCATGATTCCTGTTTGGACTATCTGAAGCGAAAAAACAAGTTTTCGAAATGGAATCTACTTTCACACAGAAGCATAAGCCGACCCATTTTTTTATTTTGAACCCATTCGCATGATCACAGAGCTGAAGAAATTTTTTGACCGGAAGTTGACACTTTTTTTCAATTTTTCTTGTAGCACGAATTTTTGAAAAATTATAAAATGGCTACGTAGGTCCTTTGGTATAAAAGTATATTTAAGGAAGTTGGAGCGTTAGCAACAATCCAAGATTTAAAAGAAAAAAATATATGTTGTTGTCTAGACAATATTCGAATTACGTATAGACGAATTTTCTGAATTTTTTTCACCACCAAACACTAGAGCTAAAAATATGCTACTGAATGTAATTTTACCCGCGGTTAGATGGGCACGAAGTTTACACTACGGGTGATGTAATTTTTTGGGTTATTTAGCACTATGATAAGCCATCTCTATCAATGAATTAAAGCAAACTTAACCTTTGTAAACATTTAGAAAAAAAAACCTTATCCTGTTCATCGTAAACCATATATATATATATATTCAATATTATATAATAATGTTATACTTTCGGTCTTTAATTATAAATTATTGAAAAATTAGCATCTACAGAATAAATCTATACCTCGTAGGCATTTTTTGAGGTTCATTGAAAAAAAAATTCATCTATTTAATTAAATAAAAACTTTGTTTTATCTTTTAGACAATCCAAAAGTGAGTTAAGAAGTTTCGAACTTCTGAGAAAAAAATTAAGGGGGGATTGTCTTTTTTTTCGCAAAATTTACCGCTTTTTGGGAATTTTTTTGTGAAGAAAGTATACAACGGAAAACTTGTGAAACTTGGCATATAGTTTCATTGATCTGTTTACTACATACAAAAAATTTTTTAAACAATTTCATCAAAAAATCCGCCTCCCACCCCCCTCGACGCGCGATGGTCCTTTTTTGATGGTGTGCACGATTACAGCTTTCACGTTCATCCTGCAACAAAAACCCAAAAAGCATTTTACTTTAGACACATAAAGCTATCGTTCGATGAAGGGAAAAAAAAATTGACGATTTGGTGACGTTTTGAACTTGAAGTATCGATTTTTCGAAAAAAATTGATCGATTTTTTGTTATAAATAAAAAACTATTAAACGTACTGCTTTTTTGCTTCATCAAACGATAGAAGGATGTCAGCTGAGCATTCTGTCCAAATTTGAAGGCAATCGGTTGAATAGTTTTTGAGAAATCGTGCACACCATCAAAAAAGGACCATCGCGCGTCGAGGGGGGTGGGAGGCGGATTTTTTGATGAAATTGTTTAAAAAATTTTTTGTATGTAGTAAACAGATCAATAAAACTATATGCCAAGTTTCACAAGTTTTCCGTTGTATACTTTCTTCACAAAAAAATTCCCAAAAAGCGGTAAATTTTGCGAAAAAAAAGACAATCCCCCCTTAATAGATATCGAGCATTAAATTGATCGTCACAGTATTCCAGTCCCTCAATGAAAAGCACGTCATTTTTTCCCCGTCAATGAGTCAACAGACCGAATACTTCGATTATTCCGTTTCTCTCGGCGGTGTATCATCGAAACAATGTTTTCTTCTTTTTCAGACATAATGCAGCAATTCGAGCATCCTTACATAATAAGACTGATCGGTGTTTGCTCCGAGGCGCCGATATGGTTGATAATGGAGCTCGCCAAGCTCGGCGAGATGAGAGCCTATCTGCAATCGAACAAGAATCGTCTCGATCTCGCGACCCTTCTCCTCTACACATTTCAATTGAGCACGGCGTTGTCGTATCTCGAGAGCAAAAAATTCGTTCATCGTGACATTGCGGCGAGAAACGTGCTTGTGTCGTCGCACAATTGTGTCAAACTCGCCGATTTTGGTCTCAGCAGATGGGTCGAGGATCAGAGTTATTACATAGCGAGCAAGTGTAAATTGCCGATCAAGTGGATGGCACCGGAGAGCATAAACTTCCGGAAGTTCACTACGTCCTCGGACGTGTGGATGTTCGGTTAGTATACGAAAGTGTAACAGTTTTACCGTTTAAGGGAGGGTATACATTTAGACAGGAAAAACATAAGCAATATTGAGGGATTTTTTAAACTGAGAAATAATTATTCTACAATTATCAAATTTTAGATATACTTTAATAGTATATTTGAGTATACAAAACAATTTTTTTTTATTAATTCATCATCAAAATGGCGGCGCTGTGGCAAAGTGTTACAGCAAGGTCGCCGCGGGAGTTGCGAATCAGCGTGCAGTTTAGCTTCCCGTAGACTTTGATTTGCAAAAAAGTTCAAACATTTTTTCAGTTTGAACATGTATAGTTTCTATGTGACGGTAATCAAAATGAAGAAAATGCAAATTTGAGAAAATGGCACGCATTTACAACAAAAAAATCAACATTTTTGTAAAATGTGGATTAAAAAAGTAGTTTTTTTTCGAATTCCACTTTGAAACTTTGGGAAAATATTCTACGTATACAGTTCTATCGTTTGAGGGGCCAGTCAACTTTGGAGCCACGAAAAAAGGCTATTTTCGCGATTTTTTTTGGAGAATTTTATAAAAGACATGAATATAAAAGTTGTTGGGCTTGATAAATAAAGTCTTGAAATACATTTAAAAAAATGTTTATTCATTTTTATTCATTTTTAAGTACAAAAACTATAGTTTAACGTAACGCCTCAAAAATAGGTGGGCTAGGTAGCTCCATCACGACTCGGCAACGGCTTGTCTGAAACAAAAAAATCAAAGTCCATTAGATTCAGTATGACACCAGCTACAAAATGACCCTCGGATATAAAGTTCTATCAAAAATAAAAAAAATGGTAGATGAAAAACGAAAAAAGTAAAAAAACGCGTTTTTTCGCAGGTTTTCGTAAAAAAAAGAGTAAAAATAAAAAATTTTAACCATCGAGGGTCATCTTGTTGCGAATCATGTTTACAATATGTGGTTCAAATTTCAAGAGAATCGGTTTATTAGTTTTAGAGATACGATGGAGCTAGATTTTGAAAACGTTGTTTCGAGAAAAACGCGTTTGAAGTTTATACTATGAAAAACTCTTACCTAAACTCAACCGGCAATTCCTGCACCGTACAAAATCCGTATTTCTAAATGTATGTACTTTCGGAAACAGTTTAAAAAAATCGATTCCAAGTGGACAGTTTAAAAATTTGCCAAGTGAACTGGCCCCATAAGAAGAAGAAAATCAGTTTTTTAATCGTTGTAAATGTATATCCCGCCTTAAGGCCTTAGGCCACTCTAGAGGCCGAAGAAATAGGCTTTTTTGGGATTTTTTTCGGAAAAATTACAAAATAAAAATCAAGATTACAAAAACGGTGTCTATTATACATATCAGACTGTATACAATAACTTTTTTGAAGCGATTGATTTCAAAATGGCGGCTGTGCAGCGTTTATCTCAAAACGCATTTTTCAAGTCGGCCGGAAACATAACTCAGACAATTTTCAACCGATTCGCTTGAAATGTTGAATATATCTTGAAAAAATACATTGTCTATGGAAGTACGTAAGATTTTTTATTATATTGCATAGTTCATCTGTTATTAACAATTATCTGACGATTTTTTAGGCAAATTTTTGGAAAGTGAAACATTTTGTCAGATAATTCTTAATAACAATTGAACGTTGCAATATTTAAAAAATCCTGCGTACTTCCATAGACAATGTATTTTTCAATATATATTCACCATTTCAAGTGAAACGGTTGAAAATTGTCTGAGTTATGTTTCCGGCCAACTTAAAAAATGCAGTTTAGAGATAAACGCTGCACAGCCGCCATTTTGAAATTAATCGCTTCAAAACAATTATTATATACAGTCACTGATATGTATGATAAACACCCTTTTTTGTAATCTCGATTTATTTTGTAGCTTTTCTGAAAAAAAAATCCCCAAAAAGCCTATTTCTCGGCCTCTAGAGTGGCCTAACCCCTTAAGGGGCTACATTTACCCAGAGGCCTGAAAAAAATGGCCAAGTATCGACTTTTTTCTGGGAAACGGTTGGTTGGCAATAAATATTATCAGAAACAAAATTTGTAAAAAGATTATTGATCAGTATGAAAGCCGCTATCTTGCTATGGAGGTTTTAAAAAAAATCAAAATTCACAAAATGGCGACGGTTTGAAAAAGAGTATCGAATTTAGCCTATTTTTTTGACAGTTTCTCGTTGAAAAAAATATAAATATTTTTAAAAAAGCTTCTATAGCAAGATAAAGAATGGCGTGAAGAATAGTGTGTCAAAATTTGAGACGGATAGCTTGAAAACTCTTCCTTTGAGAGTGTACACCATTTTGAAAAACGACATTCCGAGGAAAACGCGTTTAAAGTTTCGAGTGCGGAATTTTCGTAAAAATTGTCTATTCACGATCAATCGGCGATGACAGGTCCATGTTTATAACCGCCTATACTATCGGATAATGCAAGAGAAAAATCGATTTTTTGAAAATGTTACACTGTGATGATTCCTTAAAGTTTGAAGTAGCATTTCAATGAAATTTCCAGGGAATATAGCTAAAAGGTGATACTATCGAATCAAAATATTATTGGAAAATGCAATATTGTGACCGACCTAGTTAGACGTAGCCCGCAAAGACGACCGCGCCTTCACAATCTCGTACTTTTCCTTTCCCACAGGCGTATGTATGTGGGAAATCTTAATGTTGGGCGTGAAGCCCTTCCAAGGTGTCAAGAACAACGAAGTTATTCGGAAGCTCGAGAACGGCGAGCGTCTGGCACTTCCGAATCATTGTCCGCCGCGGCTCTATTCCCTGATGTCACAGTGCTGGAGTTACGAGCCCAGCAAGCGACCCACTTTCAAAGACATACGAGAAAACTTGCAGTAAGACGCCGTCCTCTTCCCCGCTGAGAGATTTCCAGCAAAATCTCAAAATCCTCATCGAGCCTCGGGCTAAAAACGAACGCTCACTTTTTTCAGCGAAATTCTCCTGGAGGAGAAGCACCAGCAGCAAGAGACGATGAGACGCGAGAACCGTAGAGTGCAGGCAATGTCATGGGGTAAGTGAACGACTATTGACGTGTCCGGCTCTTCGCCGCTAGTAAAGAGATATTGAGAGAAAAAAAAAAAAACAAAATCGTGCAACAGGTGCGGACGAGGTTCCCCCGCCGAAGCCTTCGCGTCAGCCGCAGAACTCGTCGGATCAGCAACAATCGAGTACGGCAGCTGCCCCCGTATCGACGTACATCGTGGCCCAGAGTCCGGAGGTACTGGCACAGTTGTTGAAGGACAATCAAGCACGGGGGGTATGTCCCTCTGTTTATACGACGCCCGCTTCGCCCTTCAACACCCTCGCCGTGCAATTCCAAGAGGAGGACAAGGTCCTTACTACGTCGGTAGTCACGGATCTGCCCTTTTTCGATTCGACATCCGTAACGTCAGAGACGACAAGCCCGTACAACGACTCACAGTCGACATGCGGTGACTCGACACAGTCCGAGACGAATATGGATTCGATCGAATCCTCGGAAACACTATCCCCAATGATGTCAAGCCTAAATATCACGGATCCAGTCCAAACACAGTCTTCTCCCGCGTCATGTCGCAAACAGCGGAAGATTAAAGAGATGCAAAATTTGTATTCGGTCAGTTCGAAGATCGTCGGTAGCGTGACCGGTGACGTTTATTCACCGGTGCAAAAATTTTCATCGGCTAGCTCGTGTCCGGTGACGATAACGACGACCGGTAGCTCGTGCAGTGCCGAGATCTACGGTCCGGTAGCCAATTTCACCCAGAGCTCGGCAATAATGAGCAATTTCTCCCAATCGCCCTCCGTTGGTGGCAATTATTGCGAGAATCCGGGTAATTACGGGTTAACGAGCTCGAACAATGCGATTATGGGCCCTACGACCTCGTGTCACTTTTCCGTTAGCACGCATGCGCAAAGCTCAACCCCGATAATGGGCTTTTCGAGTAACACTAGCTCTATGTCGCAAGCTTCGAGCATCGCCGTGTCTCACGGTGTTTCTTCTCAAGCTGTTGCATCTTCCTCGCCCTCCGCCTCTACTTCTTCTTCGACTTCTTCTTCTTCTTGCTGCGCCACGGCGTCATCAACGTCGGCCACCTCGTCCTCCGCGTCCCCGTGTACGAGCAACTTTTGTAGCTCTGCCGCTGCTGCGGCCGCTGGTGGTGGTTGCGTCAGCTCGGTAAGCAATATCGTGCCGAGCTCCGGGATCGAGTGCTTGTACGGTCCCGTTCTTAAGTTTCGCGCCCAAACCGCGCTCAGTCAGAATTGCGTCGAATTGAAAGCGTCAACGCCGCCGAACGTCACGCACATGCAAAGTCCACGGGCCGGCCACGTAAACAGTCCGACACCCGGGCAGAGCTATCAGCAACCGATCTACGTGCACAACTATCAGCATCAGCAGATATACTCGAACGTCGGACAAGCCGGGCAGCCGATGTACGTGGCCCGCGGCCAGTTGATGGCGAGCTCGCCGAAACAACAGAACGTCAATCAGACATCGCCTTGCGTCATTACCGCGGGTCAGCAGTACGTGGCGCATCATCACGCGTCGATCAACGATCCCAATCAGATTTATACGGTCCACGCGATACCGGCCAACGTGATTCAGGCCCAAAAGATGCCGAATTTCGAGCATCAGATACGAGCGAACATGCCGATGCACTCGCAGCCGGCATACGCCCACGTGGGTCAATCGTCGCAGCACAGCGTTGATCCTCAACATATGGCCAACGCGGGAATCATTCATGGACACGTCGTCTACTCGCCCTACTCCATGTCCTGCTCGCCTCAACAACAGGCCAATCAGTTCGTCGGCCAGGACACTGGCAACTTCGTGACAAACGAAATCGAACAGCAGCACTACGGGCAAATGGCACAGATGATCAATTACGGACAAGTCAGCCACGTTATACCGCAACATTGCTTGAGCAACTCCGCGATCGTTCAACAATGCGGACCGCAGGTGGCTACCGGCGTTGCCAGAATTACCACCAATGTAACTCACGGTAATACGGAAGAGCAACGTAACTCGGGCGATTGCGCGTTGCCCGGTTCAGTATCTTCCGGCGGAGCTGGCGACAGCATCGCCTCCTCGAGCGGTTCTATCGTGGAGGAATCGCACCAAGATCAGGTTTGACCACCAATGACAACTCCTAGGAATTTACAAACGCATCCGTTACGAGAAAAGAAAGAGAACAAAAAACAAGCCAAACACAGCAACAAGTCTATTAATTTTTTGCTGTGTATTATTTTCATTAGTTCTGTGGTTGATTACGTCACACTGCCAACACTCACCGATCTTTTTACCATGTCACACACGCGGACACATGCACACTTGATATTCTTAACGGACGTCGAAACACGCTTGAGGTACTTTGCGAATGTTGATGCACACATTGGTGGATGATTCGTTTGATTGATTTCGTTTACTTCTTTATTTTTTTTTTTTTTTTTCTTCACGAGCGATTCTAACGAGCGATTTATTTGGACACACTCATACACGGATATGTATACACACGTAGGCTGTGGTTTGCGCATGGTGAATGTTTGTCGCGATGCATCGCTGAGACCTTATTTTATCATTTATTTATTTCTTTTATTCAAAGGATTATTCGTGCATGCACAGCCGTATGTATTTGTGCCAGTATTATTTTGGAATTATGCATCTCTTTAATCTTTCATTATTCCCACACCTGTATGTATCATGAAACCTTGTCCCCGTTAGGTTTACGTTCATTTGTACATATACATCAATATGTATCTATATATGCACAGCGAATTAGAATTATTGCGATTTTAGCTTAATTTGTCGCTACATGCGAAAAATATGTGTTTGCGATTCGTGCTTTTTGCCAGTGTACTCACGACGATTGTTCTTCAAAAGTTTCAGAGGAACGCCCAGTCCCAAATCTTCGAGGGCATGACCGACAACAATTCGTGCAACTTGGACAACGAACAGAAATTGTTGGAACAGAGGCTCTTCGAACAGCAGAGACAGTCGGAGGAAGACAGTAGATGGCTCGCCAGGGAAGAAGTACGTAATTGTTTCAGCCCTTCGTGATTATTTACAATTTGCGTGTAATTATTGCGTTTATTTTGTTCAGAAACGCTTGTCCATTGCAACGAGCGGTGACGAGAGTGCGAGCCCACCGGTTCCGAGATCTATGACACAATCGCCCAGTCATGAACCTCACAGTGCCAATACGAGCTCATTGGGATCGGACAAAGGCTCCGATAAAGTAATCGTCGTAAAGGTAAAACGAAGGTTCCGAGAATATTCAGTATAAATAAAGCTAATTTCGTTAAACAGGACAGATAATGATAATAAGAATGTACTTATAAGGAAAATTGTTGAAAATTTGTTTGAGGCCTTAGGCATCAAACGGGTATAAAATCATGTCCGAATTTGACAATTTTTTTTCGTATGAAAAGTGATTCACTCATAAAATTAATTACAAATCTATTTAGTATGAAAATCAAGCTGTTAGAAAATATATATTTTTTTCGATGTACAACATGGCCGACTACTAATATTTTCTTTTGTTATCTTTTTTTTAGGCGCTCCGTGGCGTGACATTTAGCATCCACAATTTTTTACCTAGAACAATGAACAAAAATTCTCGTCAATCTACATTAGAATACCTAGAGAAGTACGTACGGAATTTTAAAAATATTGTTTTATTCAAAAGTTGTAGGTATTTGAACTTAAAAAAGGAATTTTCAGTGAAAAATTTCGTTGTAACTGCTCATAAACTGCTCATAAAATGAAAAGTTTTCGATTAATCAGAAATCCCGTACGTACTTCTCTGCGAAATGCAATTAGGAACATAACTTTTAAATTTGAAGTAAATCGAATGAAAATTGTTGAAGTTATTTGTCACGCCAATTGGAAAAAAGCTGTTTCGAGACGTTTCGAGTAGGCCATTTTGTACATCGAAAAAAAATATATATACATATTTTCCAACAGCTTGATATTCATACTAAATAGATGTGTAATTCATTTTATGAGTGAATCACTTTTTCGAAAAAAAAATTGTTAAATTTGCCCGAAAAAATGGCCAAATTCGGATTTTTTTCTGCAAAACGGCTGGTGAAAAAGAAACGCATTTTTTAAACACAACGGTACACATATTGATATACTTAAAAAAAAATCACCAAAAAATACGGAAAAACAACAAAATGTGGCCGCCGGCAGATGATGAAATTTTTTTCGCGACGTTCGACGGTGGACACTCCCTCAAACGGTCCATCCGAAATCTAAAAACCAAACGGGTTATTCAAGTTAACAATAAATGTAAGTCGTTGGCGATCGTCGAATCATTTTTGTAAAATCATTTTTTTTAACAACGTGGTGACGCATTGAAACTCGAGCACATACAAAATCTATGAGAAAAGTCGTCATTTTTACGTATTTATTAAAAAATGTAAATAAATTTAAAAAAATTAAGATCGTCAACGCCTTTTAGATGTTTCTCATCGTATCTCCTGTAAATTTGGAAACAACCCATCACGTGGTCCTCGAGATATCATGTCCACCGACTTTGAAAACAGTTTTTTGAGAAAAACGCGTTTAAGGGGCTATACCAGTGTGAACGCTGAAAATTTGGGTGATTTTCGGGAATTTTTTGGAAGCAAAGTACTCAATTAAATGTTTCGGAAGATTAAGAATATATTTGGCGATGTTTATTTGGGTTTTTTACATAATTTTTTCATAGAAAAATATTGAGACCCAAGCGACTTATGCGCTGCCTTAGGAGGCGACAAAAAAAGTTCCTCCACTGCTGACATGATTCCGGCCGATTGAGCAGCTGAAACCGAAAAAGGAAAAAATGTCGTTAAACTGGAAGGTATTTCCTGCACAATGACGTAGGATTTTCGAAAAAATATCAAAATCTAATAAAATGGCGGAGTTATGAAAAAGGTCTGTTTTCTTGCCTATAAAATGGTTGTTTGTTTCAATGCCAAATCGTCAATTTTCATCCAATCAAAAATATCCTACGTCATTGTAGAGTAAATATATTCAAGAGTACTCACTTTAAATTTCAAGTCAATCGGATAATTGCTCTTTGAGTTACAATGTCAGCAAATTTGAAAAATGTCATTTCGAGAAAAACGCGTTTAAAGATTTACCTATCGATTTTTGCAAGATAAAACGATTGGAGATACGGCCTTGAAATTTTTACAGTCGAAACTGTCGAAAATGGCAAAAAAATCTATTTTTTGAAAGCGTCATACTGGTGTAGCCCCTTAAAGTTTGAAGTACGGTGCGCCACCGCTCGCCCGGCCGACTGTTGGAAGCTCAATTTTAGGAATATTCCAATGAAATTTTCAGGAATATAGCTACGATACTATCGAATAAAAATATTTTTGGAAAACGAAATTTTTTGACCCACCTAGGTAGATGTAGCCCGTCAAAAAAAACGCTATATCGGAAAATTTGTGCATTTTCTCGTCCGATATACTTCAATGGGTTTAGATTTCCTCTAAATTATCCTGAATTCATAAAAACGAGATAGTAATTGTAGAGTCTAAAAGGTGCGAATGTTTTCACCTGACAGAAAATGGAGCCTACTCCCACAGCCGATTTGGACAGAACGAACGACAAGGTCTACGATTGCACCACAAGCGTCGTGCGAGCAGTGATGTCTCTCTCCCAAAGTACGTAAATCCCGCAAAGCGAAAGAAAACCAGAAATAAAACATTTTCACAGATCGCGGATGACAAAGTGTATGTTTTTTGTCGTTCGTTTGCAGGAGTTCAACAGAGCAAAGCAGACCAATACTTGGAGTTGGTGAGAAGAGTAGGCGTTGAGCTGAGGGCTCTGCTGTCGTCGGTCGACGCGCTCGTCGAAATATTACCGGGTTGCGCTCACCGCGAGGTAGAAATGGCACACAAAGTTCTCAGCAAGGATATGGCGGAGCTCGTATCGGCGATGAAATTAGCCCAAAGTTACAGCTCGACGACCCTCGACGCGGAATACAGGAAGTAAGCGTCGCTGAAATGACAAATTAACGAAATAAAGAAAACAGGGTATTTGACTAAATTAAAAATATGGTTCACTCTCTTGTCATCCTGGAAGAATATAGTGTTTGAGGGGGGAACCTCCTCCAGACAAGTTTTTCAATAATTTTTTACAAAAAATTTCGAGCATTTATTACAATGAATCAAATAACATAATAATATTGACGTACAAATGAATACAAAAAAAATTCACGAGGGAAAAAAAAATGTAGCAAATGTCTTTGTAGTTAACTAAAATCAACGAAACAATTTTTTTTCATCAACTAAGTCATTCCGCTTTGCATGAACCTAAATTTGGCGAAAAAATGAAAATTTGAGGACAAAAAGAAAAAAAAACACTTTTTTAAATAAACAAATCGTTAAAAACAATATTTATTAAAACAATTTATACGAAATTTCAGGTTTGTGTAAAGGCCGATAAGTTAAAGAATATCTGTACAAAATTCCAAGTTGATTGGTTCATTACTTTTCGAGTTACATTCCACGGCACGAAAAAAAAAACAATTGATTTCGAGAAAAACTCAATTGAAGTCGTGAAAAGTAGAGTTTAGAGTGATTTATGATTACCCAAGCTTAATCTGCGATGCCAGGCCATAAAGCAGGCCTACTTCTCGGAAATCACTAATCTGGACTGCATTTTTCTCTTTTTGTGTGAAAACGTAAAAACGACGGTTACTCAGGCCGAATTTTTTTCAGTTAGAACATGTAGAGTTTCTTTGTGACGGTAATTGAAACGAAGAAAATGCCAATGTGAGAAAATGGCACGCATTTACAAAAAAAGATCAACATTTCACGCAACATTTCTGTAAAATGTGAATTAAAAAAAGTAGTTTTTCTTCCAATTTTTCAAAACCAATCGTCAAGTAGAAGCTACCAATATTATCAATATTTCCAGTCGAATATTCTGTTGCAATAGTCGCGCGAAAAAACGCATGGTACGATTCAACGTCGTTTGTTATTGCAGGGGAATGTTGTCAGCGGCTCACATCTTAGCCATGGATGCGAAGAATCTTTTGGACGTTATAGATTCCATCCGCATGCGTTATCCCCACGTGAATAATCAGATATTCGAGAAGCACAACGACGCTTCGTGCAACACTCGACAGTCCACACCCGAGAATCGTATACGTTCGAGTCAGTCCGGCGAGCAATTGTTGCTCAGACGTAGTCAGTCGAGCGAGAGATCGGAAACGCCTTTCAGGCAAAGTCAGAGCGGCGACTTGCTTCATCGACTTGGACAATCGGTCGATCGCGCGCTCCAGGTAAAGTATCTATTGAGCCTGACGGAAAAATCTTGATTGAAACAATATACATTTTTATTTTCAATGCTCCTTCGTATGCCCTTGCGGGCTTTTGAAAAACCCGACCCGTTTATTCTCGTCCTACACTTGTCCGTCCGCTATGTCCAGCTCCTGCGAGACCCTCCGGCGTCCCTTTTCTCACGCACCAACGCATCATAATCGCACGAGGGCACGGGGAAACTCGGAAATGCCTGTGTCGACACAGGCAGCCTCATTTTACCGAGTTTTCGTTGCGTTACCATCGTTACAGTAAAACTGTCGGTCGCTCAGTTGTCGATGTGCGAGCCAATGCGCAGCGTAGCGATCACCCATCCAAGTATCGGCCCGGGCCAATGCGACTTGACATGGGAGATCGCCTCGTACGCACCCTGGTCGCACGTCCACCGCTGTCGATATTCACGCACTTTTCTACACAGAGATTTTAAGCGAATTCCCTCGTGCATTTCCGGGCTACATCTACCCAAGGGCCCGAAAAGAATGGTCATATTGACAGTTTTTTTTTCGGGGGAATGGTTGGTGAAAAAGGAACATTTTTGAACACAAAGGTACATATATTGGGAGGCTTTTAAGGCGTTAGGCCACAGTAACGGGTATAAAATCATGTGCGAATTTAACAATTTTTTTTCGTATGAAAAAGTGATTCACTCACAAAACTAATTACGCGTCTATTTAGTATGAATATCAAGCTGTTAGAAAATATATATCTTTTTTTTTTCGATGTACCAAATGGCCGACTACTAATATTTTCAGTAATTTTCGGTTTTATGACCCCACCTTTTGAGGAGGTCGGAATGGGGGGATGTGTTGAAAATAGGTCCCCCCGAACAACATGCCGAAGAGAAATCACGACGGTCACTCCCCCGTAAAAAGTTATGTGAATGTGAAGTTTGTAAAAATGAACGATAAAATTTGCGATTTTTCGTTGGATTTATCCGTATATCGTCATAAATGAAGTTGAGCATGATTGTTTGAGTTTGTTTGTGTTAAATTAAATCGGCAAGTACGGGTAACAAGTTAAAATCATATAAAATTGTCGCTACGATTCATGGAAAGTTTTTTCAGGGTGTCTGATTTTGACCCGATCTGAAATTGCATGACATTTAAGGATTTTTAAGGCAAGGGATGGGGATTTTTTCATGACTCTTAGTATGACTTTCTGGCATAGAAGTATACTCAATGATTCTACAGTGCGACCGATTTTCTACATTTTTGTATTTTTATTTTGCTCTTTCAAACAGATGTGTGTTGTATGCCAATAAAAAGTATACGGAATAAACGAAAAGTCACCAAACTGTACAATTCCATATGTAGTAAAAAATGTGAGACGAATATAATTTCAAGATTGCTGTAAAGAAATATATTTTGGGAACATCTAGAGAAATATTACATACATTTAGGAACTTTGAGTAATGTCATCTAGTCGCCTTACACGAATAACAAAGAAAAACTAATATGTTGAGATAACGCATCATTTTCTTTTACTTTCTTCTATTTTATTTTCTATCGATTCGATATTCGCGTCTCTATCGACAAGTACCACAAAGTTAGTTCATATTGAATATAGACTCAACGATAATTTAGTAGGGTATAGTAATTCAGGTAGGCTGGTGATTTTTCATGACATTTCATGACTTTTTCAGAGTCGAGTGTGATTTCATGAAATTTAAGATTTTTCATGACTTTTCAGGTCGGTAGACACCCTGTTTTTGTTAATAAAAAGGGGGGGGCGGGTTACCGCCACAATTTCTCTTAAGAATAGTGTTATAGGGTTCCTCCCCCACCATATTCCTAACCCTGCAATCCCCCCCCCCCCCCCCCCCAAAAGGTGGGGTCATAATACCGAAAATTACCCAAAAAACAAAAAAACTCGTCAATCTACATTAGAATACCTAGAGAAGTACGTACGGAATTTAAAAAATATTGTTTTATTCAAAAGTTGTAGGTATTAGAACTTAAGAAATGAATTTTCAGTGAAAAACATAACTTTTAAATTTAAAGTAAATCGAGTGAAAATTGTTGAAGGTATTTGTCACGCCAATTGGAAAAAAAGCTGTTTCGAGAAGTTTCGAGTAGTCGGCCATTTTGTACATCGAAAAAAAAAACATATTTTCTAACAGCTTGATATTCATATTAAATAAATGTGTAATTAATTTGATGAGAGAATCACTTTTTCATACGAAAAAGCCATCGCTCGCCCGGCCGACTTTTAAAAGCCGCAGCTCATTCAATTTCCGGAATATTCCAACGAGATTTTCAGAGAATATAGCTCAAAGGTGATACTATCGAATAAAAAAAATTCAGAAAATTCATTCTTTGCCTCGGTAGATGTAGCCCGTTTATAACGAAAACCAGCGAACTATTTCTTTAAGGCGTCTGGCCACCTTGGCCGATCGAAAAATGGGTATATTTAAAAAAAAATAATAAACTCGAAAGTATGGGCCGGAATATTTTTATTTTTTTACACAACGTCAGAAAGGGCTTTAAGAATAACGTTAATAAATTTCCGTTCAAAATATTTTAAAATGGCGCCGTTATGCACATTGCCGCGGAGGCCCTCCGCACGATACGCGCGGTCGTTGTCCCAGCTGTTACCCGGTCATGTCACATCTGAAAAAAAAATCAGCTCATTCGTGAGTAGGGTCGCTACAATCTAGCGTAGCAGTTTTTTTTTTCGACCATTAAAAAAATTATGATGAGCCGAAGAAAAAAATTTGTATTTTTCACCGAAATTTTTCGAGCAAAAACAATAACAAAACAAAAACTAATCAAGTTATCACAAAAATCCCACGTGACATTTTAGATAATGTATCCAAAAGTATTGTGTAAAAATTTGAAAGCAATCGAACCGATAGGTTACGATATTTCGATGGTACCAGTTCAAAAAATGTAGTTTCGAGATAATTGGGAAAGAAAGTAAATGTGCGGCTATTCAGCGCACGGTCAACCGCAGCGGCTCAACCTTCCTGCCGAAAAATAACTGTAACTTGGTCAATTTTGCGTTTTTCGATACGTACTATGGCTTAAATTGATCTTAACAGTTCAGGGTTTATTAAAAAGAAAAACGAAAAAAAGAAAAAAAAAATTACATGGTGGCCAGATGCCTTAACGCGTCATATGGAATGCGTGAAGCCGAAGCAACGAAGCTTACACAGTGCCTCGTATGAACTTCAGGGTAGTCAGACGGATATGAGCGCGATGTCGAGCCTGGAACGGCGTCATCACATCGTGACGAACAGCCTGGAGAGAAATTCAACGGCGCGTAAACAAATAGGAACGAACAGCCTCGAGAGAAGAAGGCCGTCGATAACGTGCCCGACGAATGCCGTCTCGTCGTCGCGCAATCCGGTCAGCCTTCCACCGATTGTACCCGTCAGTTGCAGCCTCGTGCAAACTATCGCACCCGTCATTCATCCCAGTCAGATAATAACAACGGACGTGAGCCAACAATCGTCGGCTTACTCGAACAGCAAGCAAGCGATAAACGAGACGTCACCACCGAACGATAGCTAACAACAAGGTTCTCTCGTCTCGATGTCACTCGGTTATTGCGCCTATGAAGAGTAGCGTACGGCAACAATGAGAAAATGTAGAACGGAGAGAGAGAGAGAGAGAGAGAGCGAAGAAAAGCACAGACCATGATATTTTGACCCATGCCGCCATTTCAATGAATTACGTGATAATCAGTATCAATAGTATTTAATGCGCATATACGTTCGACAATTCCAGCTAAGAATTAATTGCAGGGCATCTTTTAGTTTTTGTACATAAAATAAACGGACGACGACGACCACGACGGCAAACAACTTCGAGTTTACAAATCAATCGGCAAAGACTAGCATCTCCCTTGAAAAGGCATTTCTTTATTTACAAACGAAAAGGTAATACTAACGAAAGGGACTGTACCGTTTGGGTTTCGTACGTGGACCTCCATTCTTGTTGCTCGTCATGGTTTTTACAGGCATGATTTCACATCTTTTCACGACTGCGTACTTATAAGTAGGTACAGTATTTACTAGTTTTTAATTGTCGATTATTATTATTATTATTGCAAAAAGGTAAGTTTAGAGGGTAGCGATAATTGAAATGACAACTCCAAAGCTTTAGGATTACTGTCAATATTTGTTATTGTATACTGTATGAAAGACCGCACGAGCGGGGTGACGCATGTGAAACTGCTCAATTTTCATCGATTTACACCGCGTATCCATGCTGCGAGCGACACGAGAGACTGCAATCTAATAACGTCGGGAAAATTATGACAAATGCAAACGGCGTTGTGGCGAGCACCCTCTGCTTCTCGTCTCCCATTGAAGCGAAGAACAAAGGCTTTACAAATTTATAAGGAAAAACTGTTGCGAATTTTTGAATTTTTATAGCTAACAGCGCGAGGGTCGCCAGTCTCTGCCTCACCCTGCAGGCAGTTAATTATACATTTAAAAAAAATTATATATATATTACAATTGTATGATATTTAAAAGGTCAATCACCCGTAAAATTCGAAGTTAACGCGGTGATTTGCGAATTGTCAGCGGTGGCGTCAACGTGACTGTAAACACGTCAACATTACAAGTTGCGTACCTTTCAGAAAAAAGCCTCGTGAAAGCAATCTTTTCTTTCCAATGATGGTCAGACTAGCTCTCGTGAGACTGGAAAAAGCATAGTTCAGCTTTGTGGTAATTTAATGTATCAATTATTTTGTAAAAGTCCCTGACAGTGTGTATGAATGCAGAGGGTAATTGTGTGCTGCGGTAAATGGATAATTATTTATCTGATTTATCTAGTTTATTTAAGGGAAAGGGAGGGGTCTCAGCGTGAAAAAAAAACACTTTATTGCGAATTTTTTTCATCTATATGGATAGAGTAAATTTATTAAAACCTTTTGTACATTGTTGAGTGTCATATCAAGAACATTCCGTGAAATTTGTACGCGAAAATATCCACAAACAAGCCGGTGACAAAGCTTTTTCAAGAACGCCTTTGGAAAAACACGATTTGCGGTGTTCACTGTATCTCAGCGAGAAATTATCTGAAATCAAGTACCATTAAAATTTAGTCAAAGTATCATCAAATCCTCCCCCCAACGGTCTTTGATAATTTTTTTTTTTTATTTCTAAATTTTTGGTGGTCATGTAAAGTGAAAAGTGCGATTTTTCACGAAAAATTCCGCCATTTTGGGGGTGGAAAACCCCCTCAATGTAAGAAAAAATCTCAAACTAACCGTTGGGGGGAGGTATTTTATATGTAGAAAGTGTGTACCAAGTTTGAAATAAATCGGTCATGTAGTTTTCAAATGGCAGTGAACACGGACTTTGAAAAAGTGGTTTCGAGAAAAACGCGGCACCGGCTTGTTTGTGGATATTTTCGCGTACAAATTTCACGGAATGTTCTTGAAATGACACTTAACAATGTACAAAAGGTTTCAATAAATTTACTCTATCCATATAGATGAAAAAAGTTCGCAAAAAAGTGTTTTTTTTTTCACGCCGAAACCCCCACCCTCCCCTTAATAAAGGATCGAATAATAGTCATTAGTTATGGTCGCAACTTTCTTTTCGCGCCGAGTGAAAAATTAATATTTGGGTCGACAGCAAAGGATACTGACACATACAGTACACATTGGGCCACTTCCACGAAATAATTGATAATTAATTATTGAAATAAACGGAGCTAGAGTTTTTTTTCTCCTCAAAGTTACAAGAGCGATCCAAATCTTAAGAGGAAAAATGCTACGTAACGCAAAGTGATGTTGAAATTTTTGGAAGAATTTCGACGACTGGATGTTGTAAATTTATCGAAAAGAAATCACATATGATAAAGTGCATTTGTTTAGATTGAGTTTGACTGTTGTAACGATTGATAAGTGTCAGACTTATAGATATTTACCCCTCGCACACACAATCATAAAATAATTGGCATGGGGGTCGACGAATCTCTGTACAACTAATTTATGTTGTTTAATAAAACAAGAGTTGTGATCGAGTGCGAGATATGTTTTCCACTCGAGCCATAACTAGCCTCGTGAATTAATTCGATCGATATTCTCGTTCGAAGCATAATCGTCACTACTTCTGTTCGGCAATGCGATTTACGTGAGACGAGCTTTAATTTTTTTTATCGTTCCAAACAAAGCCGAGTGTAATAATGATCAGCGATATTTACCATTTCTACCGAACGAAACGGATATTTAATGAAATAATCGCGCACCATTCTTTTTATATCGATATTACTATCACTTTTTTGCAGTACCGAAAGAAACATTTACAATCCTTGCCCATGTGGGACTGGAGATACCCCCTTTTTCAAACAATAACAAAATCTCGGTAATTATAATCCTTTTTGTGGAAAAAACGTTTTGCGTGGTATTCTTAATGAACGATATTTCGATTCTCCGCGGAGCATTAAGGGGAGATATACACCCAGGAGCCGGAAAAAAGGTCATTTTTGTGAATTTTTTCAAGGAAAACTATTTGAAATTTCGGTTTGGGGTTTTAATTATCCAAAAATATATACATTCAGAAATATGTTTAATTTTCTTTATTTAAAAATATCAAAAATATACAAGGATATTGCATGATCCTTAGAGCGTCGTAAAAAAATATGCGTATACGGTACCCACTGGCGTTTCTTCAAAAATCATCTGAAAAAAAAACCAAAAAGATTATTAAATTAGATACTATAATCTAGTACTTGTCGTAGGCGATTTTGAAAATATCGATTTATGACAAAATGGCGGACGTTTAAACATAAATAGTGATTTTTGGGCCAAAAATTAGTTATTATTTTGCCTATTAAACAAAAACTGAGTAACGAAAAAAAAATCCTATGACAAGTACTAGATGATGGTGTATAGAATAACCACAAAAAACCTCAAGGCAATCGGTTCATTGGTTTTCGAGAAATTTCAGGTACCGATTTGAAAAACGTGGTTTTGAGAAAAACGCGTTTGAAAATTTGGGAATGAATAAATCATGAAGTTTGTCAACTTACATGGAATCATCGATACCAGGCCCATAGTGTAGGTCTTCTACGGTCGACGGAATGTTCATAGCTTCTGAATCGATATTTTCGACCATCTAGGTGTATATCTCCCCTTAAGGATGTATAAGAGTTGGACAGAAATGCTGCCACGACGACTGAAATTAGATGGATTATTGCTTTGGTTGTTCTGAGCCTCTTAAGGCGTTAGGCTACTGTGACGACCCGAAAATCTGGGATATTTAGAACTATTAGTTTTGAAGGAATAAGTAAGATGATTGGAAAATCACTTGGACATTTATTTGTATGTACATTAACAAAGTTGTGTACCATATTTCGTAAGAAACTATTAATAATTAAAGAAATTACAAACAATCGTGTGAAGGACCTTTGAACGCGAGGGGCTCAACGGTGTACTGGATGCTGGCCACTTGGTTGATCTGAAAGAAAACAAAACGAGTTTTTTTTTAAATAGATAATATTGGCTAAGACTTGGCCGAGCATTTTTTCTTATTGTGTTTCAATTACCAAAAAAACATTCGAATTCTTTTTTCGACGTTTCGATGTTTATAACCGTCTATACTATCGGATAATGCAAAGAAAAATCGATTTTCTGAAAATTTTACTCTGTGACGATTCCTTAATATTTTATTAGCAATTCGGTCCTTGTAATCATAAGTTTACCTTCAATCTACGATTCCCGCATTATATGTTGAACCTCGCTTTTCAATGTCAGTTGTCTCAAGCGACGAACGAGTGTTCGTCATTATGACAGTAGCCTAACCCCTTAATTTGCCGTAATTTTGCATACGTTTTTATGGGACATATAATCTCAGCTACTATGAGAAGAAGCACAATGAAGGAATAGTACCGAATTTCAATACAAATTGTATGTGAATAATTTATTAATTCGAAGAAAAAAATTGATAAATTGCAAATTCACTACATCAAGAGCCGTAATTAATTGTAACTTACTGAAGATCTGCTTGCTTTCTCGTTCGACTCTCCCATACATCCTTACCAAACTCTACAGTCAGCTAAACAATCGAGCGGCCAAAAAACTGCGGCAGTCGCGGGGCACATCCACTCTAGAGTTTGGTCCTAATCAATTTAAGGGGCCAGTCCACTTTGGAGCCACGAAAAAAAGGCTGTTTCGCGATTTTTTTGAGGATTTTATAAAAGATATGAATATAAAAGTTGTTGGGCTTGATAAATAAAGTCCCGAAATACATTAAAAAATAAATTTTATTCATTTTTAAGTACAAAAACTATAGTTTAACGTAACGCCTCAAAAATAGGCGGGCTAGGTAGCTCCGTCACAACGCGGCAACGGCTTGGGTGAAACAAAAAAATCAAAGTCCATTAGATTCAGTATGACACCAGCTACAGAATGACCCTCGGATATAAAATTTTATCTAAAAATAAAAAAATGGCAGATAAAAAACGAAAAAAGTAAAAAATGCGTTTTTTTCGCAGTTTTTCGCAAAAAAAGAGTAAAAATAAAAAATTTTAAACCATCGAGGGTCTTCTTGTTGCGAATCATGTTTACAATATGTGGTTCAAATTTCAAGAGAATCGGCTTATTAGTTTTAGAGATACGATGGAGCAAGATTTTGAAAACGTTGTTTCGAGAAAAACGCGTTTGAAGTTTATACCATGAAAAACTCTCGCCTAAACTCAATCGGCAATTCCCGCACCGTACAAAATCCCTTCTGATTGCTCATCATCGTCGATTTCTTCAAGTCTTGCTTGCTTACGATTTTTTGAAATTTTCAAAGTGGACTGGCCCCTTAATGATGCAGATAACGATAAAAAAAAACCGCCGTTAACTGAAAATTGAGGCTTGATCTACATAATTTATGGCGCTTGTGACACTTTGCCCAAGATTGTATCTCGCATACATCCTCAAGCGCTTCCATTGAAACAAAATCGCTCAGAGTTCTGCAACGGACGAAACGAGATAAATTTACGATGCCAATTGGTCTGCCGACCGTCCTTTTTCCCCTCGACTGCACCATGCAAAAAACCATACGCACAACGTACACTCAAAGAAAAAAGGAGGAAAGAAGAATCCACGAGCACATATGCATCGCACATTTCGTAATCACGTAGAGACATATAGCCCATTCACGATGAATCTACAAGGCGCAACGCATCACTACTAGCTGTGATTCGCTTGAATTTTGAAAAAGCTTGTTACGAGGTTGGCGAGATATTTTGAGATTTTTGGCACATTTGTACACAATTGATAATTAAATGAATTCATCATTGAGAACAATAACGATAGTTCCTACGACAAACTTTAACGTTATTTCGTCTCGTCATGACCATTCAATAGATGTTTTTCAAAGCGCTCCAAAAAGTAAAGATGCTTGGAAGAAACTTGATTGCTGCTCGTTATATATACATATATAAATAATAGGATAGGTTCAGGAATAACTGTCTCGTAGACTATTGATGAGCGTTGAAAAAAATATGCGTTTTTATATCATTGCGATTATACCGTTTGAACGATGTACAGGTAACCTCGATCCAAGTCTCCCACCAACTCTCGTTTATTTTCCGTGCTTCGAGCCGTAGTATTTAATTCCGTTGATGGTCGATGGCCTCGCGTATTTCGTCAACAAGGCGTTCACGTCTGCCGTTCGTGTACTACATCTCCTGCGGAGAAAAAAGACGAAAAAACAAGTCAAACAACGTCGCGGGTAGTTACGCACACGAACATTGTAGACGAAGGGAGAACGAAGAGGATAAAAGTCAAATTACGCGATGTAAGGTGTTATCTCTTCGACGGTCCATTTGTCCTTGACTTTGAAAAGCTCGTTCAGCCTCTTAAGAATGTTCTCCGGGAGATTCGATTCCGGAAACGATATCACTTCCGTCTTCGCCTTTTGAGGGTTCCACATTACGAGTGCTATTCCACTCAGATACTTTTCATTTGGCTTCAGTTCTACAGGAAAACAACAGAACAAAAAAAAACAAATTTTATGTAAGATGCATCGATATCCAATAAAGCAAAGAGCACACAAACGATTGAAAACTGCGTATAAAAATCTCACTGTCGGGAGCACCTATTTTCCACGATTCCATGAAGTGTTCGTAATCGTTTACGGGCGATGCGGCGAGTAGTATTTGAGCCAAGAATTTGCACGTTTTTTCCTCGGCGTACCTGGAAGTTCAACCATTCATGCTTACCATTATCAATCTTGAAGTTTTTTAATGAATAAATTGAAAGAACGAATCACCGTAGTACTGTGTTTTATTCTCTATCGGTCTAGTGCCGTAGTGAAGAATCACCTGTAAAGAGTGTCGCCGCTTTTATTTTGCTTTTCACTCGGTTCGGTGTATCTGTGGAAAATAACGTCAAAGACCGGACGTGGTATGAGTTCTTTCAAGGATTCGTAAGTCACCTCCTTATCGACGTCGTCAACTTCCCACGAATTCTCATCCATCAAGTCCAGCATCAGGGTCAAAGCTCTAGCTTCGAATTCGAAAGAAACGTGACGGAAATATCCTGTTGAAGGGAAGAAAAACAACCAGTGAAGATTTCGTTCCAGTTATAATGTGTGTATTAAAAAAAAAGAACTCCGTTTGTACCGTTGATGTTAGCTATCAAGTAATTCGACAGAGCTTCTCTCAGCTCATTCTCACTGGCTTGTACGTTACTCTGGAGCCTTTCCCAATCGTACAAAGTTTCGGGATCCAACTGTTTCTCATATTCCAGACCTTTGAACGACGATGGCTTCAGAAGAGAAAGTAACTTGCCGAATTTCGGTTTGCACTCTTTTACCTGAGGATAGTTCATACTTTTATGCACTACAGATGGAAAGTACCCACAGAGTTTCAGCGGATTCATGACTGGTACTCGCAATAAAAACATTTCTGAAGTACATGTTTTTTTAAACTCAGGGTTATTACGCATTGTTGATTCAGAAACTCACTGACTTTTCCAGGTTTTCCATACAGGTTTTGCCAATGACCGAGAATAGGGTTAAATAAAGAACACTGCCTGCATCACATATATCTATTAAGGGGAGGGTAGGGGTTTCAGCGTGAAAAAAAAACACTTTTTTGCGATTTGTTTCATCTATATGGATAGAGTAAATTTATTGAAACCTTTTGTACATTGTTAAGTGTCATTTCAAGAACATTCCGGGAAATTTGTACGCGAAAATATCCACAAACAAGCCGGTGCCGCGTTTTTCTCGAAACCACTTTTTCAAAGTCCGTGTTCACTGCCATTTGAAAACTACATGACCGATTTATTTCAAACTTGGTACACACTTTCTACATATAAAATACCTCCCCCCAACGGTCAGTTTGAGATTTTTTTTTACATTGAGGGGGTTTTCCACCCCCAAAATGGCGGAATTTTTCGTGAAAAATAGCACTTTTCACTTTACATGACCACCGGAAATTTAGAAATGAAAAAAAATTATCAAAGACCGTTGGGGGAGGATTTGATGATACTTTGACTAAATTCTAATGGTACTTGATTTCAGATAATTTCTAGCTGAGATACAGTGAACACCGCAAATAGCGTTTTTCCAATGGCGTTCTTGGAAAAGCTTTGTCACCGGCTTGTTTGTGGATATTTTCGCGTACAAATTTCACGGAATGTTCTTGAAATGACACTTTACAATGTACAAAAGGTTTCATTAAATTTAATGTATCCATATAGATGAAAAAAATGGCAAAAAAGTTTTTTTTCACGCTGAAACCCCTACCCTCCCCTTAAGTTAAAGACCACAAGTTGAGTCTCGTTTCAACCATACTAGTATTTGTAAACGTTTCAAACTATACGGGAAACATTATATACGTAGAAATTGCAATGAATCATTTTGGTGAAAAAAATAAAATTTTTAACAGACTTGAAAAAACAAAGGAAATTCTCAATTCGATCCTTCTACTGAAAAATTATGTTAAACTGGATAACATAATCCTTATTAAGATCAAATATAAGAAAATTTAAAAAAGTGAAATAAAAATTTTTTAAACTGCAATTCGAAAAATAATTCAAGCATTGTAAAGTAAAAAATACATCAGAAACAAATACAGAACCTGTTCATTATTATAAACAGAATTTTTTATGCAGGTGACACTAAATAAAGAATAAATATAAACACTTATCTATAATAATAATGATGTGGTTGTGTATGGACAGATCGAATGCAAATGTATAGAGCTTTAGGGTAAATTAGTTTTCAGTTTTTTTTTTATTTTCAATGTTTGGCACTGACATATTTTTATTGTTGTATATAATGAAGAATAATATAGATATTGAAAATATAAAAAAATATTTGTTTTTATACTGTTCAGTTTTTTTGTGAAGTCGGTTTCATTTTTCGTAATTCTTGCAAAAAGTAAATACTGAGAAAATTCCAGAGAATTTCCAAAATTCCCTGACTTTACCCTGAATATTTCAGGAGGAAAGAAATTCGCTGGGTTGTCCCGTTTTTTCCCTGTTTTCCATATTCGTAACAACCCTGAAACTCCAATTTGTTTATTTCTTTCCGGCGTACTGTTTCTCCTCTAGAAATTCTATTTTACTATACACTATTCATGGGTTACAGCGCATTTTCGAAAACTGCATTACTTTACAAACCACCGAATAATGTTGCAAAGAAGAATCAGAAAAAAAACTTCTCAAGTGAAAATTGGAGGTGAATTTCAACCTTTTCCACTCGTGATATTGAAATTTGCATTGTTTGGACGCGACGAAAGTTCAGTAGCTCCATCCTATGTTTTGCTACTCAGGCTCATAAAAAAAAACTGAAATGTTTTTTTAGGCTCCTCATAAGAAATCTGAAGCCCAAATGTGTCGGATAAGACTTTGGAAATAACATTTTTTTCAAAAACGTTTCATTGCGTTCCGACGATGGAAACTTGAACATCGTTTCAAGTTCCTCTCAGAACTTCCTGCTACCAAATTTCAAGAAATGTCACGCGACTTTATAAGAGTAGAAAAACGGAAAAAGACACGTGCAAAGTAATCTAGTGAGTAAACAAAATTTGTGAATATGAAGGGAAAAAATTACACAGTTAATTTAATCGTTCACTTCTGAAATAAGATATGGGGTAGTTCCGAAAAGCCCATACCGCCGATTAATTTGGATTTTCGTGTAACCATGTATTTTGACTCGCTGATCACGAATATCATAGTGAAAATACCCCCAAATTTGATTTTCAAAGTCAAAACTCACAAAAAGGGATTTTTTAAAAAGTTTTTCTATTTTATTTTAATAAATGTTGATCTTGGTGGAAAATGTTTCCCACAAAAGTTGTAGCCTAGAAAAATATCGTACTTTTATGTTCTATACAATTTTTGTCTCAAACCATTCTGTTTCGAGAAAAATGGGATCCAATGAGTGCATTTTGCTAAACTCCATCAGTTTCGATATTATCTACTTACGTACTTTACCGCAGGAAGGTTGGAGTCTTCAAAGTGCATGCTTATTCGCTGGTTTTTTATTTTATTTTTCCCTTTTTTTGTATTTCATTTGATTTTTTGTTTTCTTTTAAATGTTTTATTTTATTTCAGTTTTTTTGTTGTATTTTATTTTGTTTATTGCTCTTTTTGTTTGAGTTTGTTTGGGTTTAAAGACTAAAATGTACTTTAATGACACTTTAGATAATATCGAAACTAATGGAGTTTAGCAAAATGTACTTATTGGAGCATTATTATCCCGTTGGAAGCATGGAACATAAAAGATCAATCTTTTTATAGGCTACGACTTTCGTGGGAAACATTTATCTCTAAGATCAACATTTATTAAAATAGAATAGAAAAGCTTTTTTAAAATCAGTTTTTGTGAGTTTTTACTTTGAAAATCAAATGTGCGGGTATTTCAATATCATATTCGTGATCAGAAAGTCAAAATACGTGGATACACGAAATTCCAAATTAATCAGCAGTGCGGGCTTTTCCGACCTTTATCTGAAGATATCGAAATGTTTAATATCTATTTGTTAAACAACAATATTACCATTCAGCATGTACCAGCTTTTTGCCATATACATATAATTATCATGTTTTCTCTAAAGCAACAAAAAAGGTATCTCTGTTCTCTCACTTCGTAATAAGTCTTGAATTCTCCTTCCATCTGTATTTCCTTTACAATCCTGTCTTCAGGATCATCAGGGTGCCCTTGAATATCACTTTCCAGTTCTACGTTCGGAATCAACAGCAGAGTATTGGACGTTTCTGCCTCTTTTATTTCGTAAGTACGGTCCTTTGTGCAGAAGACGGCGCTTTCACTCTTCTGGCCTCTGAAGGAAAAGCTTGGAATATGCAACAGCGAGTGAATGAAATTCAATTAAAAGAAAATACACCTACTTCTGTACATTTTATTTTTTTCGCCGCAAATTCTACCCACCAGGTTCCCTCGTTCAGAACTTTTATCAAGTTGTCGTCCAGTTCCAACAATTTATAGCAATTGCTGCTTTGTTTTCTGACTGGGAGCAATACCTGGCTTATCGATTTCAGTTCCGATTCATCTATGTTTGCCAGATTGATAGATTCATTTATGTCTTCTTTAGTTCTTACGTATCTGTGGATTACATTGGAAATTTTAGTTATTACAAAACGGAAACGAGTATTGAATTTGAAAATGTCTTTGAAGAGTCATTGTGCCAGGTGAGTGGTAGAAGAGTGAACAGTTTGGGCTTAACACCGAAGAATCAAACGGTAGATACAATGGAGCACTTTGATTGTTATTGGAATTTGAATAGCTGCGAAACTGGGAATTATAATTGATATTGATAATTATCAGTTTATAATTGATAATTATAATTGATATTGATAATTATCAGTTTATAATTGATAATTATAATTGATAATAATAATTATCAGTTTATAATTGATAATTATAATTGATATTGATAATTATCAGTTTATAATTGATAATTATAATTTATATTTCATGTTTAACGGACTGAAAATTCATAATTGATTCAACAGTCAACGTATAGGTACTTACAGTTCGTCAATGTCCATTTTTGCATTAAATAAATTTTTCTTAGCTCCTATTATTACTCGTAACTTGTCAGCCCGGTATAAACAATGCAACCTAACCTCACATCGATTTGGCGGCAAGTCACAAAGATGCGACCTTGCGGGCTAATTCTGAACTTCGTACAACTGAACAATTGACAAAGATCGATAAAACAGTAGCAGAGTTAAGGAGTTTCGAGACTAAAATCGAAATGCTCGTAGAGGGTTGAAATTTGTATCGCCGAGGGATTGATTTAGGATGCATTGACTGTCCAGACATTAATTCGTTTAACAACATTGTTTCCGAAATTTTTAATGTTCAAGTTGAACCTTTATCCATTTGGATACACACATGACACCTTGTGTACACTAGTTATATGGCTGTAGGGACAACAATAATACCGAGATTTAGATTTTAAATACTGAGCAAACCGTAATGGCAGCGTTCGGAGTGTCTGGTCAAAAAATTTAACGGTTTCTCTACTCCGTTTATTAATAATACTCGAAAGAGATATGAATTTTTAGCTCAAACGGTTTGTTTTCGGACATGAACGAAACTTGTAGGTTAAACGTGGCAGCGCCGCGTTAACTGGCAATGTCGAGTGAGCCACTCACAGTCAAGCATTAACTGGCGGGTATTTCAAAATCGGTGGGTGTTTAAGGGGAGTTTAGAGGTTTCAGCGTGAAAAAAAAACACCTTTTTCCGAATTTTTTTCATCTATATGGATAGAGTAAATTTATTGAACATTAAATTTATTGAACCTTTTGTACATTGTTAAGTGTCATTTCAAGAACATTCCGTGAAATTTGTACGCGAAAATATCCACAAACAAGCCGGTGCCGCGTTTTTCTCGAAACCACTTTTTCAAAGTCCGTGTTCACTGACATTTGAAAACTACATGACCGATTTATTTCAAACTTGGTACACACTTTCTACATATAAAATACCTCCCCCCAACGGTTAGTTTGAGATTTTTTTACATTGAGGGGGTTTTCCACCCCCAAAATGGCGGAATTTTTCGTGAAAAATAACACTTTTCACTTTACATGACCACCGATAATTTAGAAGTGAAAAATAAAATTATCAACGACCGTTGGGGGGAGGATTTGATGATACTTTGACTAAATTTTAATGGTACTTGATTTCAGATAATTTCTAGATGAGATACAGTGAACACCGCAAATCGTGTTTTTCCAAAGGCGTTCTTGGAAAAGCTTTGTCACCGGCTTGTTTGTGGATATTTTCGCGCACAAATTTCACGGAATATTCTTGAAATGACACTTAACAATGTACAAAAGGTTTCAATAAATTTTCTCTATCGATATAGATGAAAAAAATTCGCAAAAAAGTGTTTTTTTTTTCACGCTGAAACCCCTACCCTCCCCTTAAGGGACTATACCCGTGTGACACTTTCAAAAAATCGATTTTTTGTTTGCCTTTTTCGACAGTTTATGCTTTCAAGAATATCATTATCATTTATATCATTTATATCAATATCATTTTATCTTGCAAAATCGATAGTTGATTGGATGAAAATTGATGATTTGGCATTGAAAAAAAAACGACCATTTTATAGGCAAGAAAACAGACTTTTTTCATAACTACGCCATTTTGTTAGATTTTGATATTTTTCGAAAATCCTATGTCATTGTACAGGAAATACCTTCCATTTTAACGACATTTTTTCCTTTTTCGGTTTCAGCTGTTCAATTGGCCGGAATCATGTCAGCGGTGGAGGAACTTTTTTTTTGCGCCTTCGAAGGCAACGCATAAGTCGTTTAAATGTCAATATTTTTCTATGAAAAAATATATATAGCCAAATATATTCTTAATTTTCCGAAACATTTAATTGAGTACTTTTCTTCCAAAAAATTCCCGAAAATCGCCCAAATGTTGTAGCATTTAACTTCGACAAAATAATACTCTCGTGCCTGAGGCCTCTTAGTGATGCCTTTTATTTTCGTAAGAATTGCAAATAGAACAATGAAAATTACATACTCGTTGGTCGCTAGTCTCTCCTCTCTCTCGTCTTTCTACTCTCGATCCATCTCTCTACGCGAACTACTCGCCGCCATGAGCGCCATCTATATCCTTCGTTAGAATATTACAACACAAATGTTCAGTCTTCACACTGGTATAGCACCTTAAAACGTACATAGTATCACAGTATTTCAACTTTTTAATAAAACGTATTTATTCGTCCGCGGGATATTTTTAACGTTTTCTCGATTTTGTCGAATCGAAAACTCTTTATAACACGTTTTTTCATCGTGTAAATAACCTAGAGCCGAGTACGCTTTAGCAATAACCAATCGTGCCAATGGCAGAAACGGCCGCTACTGCCAAGTCGGTTATTTTTTCTTAAGGGGGGATTGTCTTTTTTTTTCGCAAAATTTACCGCTTTTTGGGAATTTTTTTGTGAAGAAAGTATACAACGGAAAACTTGTGAAACTTGGCATATAGTTTTATTGATCTGTTTACTACATACAAAAAAATTTTTAAACAATTTCATCAAAAAATCCCCCTCCCATCCCCCTCGACGCGCGATGGTCCTTTTTTGATGGTGTGCACGATTTCTCAAAAACTATTCAACCGATTGCCTTCAAATTTTGACAGAATGCTCAGCTGACATCCTTTTACCGTTTGATGAAGCAAAAAAGCAATACGTTTAATAGTTTTTTATTTATAACAAAAAATCGATCAATTTTTTTCAAAAAATCGATACTTCAAGTTCAAAACGTCACCAAATCGTCAACTTTTTTTTTCCCTTCATCGAACGATAGCTATATGTGTCTAAAGTAAAATGCTTTTTGGGTTTTTGTTGCAGGATGAACGTGAAGGCTGTAATCGTGCACACCATCAAAAAGGACCATCACGCGTCGAGGGGGGTGGGAGGCGGATTTTTTTATGAAATTGTTTAAAAAATTTTTTGTATGTAGTAAACAGATCAATAAAACTATATGCCAAGTTTCACAAGTTTTCCGGTGTATACTTTCTTCACAAAAAAATTCCCAAAAAGCGGTAAATTTTGCGAAAAAAAAGACAATCCCCCCTTAAACGAAATTGCAACATATTCACGTTCAATAGCAAAAATAATTGTCAATATAATTTCTCGGCTTCGAATTGTTTTTCAATATTATGAGTTGGATATTGCTCACCAATAATTTATCTTTAAATGAAATTTTCTCCGCAAGTTGGCAGGTTGCCAAAAACTCATGTTTTCATCCCTACTCTTGCATCCAAGGAACGGTATCGAGACTCAAATTCGTAGGCTTTTGTATAAACACTTTTATTGATATATCATCTGGCACAAAATATAGCGCAGAACAGTTGCGCGATACATGTATCAATCTGAAACACAGAATAAAAAAAATAACTCGAGTTCATTAACACAATATAAGTTGATAAAAAGGGCCAGCGCAGCTTATCTTGTGCACAAGATAGATATATTGTATTATTTGTATGTGACCTGCATATTGAGAAAAAAAGTAACTTAATTTAATTAAATACTATAGATATAAACTATATAAGTATTATTAGGAACCAGCCTTACCCCCATAGCAGTTTGGCAAAAATTATTCTAAGATGGCGCCATCTACGTTTTTATAGCTCAAGCCCTTAGAATGACTCCGGCCATTTTAAGAAACTCGGTTTAATCTGGCTTCGAATAAAATAACCCCAAACTCCTGTATACCCGATTGGATTCTTAAAACAAAGTGTACCGAATCCTCACATATCTACGTATATATCATGCAAACATTACACACTGGCCAAAATAAGCATAAACATAAAAATATCCGCCGACAGCTCGACGCGTGACCTTGAGTTGAAAACGTCCTTATTTCGCGGGCGAAAGTGCCTCGACCGTGAATTCTCTGCCGCTGAACGAGATCTCGAATCGTCTGAGTATATCGGAATTGTGATACGCGCGTTTGACGTACCAATCGAAAGCGCGCGGTTCCGGTGTTCTCAGAACGAATTTTTTCTCGTCGACTTCGCTGAGATACCAGTACCAAGTCTCCATACCGTACATGGCGGCGAGACGTTCGCGATTCAATTTGCCGTAGTTCATTTCCCCCGGAGTGTAGCACCGAGAAGCGTAAGCGATGGGAAAACTTTCATCTGCGTTTACCGGATTCTTTTGCAGCAGCGCCGCCTGTATGGCAACATCGGACGAGGAAGTTTCCAGAATAAACGTTTCGTTCCAATTCGGATATCGTAGAAGAAGATCCGGCGAGAAGATCATTTTCGTAGCGTTGAAGCTCTTCCTCGCTTCTGCGGTCCATGCGAAACTACCCTCCTGACACTTCAGCAGATTCGACATCGGTTTAACGCGTTCCGCGTGATTCGGCACGAAGCGTTTGAAGGAGCTAAGCAGGCCCAAGAAGCAGCTCAAACCGTGACGAGTTTGGGGCAACTCGTGCTTCCGTATTTTGTCGATCTTCGCCGGATCTGGACGAAGTCCCTCGTCGGTTACAAGATAGCCCAGATAGGTGACGCTTTTGGCGAACAATTGGCACTTGGCCGGCTGCAACTTGAGTCCGGCGTCGCGAATCCTCGCGAGTAACTTTCTCACTCTAACTTCGTGTTCCTCGATGCTGGGGGCGTGAACGATAATGTCGTCGTAGCTTACGAACGCCATGCTGGGCGAGTACAGCATATCGTCGATCACGAGATTCAACAGTCGTTGGATATTCTGCGAAGCGTTTTTAATACCGTGTGGCATACGTAGAAACTCGTAACGTTCGGTTCTCGTTGAGAAAGCGGTTTTCTCGCGATCGTGGGGATCGAGCTCGATCTGATAGCATGCCGAGGCGAGATCGAAAACGGAAAAATATTTCGAGCCGTGAAGAAGATCGACGAGCTCGATTATGTCGGGTATGGGGAAGGCATCGCCCTCGGAGTGTTTGTTAAGCTCGTGAAAATCAGCCACGAGACGATAATATACTTCGCCCCGAAAATTGGCCTTTTTCTCGATGAGCCTTATCGGCGAATTGTAGGACGACGCTGACTCGCGTATGATATTCTGTGCGAGCAGATATTCGATCTGTCGATCGATTTCCGTCCACTCGCTTGGCGACAGTTTAGCGTTTTTCGGTGACGCGATCACGTCGTCGTTTTTCGTTCGGATTCTGTACTTGAGCAAGGTCGTGGCTACGAGGCTGTCACCCGGCACGTGGAAGCAATCGGCGTAGGCCTCAAGTGTCTCGACTACGGCCAAACGCTCGTCCTTGGTGACCTCGGGGGGTAGAAATTTTCGGAGTCTGGCGAGTTCCTTCGACACCACCGACCATGGTCCGTTTTTGCGAGCTCTCGAAGCTTCCTCGCAACGGCGACGCAACAGAGGCAAATAATCGGCTATTAAATGCTCGCCTGTTCGTAAGGGTAGAATGGGCGAACTGCCGGGAAGATTGAGCTCCACGCTTTCGCCGCAATGCAATATTCGCAATAATTCAACGCCGATTATACCGTCGGCGACGATCGGCGCTGCTTGTTTCGATCGCGTTACGTTGACCTTCACGGGTCTGCCGCAGATGTGGATGATCGCGGTGCCCAATGTCGAGACGTTGGAATAAAGCTCGGAAAACATTCCGCTTATTTGGCCAGCCTCCTCCGTCTTTATCTTCACGTCGGGACGCAAAACGTTGATCTTTACTCGTGTGACCGAGACTGTTCCGATCTGCCAGTAACTTATCTCGTTCGTCGTCTCAGGCACGCGTAGGGAGATTGTTGGAATCGACGTTTCTGGATATATGATTTTCACGCGATTTTCATCATTGCTGGCCTGGCTGACGAGGCAAACATCATTTTTGCGGGAAATCGGCGGGCCTGTGCTCGAACGACGACCGTCCGACTTCTTTCCCCGACTCGACGACATCGGTGATCCCGAAAGGAAAGCCCTGTTGCAAAAAGTATCAACATGTTGCTATTAGGCTGAATTTTTTCGTTTATCAAGCTGAAATATAATTACTTGTGTACATTTTTTTAACCATGTTTTGCAAACGGACTAAAAAGTATGAAACAATTTCTCCTAGCCCCATAAAGATTGTCTTGAAAATTTGTGATTGTGAATTTTTAATAGCTGCGAAAATAATTGTAATGTTTAGAGCGAAAACCGTGGGACGCGTGCAATAGATAATTGATGCATGAATGGTTCACCTGAGCCTCTGACAATTTTATTGCACTGAAAATTATGTGAACTGTTGTGTTTGCTCAACGACAACTACTCCCTACTCTCCGTACGTTTGTCGTTTTGAATATTACAATTATTTTCATAGCTATTGAAAATTCGCAATCACAAATTTTTAGGACTGCTGTCCGGGGTTGGGAATCTGTATGGGGCTAGGAGAAATTATTTTATACTTTTTAGTCCGTATTAAAAACGTCGGTTAGAAAAAATGTATTTAAGGAGTGAGATGCAGTCAGAATTTAAAAAAAATCGATTTTTTCAAACATTTTCTCGAAGTATGTTTCGAAAATATTCCCTGAAAATTTCAAGTCAATCCGATGAAGAGTTTGCGGGATATCCCGCAATTAGTGAAGAGGCCACGTCTGTTCTCAACGTATAGACGTGGCTGAAAACGCGCAAACGATAATATCCGGGAAGGCAGAATTCTTCGAGTACAACAACGAATTGATATTTTGGAAGCTTCCACATCGGCAGAAGCCAGGAATTGATGATTCGGTGTAAGTAATTTTTTAATTAGTATTTCTATACGTAAATCAAGTACGAAATTGGAAAATTCTTTCAGAAATTTTCAAAAATTTATTACTCAAAAACTATGAACCTTAGAAAAATGTTATCAAGAATACTTTCGTTTTAAAATTACCCAAAATGTTAAAAAAAAATGTATCCCGAAAAACTTAACTTTTTTGAAGAATTGTTCTAACAATTGGCTATAGACAATTAAATGCTCGACTTTTCGGCAAAAAATTGTGATATTTGGATTCAGCGGATCAGAATACATTAAAAAAGGTTAGCTTCATCGATCGAGCTTAAAATTTTACGAACATACAATACCGTATCCACATCGAAAAACTTTAAACGCGTTTTTCTCGAAACTATGTTTTTCAAGTCGGTGACCACTATATTCAAAAACCACGCGATGGATTTTGATGAAATTTGGTGTGCTTATTGATAGAATTAAAAACTAGTCCTTAATCGAAGGATTTGTATTTTTGGTGAAAATTTATATTTTTTTCACAATAAACGAGCGATCGTAATCATTGTTATAATAAATCCGTTATAAGAAACAGTTGTTTTGATAATTGTAAACAATAGTTCTCCACTGGGTTATTGAACCAATCAGACATTTTGCATACATGCTTAGAAGCAATGAAATATAACGCGTCCAATTTTTATCAGCATGGTAGGATTTTTGCACGACTACCATATATTCTCAAACGCCGATTAAGGAATTTCGATACCGTTCCTTGGCTGCAAGAGTGGGAATAAAAATACTCCGAGTTTTCGGCAGGCTGCTAACTTCTGGCGAATGAAATTTAATGTAAAAATAAACTATTATTGGGCAATATCAAACTCATAATATTGTTGAAAAATATTTCTAAGCCGAAAAAATGATATTAAGGGGCTATACGAGTGTGACACTTAAAAAAAAATCGACTTTTTTGCCTTTTTCGACAGTTTATACTTTCAAGAATATCCTGTAAAAATGTCAAGGCCGTATCTCTATCATTTTATCTTGCAAAAATCGATAGTTAAATATTTAAACGCGTTTTTCTCGAAATGAGATTTTTCAAATTTCCTGACATTGTAACTCAAAGAGCAATTATCGAATTGACTTGAAATCTGAACTGAGTACTCTTGAATATATTTACTCTACAATGACGTAGGATATTTTTGATTGGATGAAAATCGACGATTTGGCATTGAAAAAAACGACCATTTTATAGGCAAGAAAACAGACTTTTTTCATAACTACGCCATTTTGTTAGATTTTGATATTTTTCGAAAATCCTACGTCATTGTACAGGAAATACCTTCCAGTTTAACGACATTTTTTCCTTTTTCGGTTTTAGCTACTGAATCGGCCGGAATCATGTCAGCAGTGAAGGAACTTTTTTTGGCGCCTCCGAAGGCACCGCATAAGTCGCTTGGATCTCAATATTTTTCTATGAAAAAATTATGTAATATAGGTCAAATATAGCCAAATATATTCTTAATTTACCGAAACATTCAATTGAGAACTTTTCTTCCAAAAAATTCCCGAAAATCTCGCAAATTTTCAGCGTTCACACTGGTTTAGCCCCTTAAACACTCGCCGATTTTGAAACACGCGCCAGTTAATGCTTGACTGTGAGTGGGTCACTCGACGGTATCAGTTAACGCGGCGTTGCCACGTTTAACCTACAAGTTTCGTTTATGTCCGAGAACAAACCTTTCGAGCTCAAAATTCACCTATTTTTTCGAGTACTATTAATGAACGAAGTAGAGGAACCGCTTAATTTTTTACCACGACCTTCCCAAGCCGCTACTCGCGGTTTGCTCAATTATTTATATCTAAATCTCAGAATTATTTTTCTCCCTACAGCCTTATAACTAGTGTATACAAGTTGTCATGTGCATTACCAAACTGATCAAGTTTCAACGAGCATGAAAAATCTCCGAAACCATGTCGTGAAGCTGATTGATTTTCGGACAGTTACTACACCCTGAATTAATCTCTCGCTGATATAAATTTCAATCGTCTACAGGCATTTCGATTTGAGTCTCGAAATTTCTTAAATTGGTCAAGAAACTCCCTTTAGTCGTTACATCGTTCGTACTCGCAAGGACAAGGATCAATGACAAAGTATCGCGCAGTTCGAAAGACCCCTCGAACCCTGATGTTTTTTTGTGCCACTGCGCCGCTACATTATTTTGGCCAGTGGCGTTGGATGTTTTCCGTTACAAAAAAGCGAATGTTACATATAAGCGAGTGAAGAAAATATATTTAAAAGTGACGAAAAGTCTGCGGTCTATGAAGTGGCCAACGAAAGGAGAGCTTGTTTATATTATGACGTGCAACATGAGACGAAAAGGAACGCGATAAAATACGAGTGAATAAGCGCAATGTTACGGAAGGCGAACTAGCGCTCCTTTCTTTCGTTCTCGAGCCCAATGTCTGCGAACGGCAAGAATATATAAAATAATATTGCTTTTGGTTAATCTACGACGAAATATATCTACGTTGTGTTTGAGAATATACGCAAAAAATTCTCTTGCAAATACGCAATATATATATATGTATCTGTATGTATGTATATATATATATATATATATATATATATATATATATATATATATATATATATATATATATATATTCGGTTTCCTGAATTTTTAATGAAATAACACTGTTCATTCCCTTATACCGACTAAAATCCAATTGTTTTTAAGTATCTTAAAACGAAGAATTAAAAAATTGGTTTACTTACTCGTTTTCTTTGGACATTAAGCACAAGAAAAATCGACGAATGAAATCCGAGCATGCGAGAATTCTTCGTGTCTTACGCAGAGAGAACAGAGGGTCCCTGTTAAGGAAATTGACACTTGGAGACTATCGACAAACAGAGCTTTTTGCCCTTCGCCTCTCGGAGACGAACTGTTATGTTGGTCGCTCTCAGAATGAGGCTCGTCGTAGATTTCGGGGGCGGGGGGCTTCAGAGCGGACCAATAAAACGATCGACTCGAAGGACCGCGATCGTGAGACGGCTAGTCATAAGAAAAAAAGAACTACAATTTTTTTACCTCATTCGTTAGACTCTCAAATTTCGTGGCCCTCGAGTCGAGAACAATGTTTCTCCTTAGAGATTTAGGTGAGTAAATATTGTTCACGTACCTTTTTTACTTTCTACTAGTTAACTGCGGGATCGAACGATCGCCGATGGTGGTGCGCTAACGTCGAGGCATGTCATGGCGGCGCGAGATTGAGCTTTTAGATTTACGAATCGTAAATTATCGTATTATTATTGCCGTGTGGTTTTTTTTCTTCTCGTATAAAGAAAAGTAGAGTTTTTTTTATAGAGACTTGTTCATCTTAGACTTAATATATTGTGGTAAATCGTGCTACGATTGATGAGCCTGGCAACGTGTATCTTTCACAGCACGCATCGCCACACTCGAGCCGACATTTAAAGGGGCTGCACAATATCTGCATTTCGGAAAATATGATTTTTTTATCGTATAGTTTTATAGCCTAGGGTCTTAACTTTAATTTCTAAAAAACATTTTGTAAAAATTCCAAAAAATTGACCGATTTTTGTAAAACGGCAGATCGTCCACGGCGCTATGGCGAACTGGTCCGCCGCGAATTGTCCTTTTTTCTTTTGCGTTTTTCTCAAAACTATGTTTTATGAAAGGGTGTAAGTCGTAACGCGAATCTATTCGTCCCATTCACTTTGAATTCGGATTAAATGTTCATAACATTTTCGATACAAAATGTTGTAAGTAACAAGTTATTACTTTTGATTAAGGTAACAAGTTATTACTTATTATTAAAATAGCATCTTATTACTAAAATCTTTTTCGGTCGAATACTTTTCTACAGCTTGCCATTGTCGTAATTTCCGGCATTGAGGAGGTAAGGCTACTGTGAAAAAGACAAACATTCGGTGGTCGCTTGAAGCAAATTAAAACCCCAATCCGAAATTTCAAATAGTTTTCCTTGAAAAAATTCACATAAATGACCTTTTTTCCGGCTCCTAGGTGTATATCTCCCCTTAAAAACGGCCTTCACACTAGACAACCCCGTTAATTGCTTATCAATAGATCTCGAAAAAACTGAAACTCAGACTTGGCACGACTATGTATAAATTGTGTCGAAAATCCCGATCTCGTCATCCCGCTACTGCCGTCGGAAAAAAATATTGCAAATCGAACTATTTTTCAGACCTCAAGCTTACGCAGAGCCCATAATTGTTGAAAACCGAAAAAAAAAACGTGCGATCGCTGATATCGTTTTTAACAATTCCATTGTCTTTATTTCTCACTGAAATATATGTATGAAAAATATGTTTAAATGCTTAATCGATTGACATGCTTTTCTACGATTGAATCGTACAGCTGGAGATAAAATGACCAAGTATACAGTCTAAATGTAATTGGCACACGAGGTGATAAGTATAGAGAGGCGAGTCCCGAGTTTCAGCCGTTGATGTTGAGATTTCGGGTGAGTGTTGCGAGCGAGGTTGGAGTCTTTTGCACGTAACGGCGAAAAGTTTCCTGTCCGTAGCGGATCGCCAAGTCGTTTCGCTGGACATCGTCGTAGCGTTTCTCGGCGGGTGTATAAACCCTGGAGTCATGGGCGATCGGTCGCGATTTAGCGTTGCGAGTGTTTTTCTGCAGCAGTGAGGCCCAAATTCCGTGTCTGGTGGAGCCCGTTTTTACGGTGAACGTTCGATTCCAATTGGGATATCGAAGAAGAAGTTCCTGAGACAGAGTCTCTTGAAAGCTTTCGTAGCTCTCGGCGGCTTCGTGGCTCCATCCGAAGATCGGCTCCTTCAACAAGTCCGACATTGGTTTTGCTCTGCCAGCGTAATCGGGTAGGAATCTTTTGTGGGTGCTCAAGAGGCCGATGTGACTTCTCAAATCTTCCGCCGTTTGCGGTCTCTCTTGGCTCGTCAGTTTGTCAATTTTCGAAGGATCCGGAAGTAGGCCCCGGCTGGTCACGAGAAATCCCAGATACAGGACCTCGTCGCTGAACAGCTGACACTTGCTGGGCTTCAACTTCAAACCGTGCTGGCGCACGCGGGCCAGTACTTTTTGTACCGCGACCTCGTGTTCCTCCAATGTTGGCGCGTGAATGAGAACATCGTCGTGGAAGACGGCAACGCGCTCGCGCAAGCCCTCCACAGCTTTGATCATCAAACGTTGCAGATATTCAGCGCCGTTCTTAATCGCGCATGGCATCCTTTGGAACTCGTAGCGTCCGCTCAGAGTGGAAAATGCTGTTTTGCACCAATCCTCGCGCGCGAGAGGGATTTGATATGAGGCCGAAGCGAGATCCACGACGGAAAAGTACCTCGACCCGTTGAGCTCGTCCGCGACGTCGTAGATCGTCGGTATAGGAAACGGCTCTGCTTCGGAAGCAGCGTTCAACTGAGCGTAACTTACCATCAGTCGATAATTTATTTTCCCACGGGAATCGGGCTTTTTCTCCATCAGGCCCACCGGAAAATTCCACGGTGAGGTGGATTTTCGGATTATTCCCTGCCACAGCAAATCTTTTACGAGGCTTTCGATCAAATCCCAATTAGCTTGGGAATAGCTCGGCTGCCCCGTCCAAATTACTCCAGTTTCCCTCGACTTTATCGGGTATGTGATCAATTTCGTACACCCCAACTTATCTCCGGGCAAATAAAAGCAATCCGAGTACTCGTCGAGTATGTCGATGATCGTTGGATTATCCTCTCTCGCTAGTTCCAACGGCAGATGAGAGCGCATCTTTTGCAGTCTTCTCGACGCAATTTCCCACGCGTCCGCCGTTTCTTTGGCCTGGCGCGTTTTGCGTATACGATCGCGTAATTTCTCCATGTAGTCGGGTATCGATATTTGTCGGGAAATAAAGGGCACCCTGAAATTGACATCGAGACGCTTCATGCAACCATCGAATTTCCGTAATTGCCAATCTCGGTTGATATCGTCGAGGCCGAAAATGCCATCGACAACATGCGGCGCCACGTTCGTCGATCTCGTCACGTATGCCTCAATGGGGAAGCGCTCGTATAGGAGAATACGGATCTTTCCTAGGGTCTCGACCTTTTCGTAGTTTTCGGATGCAGCTCCGGTTATCGTACCCTGAGCCTTATATACCAAAGCGTCGTCAGCCAGTGCGCTGACTTTCACCCGGCTGACCCGCGACGAACCGACCAGCCAGAAACTTGAACGCTTCAGTTGGGGTGCCCATATCTTAATAATTGGATCATTTGCCTCAGGTATCACGGATCTTATGTCGTTGTCATCGTAAACGTTCGTTCGGCCAGGAAACGCCATGGTCTCTGCGACATTAAAAATGACAGTATTATTTTTCGGTATATACGCTCATCTGGCAAATTCCTGCATTCAGGGCCTCCATGGCGAAAAAAACACTTTATAGACATCGTTGTAATGCAACGAAAGTTAATACTTTTCAATTAACAAACATGTTTTGGCGATTCAAGCTATGCAAATCACTTGTACGTGTTTATGTGTTCTTGTTAGGGATTGATGACCTTAATTTGCGAAATAAAAGGCTTTGGATGGTAATGAAAAAGAAGAAAAAAATCGTTGCCTTCGGGCGATGCAAACTTGAATGTCATTTATAGACGGTTTACCATCGCAATATGTATGTAGCGTGGGTAGAAGACAAAAAATTCTTCCCACTTCAAACATTAGGGGCTGTACGTCAATTATGTAACGCAATTGGGGCGGTCGGCGTGGCGTTACGGTCTACGTACGTGGGGGGGGGGGGGGGGGGGGGTCAAGGTTTGCGTTACGTCACGATGTTAAAACAGCGAGAAATAGCAAAAATTTCTGCATGTTCAAATTTTCTATTTAAACCTCGAGTTCAATTTTACCGTGGAAGCTCACAGCTTTGTATACGCAGTCAGTTAAGGGGGGAAATCACTGTGCAAGAACTTGCACAGTAGCTTTCCCACATCGCCCAAGCAAATTTGAAGGAAATTGTTTTTTTTTATAATTCTTGAAAGTACATATATTGAAAAATATGTTGGGAACATTTTCATTCACAAGTCCGAAAATTGACGGAGTTATAGTCACTTTAGTGAGAACAGGTAGCGCGACCGGTTAGTGCCCTCAGTCCCTACAGGTGTGCCATCATTTACAATAGATAAAGTACAGGCTCTTATTATTTTGTGAACGTTTTCATGAATTATTTCATGAAGATGAAGAACCGTCATATCGCCCGCGACTAGATACTTCAATGTAAGTATCAATATTCTAGAAAAAATCGTAACTTTATATCAAGAAACACGGAACGAAAACTTTGAACGCGTTTTTCTCGAAACCAGTTTGTTCGACCTTGTCCGAGCGAATACTTAAACACTTATCAACCAATTTTCAATTTTTTTTAAACATTTTTTTAATCGCACTGTCTAAGGTTGTACGTATGCGGGTTTTGGACATTTGATAATTACTATTTTTAAAGACTGCTTGAATACAGGAAAACGGTCTCGAAAATAGAAAAAAATGTCCAAACTGTCGACATTTTGTAAAAAAAAACCAAAATCAATCTATACATTTGTATAGATATTGATGAATTCATGATTTTTAGTTTACAGATAATCTTTCATAAAGATATCGATGGGACGATAAAGAGACTTTTTTTTCGTAGTCAAATCAAGGCATATATCTCGGTTAATTTTCAAGATTTTGTCATAAAAGTTGGTATAAAACTAGATGAATATATACTTCATAAAATGAGTATAAACCGGATCCTTTCGTAATTAGTTATGTCTAAAAAAATCGCAATTATTGACGACAAAGCACCCGTTACGCAACGAAATAGGGAGGGGTTCTGGCCAAGCGTTACGATTCCGTTACGTGGGGGAGGGGTGGGGGGGGGGGGGCAATTCGGAAATTTTGCATTACGTAACTTGTGTATGCCCCCTTATAGGGTTGAAGAATTTTAACATTATTATGTATAAGGAAAATCCTTGCCAAATTCGAGCTCTTAGACTCGAGTTCGAGATACATTATGCCCCCATTTGATGTATGCTGCAAATGTAATCTTCCAATTCAAACTTAAATAACATAATTAACTTAAACTTAAGTAACGCAATTAACTTCAACTTCAGTTAATTAATTACCTTAAACTTAAGTAACTTAAATTTAAGAAACTAAAAATCAAGTAACTGAATGAATACAACAAAGCAATGAATAATTGTTAAATCAGGTTGAAAAACATGTCCTCTGCAGCTTCAAAAAGCTTGCTTTTATTTCCTGATATCATGATTCATACAAAAATTTCAGCCGTTTGAAAAACCCTTTTTAACTTGCGACAGCAATACTTGGATTTTTCAAATAGCTATAATTTGTGCGAAACAATAATGACAACGAAGTTATTTAAAATAGTTGTTTAAACTGTACGGTTCAGCCTTGAAAATCTTGAGTCGGATTTAAGAAATATCAACTAATTATCGAGTTATTCTAGTTTGGACGTAAAGAGCGAATTTCCTATGTAAATCAAGTGGGGAAAAGGATGCTGCTACGGATGCAATTTAGACTTGAATTAAAGAGCCCAAATTTGGCATCAATTTTTCTTTTGCCTGATAATATTGTTTTGAAGGCTTGCAGCTAGTAGAAATTTGCTGAAAGTATCGATTTTTTTGTTTTCGACGGATTTTCAAGATATAACATTTCAAAAATATTCTTCGATAATTTCAAGTCGGTCTCTTCAAGCTGAGGGAGTTGCGGGAGTTTATGGGAAGGAACTGGCGAACTTTAAACGGGTTTTTCTCAAAATGTCGTTTTCAAGGTCACGACCAAAATATCTCAAAAATCACTCTAACACCTCGCTCGTGGCCGGAAAAAAGAGGAATCTTCGTTATTTTTTCTCGGAAAACGTGTACGGGTATTCAAAATTTCTATTTATATTAGCGAGTATGGTTTTAAGTATCTTTTATAATTTTTGTATTGAAAAATATTTATAAATGTGGTAGATAATGTGGTAGATTTATAAATGTGATAGATAAATGTGGTAGTTCGTGGAGACCGCTATTGCTCGTAAACAATGCATCCGGAATAAAAATATCAACGCTTTTAGTTTTTGGATGAAATTAGCGAGTGCTTCGACGTAAGATTTAATAAAATATCGATTTTTTTTATGGTCTTGACATTTTTAAAGAATATTTTTGAAATGTTATATTTTGAGAATTCATCGCAAACCAAAAATTAACACTATCAAACATTTCAACTAGATGTGTGCCCTTGACACTTTGATACGTAAAATTGTTTGAGCGAATAAATTTGGCATTTTTTTTTCTTTATACTCATATAAATGTATGTATGTGTTTACGGAACTCAGTGGTTATTATTTTTGTTATACTAAAAAATACTTAATAATTTGGTAGCGAAATATATTTTTATTGTTTGATTCAAATGCTGGTAATATATATATAATATATATATATATATATATATATATATATATATATATATATATATATATATATATATATATATATATATATATATATATATATATATATATATATATATATAACGCTATCTTTTAACAGTTTTTTTATTCGCTCAAATTATGTATAAACATCACAAGAATTATGTACAAAAAGAATTGTACAAGAAAAAAAAATGTAGAGCCCATTTTCCAAGCGCTTCCAAACTCACAGATGGTATTGAAGTTTGCATCATTGGACTGCAACGAAAATATATTTTCTTTCGTAATGCCGATTTTGTTTTCAGCACAGTCAGACTTCGAAAATTTCTGAAACATTTTCGAGGATCCTTATTGAAAATCTATAACCAAAACCGGCAAGAGAAGATTCTAGATACTAATAAAAATGAAGAAATGAAAATCGAAAAGAATTTTCGCTGCACTCCAACGATGCACTATTCACCTTTGAACTTCAGCACCATCGCAACCGCCTAGACGGTGGAAGTAGCAATTTAAAGTCGTTAAGTCCAGCCGTTGTACGAAAAATATACAACGACCTAACAACTGAAGACCTACTATCAATATGCCTCCGTCAGTACTCACAGAATTCAAATAAGAGCTTCAATTCTGTCGAGTGGTTGATCGCTTTTAAATCAGTTTTGCGATTCGTCAACAATTTCCGTTTTCATAAACAAATTAAGGCCGATTTTTTACCGAAAAGAAAAAAATTATTCACGATGATGCCATTTTGCGAAAAAAACCATATTTTTCAATAATAGAGTGTACTTCTCGAGCATAGCTAATGTAAATGACGTGATTTTTTTTTCCTCTACGTCCCGTGGAAAAATGGACATATATAAACATATATAATTATTTATACTCATATATAACATTATATACAACTATATATGCCTTAACATGACATCATGAATGATCATATATGTAGATATATTACCATGTATAGCATTTATTTTTTCTAGGTGTGGACCATATACGCCCATATATGATCATGTATGTTCAAAAGTTGGTACCCTGAACTCATATATGATACATGTACTATATATTATGATATATAATTGCATTTGCCCCCCAAAACCCATATATAAGCGTATATAATTGTATATGTGACCATCTATATGTATATACATATGTATATAGAACCTATGTATGATGTGCAAACTATTTTGGTGTCATATATAATCGCATATGTAGTCGTAATTATCCGCAACAACCTTATTTGAACGTATATAATAACGAAAACATATATGACCATGGATATTGTTCTATATATAATACCACTACAGACTATTTTGATATCATATAGGATCATGTATACTGCGTGTCATTTTTCATATAATACTGTCTATAAGCAGCAAAATCAGCATGTAATGCTGATAATATTTTATTGTTTTATTATAAACGTACTAAAATGGTGATTTAAATAATTGTTAATATATATACTAATTATAAATATTTTGTTTCGGTATTATTTATTTACCAGCATAATATCACAAATAGGTCAACACATAGTGTACTTCTTCATATAATCATATTTTACACTTGTATTATAAAAAAAATATTTAATTAAAACTATTATATTTTTGTACATTTGTATCTGTATACCCGGGAAAAAATAGACATATATAAACATAAATAATCATTTATGATCTTGCCATAAATGAGCATGAACGAAATTTGTCTCTATATAATCATATATAGTAATATATAGCCGTATATGATCACGTGTAATCATATATGATTATATATAGTCATATACGATTGCATATGCAATAGTATATGATCATATATCATATAATCATATATGATTACATGTGATCATATATCATTATTTATGTTTATCTATGTCCATTTTTTTCCGGGATGCTAATCCATAAAACTTCCGAATCCTCCCGCAGAGCGCCTAAAACGCTCTTAGTGTAACTACCACGGTCTTCTATACAGGTCTGGAAACGACCACGATTTGGTAGGTACGCTTGGCCGATCCACATTTCCTTACATTTTTCGCCACTACGTGACATTGCTGTTGAAGGGTACGGTGCGACAAGGACAGAATAGCTTCTGTCTGTTTCTCTCACTCTCCTGATGGAGGCGCATGCGTCGTCGACCGTGCCCCTAACCCAGTTTATCGCATATTTGATAGGTATATGAATAAAAAACAAACACACGAACAAATAATAAGCTTACTGAAGACCAAAATGATTGATATATACCATCATAATTGAAATCATCTGCATATCATATTACAATTCTGTAGAACCAAGCAGCTATGATGAGCATAAACGATCTTTATGCCAAATTACAAAATCGTGGTTAGCACCAAGTTTGGCAACCCCAAGCTTCAGGGTTCGATTGTTAAACAATTTTTTTTTATTTCCAGGTAACAAAATGGTTTATTAATTCAGATGGGTTAAATACTTTTTTGTTACATCTATTCGTCACTTTCTTTTTGTACACGTAGGATTGGCGTATTTAAATGATTGGATTGGTCGGATGAGCTTTTTTCCAGTTTCTACAGTCTTCGGATTAATTAATGGCGGTAAGTAAAAATTATGTACATAATGTACATTCCCAAATTAAATGAATATTTGTTTTGTAATTATAGATTAATTTTGTTTTGGGTTTTTCTGTATTAGTAAAAATGGTATTAATGTAGTCATTATTTTCTTCAATTTTACCAGTATACAGCGATGTATTTTTACTTGATTATAGACGAAAATCAATTAAGGTAGTTCTGTAGGTACACGTATGAGCCAAAAGTTTCGGTCGAAGCGTATAGTAACATCCAATGCCTATACGATGCTGCTGGTTGTCAATTTTTTACAGAGCTTGTACCCTCTATATGTCCCACACATTCGCACCTCATGCATAGATAGGTCTCATACTCGTATAGAGAGCGGCGCTGTAATCGTGGCAACAGCACGATTTTCCTGCAGTCATAGCGTTGAATTTCCTACGATCCGTCTTTCGCGAAACATTTTATATAAATAAAAAAAAGCGTGAAAATGTCAACCCAAATGCGATACAAAGGAAAGTTTACAAGAAAAAAGGGCGCTTGCTAAAAGACTTAAAGCTGTGGCAGCCATGTGTCAAGCACATGCGGCTAAACGCGATGAGAATAACCATAACCTCAACGATCAGCAACAAAAATTCGCTGTCGAAGGATGTCGGACCGTGGATTTACAACATCTTGCCGATAGTTTAAATTGTATTCGCTGTAACAAAGACAAATACATGCATAAATCGAACAAATTAAATTTGTTTGCAGAAGAAATTTATTTCACATCCGTCTCAGAATTACTAGAACTCGGGGAAAACAAACACGCTTCGAGTTCCCAGACCACGCGCCGATCAGCTGGCTGCACCGTACACTGTTGCTATTCCGTTACAGATGGTTGGGCCCGAGTTCGGTGTGGAATGAAATACCACTTTTCATAAGTCGATATTTCCGAAACTAAACGGTTAAAGTTTGTCATTTTTTAAAAATCAATCCCACAATTGTACTGCGTACACGTGTGTTTTTTTTTAATCCTAAGATCCGTTTAGAACCTATATCGAGAAATGCGAGCAAACTCCTATTGGTTTACGTGTCGGGTATAGGGATCGCGTACAAAAATACCCGTATTCAAATGCAATTATCTCATGAACTAAACGGTGAATCGAATTGCATTTTTGGGCATCGGTCCATGAAGGTCATATCTACACCATACTCAGATTTCAGCCAATTCTTAAGATTTGACCAAAACTACCGAACTACCTTAACTGTTAAATATTCGAGATCGTTAAAGAAATACTTCAAGAGCATGAGATGACACATGGACCGAGGTTATGGTTCACTTGACAATACGGGAAATAATAAGCGGCAAGGGGGGAAGGGTGAGATCACAGAAGACCATGGGTGGGGGGCACCCTCCGATAGCAGCGACGCATGTGGCGGCTAGCGAAATAAAACGTGGATCGCTCAACGATACCACTCGGCTCCATTTAAATCGGGCTTCGTTTCCAGACCTGTATGTAAGACCGTGGTAACTACGACTCCGCCGCCATTTTGTATTTTTTTCATATTTTTTCTTGTATACGTCAACACATGTAAATTAAACACCCCAAACCTAATTTCTTTCTAAAAGAAATGCCCAAAAGTCTCATTTTTCGGTGAGCCACATAGACCCAACGCCTTAAGGTATTTCATGTTCTGCGTAATTTTACATGGCGAGTATTATTTAGCTGCAGGCGGCCATTTTGTTTGGTTCAAATATCGCTGCCAGGTGGAGCGAATTCACAGTTAAGTTTGTCGACAAAAAAAAACATCTTTTTGTGTACACCTTTTTTCCTCCCGAGGGAAGGTACCATTGTCAATCATTGGCTCGATATGTACAGAAGTTATACCCATTTGTCTCGTACAATTTAATTTTTTCTGCTACATTGTACTGACGCTCAGAAAAATATGGTCTTCGAGAGCATATTGTTAAAGCGTACGTGACGATAAGAATGTGAACGGATAGAGAAACTAAATACCGATGGAAGAGCCCGGCAGTACTCGTATTTCGTCGAACGACAAGCGTCACCGGTATGATATGAGCTCGAAGTTTCTCGAAGCTCTTGTACACTTCGCATTTTAGTAACGTCAGAAATACGCTGGATCAAAACGATCAGGTTGCACGTCACTTGTACGGAAAAATCGAAGCATTATGGTACTACTGCGGAAAATATTTTACATTTTGGCTACGTTCTTTTTTTTCAGCATACACATCGTGTATTTGTCGATGAATTTCTTTTTAATGTGCTTCCTCGCGCCACTTTACACGGCGAGTGTACGAGACTTAATGCGGAGTAGAAGATGTATCACGTGACTCATGAGCACGAGAGAGATAGCTAAAACTTTCCAACAGAGATTTCTCAAAGATGAATAATATTCAGTGCAAAAGAAAATCGTCACGCTGTGTCAGTTGACGTCAAAAAAATCGTCAAAATTTAACCATCTGTGAGAAAACGCTTTTTGAAAATTTTTGAGGTTATGTTGACCTTGTGGATGTCCTTAATGGGTTAGACTACTGTGAAAATGACGAACACTCGTTCGTCGCTTGATGCAACTCAAATTGAAGAGGGAGGTCCAACATATGACGCAGGAGTGGCAGATTGAAGGTTAAGGGGCTATACCAGTGTGACACTTTCAAAAAATCGATTTTTTTCTTGTTTCGACACTTTATACTTTCAAGAATATCCTGTAAAAATTTCAAGGCCGTATCTTCAATCATTTTATCTTGCAAACAACAATAGTTAAATCTTTAAACGCGTTTGTCTCGAAATGAGATTTTTCAAATTGCTGACATTGTAACTCAAAGAGCAATTATCCGATTGACTTGAAATTTGAACTGAGTACTCTTGAATATATTTACTCTACGATAACGTAGGATATTTTTGATTGGATGAAAATTGACGATTTGGCATATAAAAAAACGACTATTTTTGAGGCAAGAAAACCGACTTTTTTTCATAACTACGCCATTTTGTTAGATTTTGATATTTTTCGAAAATCCTACGTCATTGTACAGGAAATACCTTCCATTTTAACGAAATTTTTTCCTTTTTCGGTTTCAGCTACTTAATCGGCCGGAATCATGTCAGTAGTGGAGGAACTTTTTTTTTTGGCGCCTCCGAAAACAGCACATAAGTCGCTTGGATCTCAATATTTTGCTATGAAAGAATTATGTAATATAGGTCAAGTATAGCCAAATATATTCTTAATTTTCCGAAACATTTAATTGAGTACTTTTCTTCCAATAAATTCCCGAAAATCACCCAAATTTTCAGCGTTCACACGGGTATAGCCCCTTAAGATATGATTGCAACGATATAACTGCTAGTAAAACTTTGAACGCGTTTTTCTCGAAACGATGTTTTTCAAAATGGTGTACACGATTTCTCGACATCTAATCAACGGATTGACTTGAAATTTGATACACTTATTCAGCGTAATAGTAGTTTAGTCTTGACCGACGTGTTTCTTCTTAACTTTTTTTTTTCATCAGATATTAGCAATCATATAATTGTTCCTCGAAAGATCGAAAAAAAATCAATTTTCAAAAATTGCATCTCCTATCGATACACGAGCATTTTTATTTTTTTGATTGAATCATTATATTTTTTATCTTTCGATTGAAACATGATAACAAAAAAGCTCGGTCAAGTCTTAGCCAATATTATCTTGTAAGAAAAAAACTTTTTTCAGATCAACCAAGTTGCAAAAATCAAGTACACCGTTGAACTTTCGAAGGTCACGTTCAAAGGTCCTTCGCGAGATTATTTATAACTTCTGCATCTATTAATATTTTTTTATGAAAATTGGTACACAACTTTGTTAATGTACATACAAATAAATGTCCAAACGAATTTTGAACAATCTTACGTTTGCTTAAAAATTATGATTTTTTTATGATCCTGATTTTCGTATCGTCGCGAGCAGCCTAACCCCTTAATTTTTGACGACCATTCTATTCGGTTGAATCTATGAAGAAATTCTAAATTGATATATCCGGTAAAAAAATATCTCATATACAATTGTTTTCGAAAAGAATATTTGCAATTCGTGGCATCGTTCGAGCGTATTATAGAAATTATACGAATTTCCAAATGATCGTATTCCAATTTATTATCTTTTTAAACAATGTGGCCGTATTTCGAGGGAAGAATTTACACATCACTGTTTATAGCGATTTCTCTCGCATGCTTCGATTCGGTCGGTACGAAACATTGTTAAGACTAAGGAAAACTAGCTAATGATACATGTTTAATAAAATAACACAAATTTCGCATGAACCGGAACGGCTCTTATCAGCCGTAAAAAATAAACGACGATGCCCGGCATCGAAGTGTAAAAGCCCCCCCCCCCCCCCCCCCCCCCCCCCCCGCCGCATATGGGATACATGTTTATAGCAAAAACGATAGCGAACACTCACCCTATGCAATAAGCATACTCATTATATTGTTTCCGGCGAGTGATCTATATTTGTATAATCACAACACAGCTGAATACTATTTCTCCATAATAGTATTGAAGAAACAGCCGATTTTTTCAGCGTTCATTTTGTTGTACTTCAGGCATTTGTTCATGCGACTGTACACATTCATGATTTCTATGGTGTGAACAGAACTCATTCCTCAAAAGGAGCAAACAAAATATTATCGTCACGCCTGGTTCCTATTTACCGTACTTACGTTAGCTTCAAAGGTGCCTCTAATATCGCAAGCAATTATGGTTTCGTACAGTATCTGTCACGCTGTTTGGAACGCCTGAAGCTACTGTTAACAAGCAACAAGATACTCTTTATATACGGCGGCAACAGATTGATATTGACGCGCACTGTGCACAACGCACCTACATTGCGATTTCTGATCTCAACAGACTGACGTTAGCCGGCAGCTCGAAATGGAGTCACAGCCATGGTGTTACGGAGAGATCGAGAAACGCGAATACAGTGGGGGTTGGACGCAGAGTTGCCAGACGTGTAGTGAGCGAAACCGCCGCTTGTGTAGCCCAAAAACCGCGGGACTTTACGAAGCCCAAATAGCGCGGTAGAAGCTCGCATATAGCCCAAACTCGTGGTTTTGGTAGGTCATGAAGGAAAAGCACCGATATAAGTTAGAAATTGAATTATTTCTTTAATTATTTTTAAATCAAACATAATCAAATATCTGTATTTTGTAGCAGGCTAAAACAATAACATAAATAAACGAATACTTATTCCTTGAGATTACACTAGTACAAAAATCAGCCAGTTTCAATTACAGTCTCATATATGATATATGATATATGAATAAGAATATTATAGTAAATATCTTTACGTTCGCTGGAAATCTAAATCAACTATGTCCATCAGAGAAATATAAAATTCGTTTAGCAGGTCCTCTGCATTCGAAATGTATATATATATATGAGTATATCGGGCTGAAGGAAAATGCTTTTTTATGTTGGTCGTTCGTTATGTATTTTTAGTTTATGATACGTAATTAATAAACAGTTTTTCTTTTTTACATTTGAAGTTTACTTTTCCTCCAATTCATAATCATAAATTTAAAATTCGTGTTGTCTGTGACCATGGATTCAAGCGGGACAATAATAGGCTTTTTGTGTCCATGACGCAATTTCATACAAACTTCAAATCACACCATGTGAATCACATAACAATGACTCGATGGCTGTATAATTGTATATTTTTATTTAGGATTTTAATAAATATGAATTCACTACGTTCAATAATTTATAGGTATAAAATATATTACTCTAAAATCCATAATAAAAGTTATCTCCATAAAATAGTTGTTAACGATTGCGTTATCGACTTGGATGCTCCTCTATTCTTCTATTTTGGCGCACACATACGTATAGTGTGTAAAAAAGAACACGATTTTTGTATAATCGTTTTGTTAGCGTGCTGGATTATTTTATGTGATATGTTTCTTATGTGCGTGAGTAAATACGTGATGATAATTTGTGATCGTAGTAAATTGTGTGTATGTGTGTATTTCCTCGCTCCCTGTAAAAATTTGCGGATGGTTTTGTTTGAAGCGAACTATGCAAGGCGCGTCCTGTAGTTACATGGTCTAAGAGCCCAAAGAAAGCCATTTTATTTTTGCATATATCCCAAATCGCGCTTTGGCGCGTTTCAAAAATTTAGGCCGCGAAATGGCCTCCCAACATAGCCCAAATCGCGGTTTATAGCCCAATCTGGCAACTCTGGTTGGACCTATGCGCAAACAATTTGATACCTCCTCTGCCCGCCAGCGGCAGTAGAGCGATGTAAGCATGGAAGTTAGATAGAAGTATTTGGCACTAATTGTACTAATCACGGTCTTATATACAGGTCTGGAAACTGCAGTGGAAGGGGTAGGTAGCTTATCGAAGGGAGTAGTTCACTAGTCACCACTAGGCACGGTCTCACATACAGGTCTTACAACGAAGCCAAATTTTCGTGGTGGGGTAGGCACGCGTATCGGCTCCACTTTTCGATTCACTAGGCGCCGCTACGCGTCGCCACTAGCGAGGGAAAGTGCATTCCCCCTTACCTCTTACCCGTGAATAGGACCGGCCCACGGTCTTACATACGGGTCTGACAACGACGGTAGTGGGGGTAGGCACCCTTAGCGGTTCTGTTTTTTATTCCGATTTCTGCCACTTGGTGCGTGACGACAAGGGGAAGTAGTGGTGCGACGAAGAGAGAAATAGCTCTTCTGTCCTTTTCCCTCCTGAACGCAACGCATGTGCCGTTTTCCCTAACTTAATTTACCGTACTGTCGTGTAAACTGCATAATATACGAAAACAATAAAAAAAATGTGTTGATTAAAAAAAGATGACTACTTTCATCGAAAAAAGAACTGAAAACTTTTTGAATACATTAATTCATACCAGCACATATTACGACCATTTACATCCTTTTTTCTCCAATGTCTCACAACACATCGTTCTTCGAAATGTTTTTCGCACACGTACTGAGACTTTTTCAGTCTCGGAATAGCATCGAGCCATTTTTTGTATCCTTCGACGTTTCTGGGCACGCGAAACACGGAGCATTTCTGCTTACAATTTTTGTACCCCGTTTTACAATTGTGAACCGCGCAACCCTTAGCCATTTCGCATTTTTTTCGCAAACACTACCAAAAAAAATTCACACTTATGCGTAAAAACGCGATAAAAAATGTATCACCGTAAGTCGCGTAGAACCTTCTGGTATATGGTCGCAAAAACGTTATTTCGACAATCGCGCCACAAAAACATACGTAAACACCTTTGGCCCATTCGCCGGTAAGAGGTAAGGGGGAAACTACTTCCCCTTGCTAGTAGTGACGCGTAGCGGCGCCTAGTGAATCGAAAAGTGAAGCCGACAATCGTGCCTAGCCCCACCACGAAAATTTAGCTTCGTTGCAAGACCTGTATGTAAGACCGTGGGTCCGGGCGATCGGGTCCCGTTACGTAACATTCGACGTCGGGTGAATTCATCATATCCTACCTTATCGATAACAATCGCTTTCGGTTGCCGCATTGATTGACACACTTCGCCGCAAGGGGCGCTTCCCGCGGCCTGAGTTCATTCGAATTTTACCGCGAGCGCCACGACCCTCGATGCAAAATTTTCCTCTCGCTCCGGAAGCCTCGCAATGAAGAAAGAGTAACATTTCGTTTTCTTCATTCACCAAGTGTGTTCCTCTTGCTCGGAGACATATCGAATTCACCGCCGCATTAAAAATAAAGAGGAGAAAAGGACAAGTACAGCAAATGGAGCAGTGGGTCGATTGCAACAAGTGTTTTCGGCCATTGAAGTCGTCGAAGAGAGACTTTTTGGTGACTTCGTGCCAGCACATATTCTGCAATAATTGTGGTGCAGAGGGTGCGTACATTTCCTTGTTTGATTTTTCGTAATGCTCGTATTGTCGCATACATTCGCTAATATTATTGCGTATACGTATGTACACATGTACAGTGAATCTCTTCCTTCACATTCTTATACAGCCACCAAATGTTGCCCGGAATGCAGTACGGTCGATGTGTCGACAATGGTCATCCAAACGCCTTTGCAGCCGGCCCTAATGTCCTTTTTTAGGCCGCTGACCGATCAAATGGATCTCGTCCACCAGGCTGTCGACTTCCAATGGTCCCAAGCTCGGATAAAGCTGCGCCGCTTCTGTGAAATGGTTAACCGCTTTTACTTCGTAAAGCTGCTAACCGCGTAGAATCCTTGTAGAAAGCTCACCGCTTGCTTCGCTTAGCTCTCGACCTTGTCCGCTGTTGGGTGTAACAATTTGCACGTTTTTATCTGCTTCCATCGCATGGTTGCTGATTGGGTCTCATCGACAGGAAGCCAAGTATGACATGTTGAAGAAATTTTACATCCAAGCGGTGGCTAGGAAGAAAGAACTAGATACGCGTTACGAAGAGCTTTGCGGAAAGCTCAAGCGACAACAACACGAGCCGGCCACTTTGATACAAGCCTCCAAGGGACTTCGAGCCTGCACAAGTGCCCAGAAGCATTCAATTTCATCCATCTGTAGAGAACAGCTAACTGCACAACGTGCCGCAGAACGGGAGATACTGCCCGAGGGAATAAATCGTCCGTCAGCCAGGTCGAACTATCCAATCGTACAAACACAGTCGTCGAATCGCCAGCCGTAAGAGACGCTAATCACAAATGACAAATTCGTGCGAGAACAATGGTATTTTGTTTTCACTGCGGCGGTATTTTTCTCTCGTTTTACTAGTTGTGCTCGAAAAAACGTGACGTTCGCGTGTCACGAGTATCAGCCGCGGGCAATCGTCTCTCCGGAGTCGTTGGTGACACCGGTTCTACAGCAAAGTCAATGGAGGAGCGTCAACTCGCGGTACAGCTCTTCCAATGTATCTTCCTACGATGGAACACCCGAGGTCCGGAATTATCGCTACAATTTTACTCCTCATTTCTTACCTCAGCAAACGGCCATCTTCAAGGAGCGGTGTAGTATTAAAAGAGTTTAGAGAAAATACACAATGTTATCAATAAAACACTAAGAGCTGCAGATGTAAGAAACACATATTAATGGAACAATTACAACTTTTTATCATTGCAAAGTATTATAAGATATTAATCAAATATTAAAAGCCACTTAAGATCAATTCTTCATTAGATAAAGCCATTTTTTATGTACGAAAATAGCGACGTTGAAGCCGAGACATTTCAACGCTGTACAACAAAGTGAGCGATTTATTGAGATAGCGAAAAAGTAGAGTAAAATTAATGTTATGAGAAGGAACGGCACTTATGGTATTCCTTCCGCGGAGGGCCGTATTTGGTGGGGGCATTAGGAGGGCCACTCTAAATCAATGGTAAATCACAGTGGCGCTTTATAAAAATAAGTCACAAACAATTATTGTACCCAACGATAAACCGGAAGAAAACATTTCCCGCAAGTTTCGTAGATTTAGACATTTTCATATTTTCTTTGAAAAGTTGCGGCTATGAAAATTTTGCTACTCACATTTTTCTAAGTTTTATCATTAATATTTTCTTTAAACGTTCGGTGATGTCCTGTTTTTATTGTCTGTACGGAATCTTTATATTTTTTACACGCCTGAGCAGTTCATATCGGGCATCTAGAGTTATTTAGTGTATAAATTGTTAGATGGAAATGTGGCCAGTTTGTCGTCTCCATAAAGCGTCGTATAAATGAGACGATTTTTAGTCTTCATTTTTCATTAAAAGTTCGGTAAATTGGCTTGAAATTTTACCAGAATACTGAGATGTATTTTTACTTGATTATAGACGAAAATCAGTTGATTGCTAAATATTCGGATTCGTGAATACTTTAAGGTATAAACTGATATAAACTGCTCACGTGTGTAAAAAAATCTAAACTTTCCGTAACGATAACGAAAACGGGGCGTCACTGAATGTTTAAAGAAAATATTAATGATAAAACTTAGAAAAATGTGACTAGCAGAAGAATTTTTGTAGGCGACACTTTTCAGAAGAATTGTAAAAATGTCTAAATTTACTAAATTTGTGCGAAATTTTTAATTCCGGTTTAGCGTTGGCCAGCCCCGGATCTACGATTTTTCCGAGCCGGGGCAAAAACGTGACATTGGCGCCCCTCCCCTTCAACATTTGAGATTAAGGGGGGAGATCTCTTTAGACGCCCGAAAATAAATCATTTTTCATGATTTAAAAAAAAATGTTTTAAGATAATCGCATCATTTTAAAAATTTGACATCTTGTTACAACTTTCAAGTGGTAAAACTTTTTCTTTTTCAAACAAAACAAAATAGCGGCGTTATAAGGTATTCCTTTAGCGGCCTTTTGAAAAACTGCTCATGGTATACTCAAAAAGTTATTGATCGATCTGGTTGAAATTTTGGGCGGTTTCTCACTTAAATTAAGTAGGCTTTGTAATCATATGTTCATATTTTTTACCATTTTCTCGACAATTTTAACCCCGGAAAAGTAATTTATTTACGCGATAACCTTGAAACTTTAGGTATATCCTTCCAATAGTCTTGTAATGAGAAATCTGGCAAAATATCAGCCAGATCGATCAATAACTTGTTGAGCTATAACACGAGCAGTTTTTCAAAAAACACGAGCAGTCTTTCAAAAGACGCCTCATCAAAGTTCGTCTCCTAGGCAGTTTCATTTTCGATAGCTAGGATCACGACGCCATTGAAACTCACCAAAGCGCCCTGGATGTTAGGCGCTTTAGTGAAACAAGTTTTTTCAAACGCAAGAATTTGGCGCCCCCTTAAATTGCCTCCAGGGCAGGTACCCTGGTTTGCCCCCCCCCCCCCCCAGATCAGGGGCTGGCATTGGGTATGATCATTATATGTGACTTATTGTTATTAAGCGCCACTGTAATTTAACTAATGACTCATAAGGGCCGTCATGCCCCGCGAAATACGGCCCTTCGCGGAAGAAATACCTTAAGGGAAGGGTAGGGGTTTCAGCGTGAAAAAAAAACACTTTTTTCATCTATATGGATAGAGTAAATTTATTGAAACCTTTTGTACATTGTTAAGTGTCATTTCAAGAACATTCCGTGAAATTTGTACGCGAAAATATCCACAAACAAGCCGGTGACAAAGCTTGTCCAAGAACGCCTTTTGAAAAACACGATTTGCGGTGTTCACTGTATCTCAGCTAGAAATTATCTGAAATCAAGTACCATTAAAATTTAGTTAAAGTATCATCAAATCCTCCCCCCAACGGTCTTTGATAATTTTTTTTTTATTTCTAAATTTTTGGTGGTCATGTAAAGTAAAAAGGGCTATTTTTCACGAAAAATTCCGCTATTTTGGGGGTGGAAAACCCCCAATGTAAAAAACATCTCAAACTAACCGTTGGGGGAGGTATTTTATATGTAGAAAGTGTGTGCCAAGTTTGAAATAAATCAGTCATGTAGTTTTCAAATGGCAGTGAACACGGACTTTGAGAAAGTGGTTTCGAGAAAAACGCGGCACCGGCTTGCTTGTGGATATTTTCGCGTACAAATTTCCCGGATTGTTCCTGAAATGACACTTAACAATGTACAAAAGGTTTCGAAATATTTACTCTATCCATATAGATGAAAAAAATTCGCAAAAAAGTGTTTTTTTTTTCACGCTAAAATCCCTACCCTTCACTCAAGAGTGATCTTTTTTCATCACTAAAGCCTTTCACCGTTCGTAATGCATTCGCAGAATTAGTTCTTAGCGCCAGCGTCCGGACGACGGCGCCACTCGAGGCTCGCGAAGTCCCTCTCAAGCGTACAACTCGTTTGTGGCCCGGCTGTAATTTCTTTCGCCTTGGTTTCCTACTGGTGTGCCTGTGGTGCGCGTGTGAGTGTGTGTATGTGTGTGTTTCTCGTCTTCTTTACAATAGCGAGAAAGATAAAGCAAGAGGAACGATCGGGCGCTCCGAGTTGCTGCTTTCGAGCGCTCGAAAGCCGCTAGCTTCACTTGGCTGTTTCGTGGGCAACAAGCAACTCGATATACAAACACCTTTCATCAGCGGATCTCGGCATATTATACATTTGATAAATTGCCCGTCGAAGGATTGATTGTGCCTTGTATCGTCCCCGCAGATTGTTCCTCGGTGTGCGTGTGTAAGTGTGCGTGAGAGAGAGAGTGATTTTTGGCTCGTGCAAAGCGTGTATTTCTTTGGTGACACGGCGTCGTTCCCAAACGCACTAGAGAGGGAGAGAGAGTAAGAGAGAGAGAGAGAGATATTCGATTGCGAGGAGGGCTAATAATCTGGGATCGAGGACGGACTGCGAAAAAATCACGGGAAAACGTCTCCGAATTGTTTTCCCCAAGCCGCGCGGACTCGCGTAAGTTTTCCCAACCCAAATTTCACGCTCAAAGTTCATTTATTTCTCATCAATTCACCGACATTATTTCGTTCATCAGGATATGTCGGTGTTTCGCGGTGATCGCGCGTACGCAACGACGAAACAATAACAGCGGAGCAAGCCTGGCGGAGACGATGCCCACGCGAGTCTCGGTCTCTGGCCTAGCGTCCGGTCGGTAGAGCCTTCGTCCCAGATTTGGCTAAGTGGAATTTCCGATAGAGGATAGAGCGTCGTTGCAAAAGACCGAGAGAGAGAGGGAGCGAGAGATAGCCGATATTTCGCGTCCTTGACCCGTGGCCAATTTTATTCGCCGAATCGCGCCTCTAGAATCTTAAAATGTTACACGAAGCACGGAAACGCGGTTATCCTGTGTGCGACGCTCGGTAATGTTTCTCGCGCGCTTTTAGAGCAAGTTTGCTCGTGCGTGTGGGTGGGCCTACGATGGGCAGACCCAGAAAGAACCAGGCGAAGCCGGCGTCCAAATCACCGCCGAAATTCGTTGCAGTGAGGAAATCAAGCCGGCAGATAGCCCGGAAGCAGCTCAAGGACGACAAGACGGAGAGAGTGAACGGCGATTTGACCGGAGCGCAGACCAACGACTGTTCGGACGATTCGTCTCGCAGCAAGGACGATGGAAGCGCGTCGAGCGTCAAGAAGACGCGAGGAGCGCCCAGGAAGTACGGGGGGCGCAGGCGAGCGGTGCACAAGGACAAGATCGCGACGGAAAGCGAAATACGCGCGGAGGAGAAGCTCGACTGCGCGGAGAAAGACACGACGGAGAGCGACAGTCAAGACGGTCACGACAGGTCGCTGGTTGTAGCGAAGAAAATGACGGCCGAGGATGTTAGGAAAATGGTGGTGGGATCTAGCGATACGGCCAATGGCCTGGACGCCCTGGAGGATCGGACTGACGATCAGGTTTGTTGGTCGGAGGATGTCATCGAGGAGACCATAATATGCGAGGAGATGGAGGTCGAAGGGGAAACGATGGAGAGCAGTCGTTACACCCTGGCGGATGACGGGAGCGTCGTACTCGAGGAAGTACTGCTCGTCAATGAGCCAAGCTTCGAGGGTAAAAACGTAGTTGAATTTACTGTGATACGTAACGAGGACGGGACCGAGTCGATGGTCGAGTCGATGGTTGTCGGGAGCGGAGATCCCAACCTCGATACCGCCATGACCAATCATTACGAGGACACGAGCGAGTATCACATAATCGAGGAAGGAGTCGGCTGTTTGCGCGTCGACGAGACTCCGATCGTCGCGCCGGCGGTTAAAAATACAACGAGCGAAACTATAGCAATCTGTGATGAGAGAAAGACGGTCAAGAGCAACGAATCGTCCTCACCCAAGGCTTACAACTCGGATGACGGTGCGGGTAATCGAAATAAAGCGTTAACGGGACGCGGTAAATCGGCTAAGAAGAACAAAAGTGTCGGGCGCTCGTCGCTCGATGGTAATTCGACAAAGTGCACGAATCCTGGTCAGCCGAACGCGCGGAAGGAAGTTTCGAGCCCACCGATCGTCTCGGTGAGCGAGGAAAACGGCCCCTCCGATCCGAAAGTCCCGTCCGGCTCGTCGACACCCGACGAGTCCAGCAACAGCAGCGAGATCGAAAAATCGATCAACAATCGCTTGTCGAGGATCGACGACGAGCTCCGCGCCATGATGGTCGACGAGCAAACGAAAAACGCGTGCTCGATCGAACCATCCGACGTGGAGGACAACACCAGCTCCGTTTCCGAGTTCCCGTCGAACTGCAAAGACTTCGCCAATCCTCAACCAACCATGGAGGACGAGGACAGCGCCCCAATGTCCGATAAATCCGAACAGTCGCGCTCCGAGGACAATTTCTCCGATAACAAATCGTCGTCGTCGCCGACGTCCAAACGCGAGGAGGAACAGCAACCTGGGGATGCGAAAGACCCGGCCAAATCCGACACTTCCTCGAGATCGAGGAAAAATCGCTCGAATTCGATTTCCACGCGATCGTCGCAATCGCGGCAGCAGAAAAATTTGAAGGATCGAGCGCGTAACATCGAGGAAGTCTTGCGCGACGGTGAGCGCGATGGAAAAGCCGAGTCCGAGGATGTCAAGTCGATGTTGAGCAGCAACAGCGGCAGCGGCAGCGAGAACAGCAACGACACGTCCTCGTCCGTCAATAACGGTAAATTACCGGATATCGTCGAGGGTAAAAGTACCACTGGCGGCGGCCTCAACGAGGCCGAAAAGAAAGTCGGGTTTCGAAGCCGGAGCGGCAGCACGGACACTACCGGCTCGGAAAGCGGATCCAACAGCTCGGCCGTTCGACGGAGCAGCAGAATTCGCACGATCGGGTTGATGAAGCAGAGGTATAGTTTCGCTCGATTACGTGTTCTTCTCTACAGTGCGGAATTCAATCGTGGTTCGACGAACTCTCGTTAATTCTCTCGTTTGAGATACAATTAATTGATAGAATCGAGCTGATAAGTGAGCGTTGCTTCCTCGTGTCATTTGGCTCGACAAGTTTGTTTAGGTTTAATGAGGGAGCAATGCGCAAGTTTAACTCCGTTCCTAATTCCTAAATTACGTCGGTTCTAACGAAATTCTATGGGAACAGTGTTTGAAAATCATATCGAAGGTTGCATAGTTTGAACGCAACGAAAGCTCAGTAGCCCGAACTTTTTTGTGGCAAATTTGGGCTACGAGAAACACTTAAATGTTTTTTTACGATCCTCGTGGGAAGTCTGAAGCTCTAATTTGCTGAATAAAATTTTCGATAATGAAGAAAATAAGGAAATAATATTTTTTTCAAAAATGTTTCTTTGCGTTCCAACAATGCAAACTTCAACATCGTGTTTGAAACGTCTTTCAAAACACGAGGCTCTCCAGCCTTGCGCAGGGAGTAAGAAATTCGATCATTTTCTTAAGGGAAAGGTAGGGGTTTCGGCGTGAAAAAAAAACACTTTTTTGCGAATTTTTTTCATCTATATGGATAGAGTAAATTTATTGAAACATTTCGTACATTGTTAAGTGTCATTTCAAGAAGATTCCGTGAAATTTGTACGCGAAAATATCCACAAACAAGCCGGTGACAAAACTTTTCCAAGAACGCCTTTGGAAAAACACGATTTGCGGTGTTCACTGTATCTCAGCTAGAAATTATCTGAAATCAAGTACCATTAAAATTTAGTCAAAGTATCATCAAATCCTCCCCCCAACTGTCTTTGATAATTTTTTTTTTCATTTCTAAATTTTTGGTGGCCATGTAAAGTGAAAAGTGTTATTTTTCACGAAAAAATCCGCCATTTTGGGGGTGGAAAACCGCCTCAATGTAAAAAAAATTTCAAACTAACCGTTGGGGGGAGGTATTTTATATGTAGAAAGTGTGTACCAAGTTTGAAATAAATCGGTCATGTAGTTTTCAAATGGCAGTGAACACGGACTTTGAAAATGTGGTTTCGAGAAAAACGCGGCACCGGCTTGTTTGTGGATATTTTCGCGTACAAATTTCACGGAATGTTCTTGAAATGACACTTAACAATGTACAAAAGGTTTCAATAAATTTACTCTATCCATATAGATGAAAAAAAATTCAAAAAAGTGTTTTTTTTTTCACGCTGAAACCCCTGTCTTCCCCTTAATTTTTTGGAGTCCAAGTAAATAATAGATCGGTTAAATTAGTAGTAGTAGTAGTAAGAAGTTTGATTTGCATCGCCTTTTCGGCTTTTTACAATGCTGTTACACTGTTTAACATCGCTGTCTTACAATCTAACTGATATATTTCCTGTTTTATTATTTTTAATTTTCGTCACAACCTTCGTTCTCTCTCTCTCTATTAACACCGTTTCTCTTTTCTTACACTCTCTATTTTCCTAAAAAAAGTACACATATTTACATCTATCTCCCCTCTTAGCAAACCTATTAATCTATCTTCTAATCCCCCCTCATCCCTTTCCCTCTTTCCCTTTTTCGCTTCTTTAGATATTACCCCTCTTCCTTTTTCACACGTAATCAGGTCCTCCATTGTTTCTCTTTCTCGTTTGCATATCCTACAAGTCCATTCCACTTGTCCCTTTTTTCCATCCCTTCCTATATTTCCACACCTCGTCCTCGCCCATGTTTTCTTATCCTTTCTTTTAACATCTTTTGCCACCCAATACTTCCATGGAGCTTCGTCGTTTTCTACTATCGCATTGTATAACCTATTATACGTCGATTTTTGAATCTGTTCTTTTTCTCTCTCTATGGTCATTCTTTTTAAGTTATTCAATCCCTTGTCTATCTAATTCTCTATTATTTTTAATTTATTTTCCCTCTTTAATCATATCTATTATTTCCTCAATTTATAATTCCCTGGATACTTTTAAAAAGCCTTTTCCCCATTTTGAAGGATTTCTGTTCGAGATTCCCCCTATTTCCTCTCTCAAATAAATATTCGGCCATCTATTACGTTCCATTCTTATCACTAACTGTATATACCTCAGCACTCTCCATGATTTTGTACTCGAATGTTGGTATTCCTAACTCTGTTCTGCACACGTATCTGGGAGTTCTTCTGTCGATTCCTAACGCCATTTTGCAATACCTATTTTGTATTACCTCAAACTGTTCTATATTATCGAAACCCCATATTTCTACCCCGTAAAAAGCTCCTATCTTAACAATTGATTCTAATAGATGCAATCTTTCTACCAAATCGGTCAAATTGATTAAATCATATTACTTAAACCATTGATACTCCGTTGTGCAAATACGATTTTTTTTTTCGGAGCAGGAGAATGAATAATTCACGCGGTATAGTTGACGTTTAGTGCAGCGTCGTCCGGATAAGCTCTCTTTGCGTGTAGTGTCCCTGGAAAGATCGTAAAACAATTCTCGAAAAACGAGTAGAAAATATAAGAATCTACGCTCTAGATTAATGTATTTTTTAATCTGCCAAAATAACGAATTGAGTAAATGGTGTAACGCAGGGAAAAAGATAAACTCCAATAATTTTCTTTTTTCAACGGGGCGAAAAAAATATAAACGGCAAAATGTTAATAAAAACATTGAGAGGGGGATTTCATTATCTTTGAAATTCTCAGACAAAAGGCATAGCGACAAAAGTTGTTTGGTTGAGTGGAAAATCACGTCAACAAAAAATCGTGGTTTCGAGGCAAACGCGTTCCTTTAATTTAGTTCGTTTCGGACGATATACCAACGTTTTATGCAAATAAAACATTTTTTAGAACATTTAGCTCCCCGCTTAACTCTTCGCGTGTAAAGAAACTCATACTGCGATCTCAAAATTTGTGAAAGATCCAGTGCCAGTATAAAAAATTCGTACACCAACTTGCCCACCATTGCGAGCAAGCAATGACGAGTTTCCGGCATCTTTCAGATCTCGGGGTCGCGGTCTCGTGACCAAGCCGAATTTGGATCTTTCGAAGATGGTCGTAATGCAGCAAGAGCGCGAGAGATTGTTGAACAGCGGCGTTGCGACGGGCAATCAAGAGTCGAGAGACACGCCGGACAGTCAATCGGAGACGCAGTCGGATCGCGAGGGCGGTAGCAGCAACAAAATGGCGATGAGCACGGATTCGCAGGCGTCCTCGAACGCGAGCCTCGGTCTAACGGGTTACGAATCGGATTCGTCGAAACCCGTGAAAGTCAAGTCTCGTTGGCGACGATCGAGCGAGTTGGAGATGGGCGGTTCGTCTTTGGGATCGCGGCTGGGATTTGCAAATCTCTCGAACCAAGCGGCAAGCGCAGGCTCGAGTTCCACGGCCGGTAGCGACGTCGGCTCGGTTTCTTCCTCGTGTACGGCCTCGGGATCCAATTCGAGCGTTCTCGCTTCCGCAACGAACGACTCCGAGGCTAGCAAGGATTGTGCTCTCAATAGCTCGCCGATTCCGCGAACGGTTGGCGCGAAAATTGCACTGCCTATGGTCCTCGAGGTGAAGGACCGAGAGATGGAGGAGAGACTCAGTCAATTCGAACATTTGAGGGAGAACGCCTATCTCGCCGAACGGTAAGTCTCACATGGCAGTCTACCCATTTGAAGTTTGCATCATTGAAATGTAACCAGACATTTTTTTTTCTCCTATTTCCAAATTTTTTTGGCACTTAGGCTACGAAAGTCACCGAAACATTTTTGAGAATCCTTGAAAATTTTAACCAAAAGCAACGATTTAGAAAATAATTATAATAAAAGTAAAGAATTTAAGGGGAGATATACACCTAGGAGCCGGAAAAAAGGTCATTTTTGTGAATTTTTTCAAGGAAAACTATTTGAAATTTCGGATTGGGGTTTTAATTATCTAAAAGTATATACATTCAAAAATGTTTAATTTTCTTGATTTAAAAATATCAGAAAATATACAAGGACATTGTATGATCCTTGGAGCGTCGCAAAAAAATCTGCGTATACGGTACCCACTGGCGTTTCTTCAAAAATCATCTGAAAAAAAACCAAAAAGATTATTAAATTAGATACTATAATCTAGTACTTGTCATAGCCGATTTTGAAAGTATCGATTTATGACAAAATGGCGGAAGTTTGAACATAAATAGTGATTTTTGGGCCAAAAATTCGTTATTATTTTGCCTATAAAACAAAAACCAAGTAACGGAAAAAAATCCTATGACAAGTACTAGATAATGGTGTATAGAATAACCACAAAAAATCTCAAGGCAATCGGTTAATTGGTTTTCGAGAAATTTTGGGTACCGATTTGAAAAACGTGGTTTTGAGAAAAACGCGTTTGAAAATTTGGGACTGCATAAATCATGAAATTTGTCAACTTACATGGAATCATCGATACCAGGCCCATAGTGTAGGTCTTCTACGGTCGACGGAATGTTAGTAGCTTCTAAATCGATTTTTTCGACCATCTAGGTGTATATCGCCCGTTAAGAAAATCAAGAAGAGTTTTCGTTGCATTCCAACGATGCAAACTTCAACATCATGGCAATCTTGTATATTTCGTTGGTATCTGTCGAGCTGGTCCTCGTGACTACCCCTACGTCCAGAGCAGGGATGGGCATACTCGAATACTTTTAGTATCCGAGTAGGAAAATAATACCGAATACATGTCGGATGGATATTATTATTTTTCGATAATGAATCCACCTCCATTCAGTATTCGTTCTGAGAATAAATAATGAATCCAGTTGGATACAGTATTCGTTCCGAAAATAAATATTGAATCCAGTTGGATTCTGTATTCATTCCAAAATTAATAATGAATCCAACCTAATTCAGTATTCATTTCAACATATGTAATGAATCAAATTTGATTCAATATTCATTCCGTATTCGGATATCATCAAATTGAATAATCTGTCAAAATTGACAGAAAACATGTTTATTCTATTGAAACATTATCGCCCGATTACATTATATTTACCCAAGGGAAATTGCGCTCTTAGTATCTAGTAACTGAAGAAATGGGGGTAGAAATGGGACATTATATTTGTCCCATTTCCATTGTCCATTTTTTTCAGATTATTCAATATGATGATATCCGAATACGGAATGAATACTGAATCGAGTTGGAATCATTACGTATGTTGAAATGAATACTGAATTCAGTTGGATTCGTAATTCCTTTTGAAATGAATACCGAATCCAGTAGGACTCATTATTCATTTTGAAATGATAACTGAATCCAGTCGGATTCATTGATCATTTTCGGAACGAATACTGAATCCAGTGGGATTCTTTATTAATTTTCCGAACGAATTTTGAATAAGTTTCTTTATCATTCATGAATAAATAAAAAATTCGAATATGCCCAACCCTGGTCCAGAGTAGTCACAGTATTCAGTTTTTCGTCTCCATTGTAGTTGTTTTCCACTTTTTTTCGTGCCTCCGAATATCGTCTCTCGTTTTGCGTTCAGGTACATGAATAAGGAGACGAAGAGAATGGTGTGCGATTGTTTCCTGACGGAGGAGGAGATCGAGAGAGGCGAGCTCGGCTGCGGCGAGGATTGTCTCAACAGACTTCTCATGATCGAGTGGTGAGTAGGTCACGAGCCAAATTGATCGAGCGAGTTACCCGAAACCGAGTTAACGTCGTATTCTTAATCCCAGCGGCTCGCGATGCGTCGTTAACGACAGATGTACGAACAAGAGATTCCAAAATTGCGAATACGCAAAATGCGAGGTTTTTCGCACGGAGAAGAAAGGTTTTGGATTGCGCGCGACCTCGGATCTCGAAGCGTGAGTCCCCTTTTTCCTTTCTCGTTATTTTTCGTCCTTGCCTATTTCTCCGAATGATCGGGAATTTACGAAAATTGCCGTCACGACAGCGGTGAATTCATCATGGAATACGTGGGCGAAGTGCTCGACGCGAAAGATTTTCGGCGCAGAGCGAAGGACTATTCGAAGGACAAGAATCGTCACTATTACTTCATGGCTCTGAAGTCGGATCAGATAATCGACGCGACGATGAAGGGAAACATATCGCGTTTCATAAATCACAGTTGCGACCCGAACGCCGAGACGCAAAAGTGGACGGTAAATGGCGAATTGCGGATAGGCTTTTTCAACCGAAGATTCGTCGCGGCAGGCGAGGAGATCACGTTTGATTATCATTTTCAACGTTACGGGTAAGCTGTTACGGCTGCAAAAATCCCCGATACATTTTCACACGTTTTATTAAACCGGCGCTGCGACGACTGGCTTTGTATTCCTTCGTGAACAGAAAAGAGGCTCAAAGATGTTATTGCGAGGCTTCAAATTGTCGTGGCTGGATAGGCGACACGCCGGAGGAGGAGAAGGAGAAGATCGAGAAGAAGGAGAAACGCGAGAAGGACGTGCGAAAGAAGAAGGAGGAGAAAAAGCCGTCTGACTACATGGAGGACGAAGATGTAAATTGCGTTTTTTTTCGTCAAACTTACGCGTCCCGCGCGTTCGTTGTAATGTCAACACGTCCAATGTTTCTTTTTTTCCAGCTCGAGGAGGAGATCGACAAGTTGTGTCAGTGCGGCTTGAAGAATCGCGCGCACACGTTGAATCTCAGCAGACTGATGGTCCGTAGCCGTGAGTTCGAGCATCGCACGCGCCTCTTGCAGGTGATCCAGAACGGCGAGCAGCCCTGTCGTCGTTTGTTCCTCGATTATCACGGTCTTCGTTTGCTCTGGAGCTACATGATGGACGTGGCGGGCAACACGAGCGACGAGGCTCAACAATTCAGACTGGAAGTCCTCAAGACACTGAGCACACTGCCAATACCCAATAAGACTATGCTGATGGACAGTAAGGTTTACAGCGTCGTCCAAAAGTGGTCGGAGGAGAGATATTTGTCGCCGCAGAGGGAATCCCCCGTCGACGAGCAGTCCGCCAACAAGACGAAAGTGAAGAGCGAGGAAATCGAGGCCAACTGTGATAGCGACAAGTCGAATACGTCCGCTGGTGTCGTTGAGAAGGAAAATGATAGCAAAACGAGCGACGATGTCAAGCAGGAGAATGCGGAGCCACTCGTCTCCGAGTTGTCGACGAATCTTCTCAACGAGTGGGCAAATCTCAAGGAGGTCTTTCGAATACCAAAGAAAGAGAGGATCGAGCAGATGAAGGAGCACGAACGAGAAGCCGGTGAGGATATTGTCCTACGGGGACAATGTCGTGTAGTATTGTGACCTTTTCGTACCTTTTTCTTCTTCTCAATCCTTCTTTCCACTTGTGAACCAACGTTTTCGACGATTCGCAGATCGAGGCTACCGAGAAGACTTGGAGAAGGAGGAGCGACGGGAGAGTTGGTACGACAGGCCGAGGCCCGACCGTTACGGGCGTGGCGACAACGACAAGAGGATCGATCGAAGACGCGGCCGCGAATCGCCCGATTCCGAGTCCTATCGTTCCAAGGACAAACGCGGCGCCGACGAACGCTCGAATCTCGTCTCGTTGCCACGTCTCTCCAAGTTCGAGCGCAGGCAGCTCTTCGCTTTGAAAGTTGCGAAAGAAGAGGAGGAGCGACTGCGCAGACAACAGCAGGAATCGTGGCAGGAGCACGAGGCGCGCTGTCTCGCGCTCGGTATCGATCCTCACACCACCGCGACCGTTGATCCTCAGACTGGCTATCCGCTTTTCTTCAATCCCGCTCTCGGACAGTGGCAGGCGTACCCTATTCAAGGTTCGCATTCACACTCGTCGTTTGCTCGACGATTACGTTGGCGGTTATTTTTCGCGTAATTTCACATTGTGTAGTCCTATCGCCAGGCTTCAGTCTATAGGATTTTCATAATTTTTTTTTTGCGAGCTTCGCTAAATATATTAAGGGCGGGGTAAGGTTAATTCGGTGAAAAAAGGCATGTTTTTAAGATTTGTTTTGGCGATACAGGTAGTGTTAGTTTATTCAGTCAATTTCCATATGATAGTGCAACATTTGAACAATACTTTCCTAAATTTTCGATGCAAAATATTGAAAATTGAGCTAGTGACAGTGAATCTCCGGAGGCGCCTCGAAAAAAAGTTGTTTTGCGGGGTACATCATAACTCGCAACAGAATCATCTGAAACAAAAAAAATCAAAATGCATTTGTTAAAGGAGATGTTTCTCGAGGTAACCACGGGAGGATTTTTTTTTCGATTTTTCAATTTTTCGTAGCACTTGGGAGCCAAAAAACCGATTTTCGCTAAAAAAAATCGGCTGATTTGTTGTTGTAAAATTAATAATTATTTTTAAAAAACGAAAAAGCTCCCGACAATACCTGGTGAATTATGTGAAGAAGTACTGTGCAAAATTTTAAAACCATTGGTTCAGTAGATTTTGAGTTATGGCGTACACGGACTTTAAACATGACAAGTTTCAGAAAAACGCTTTACAGTTTTGCGCACTGAAAAATTCAAAATAAAACTCGATAATTTTCTTATACTCACACAGAGTCGTCGATGCCAGGTCCGTAGAGCAAAAAGCTTTCATCAACATGATCTAGAGCATCTTTTTGCATTTGTCTACGCAAAACTCTTCCTTTACTGTCGTGTCGATTAAATTTTTTTTTTCATATATGAATTATAGGTTTGTTCAGATAAGAAACCAACCCGGCCTGGACGCTCAAATACTCATAACTTTGTCAATTTTGCTCCAATCTACTTGAAATTAAAAATTTAAATACCTTACCCTTAATAATCGTCTCTGTAAAATTTCAGGGTCATTTATCGACCTAATTACAGAGTAAAGAAATATTAAAATTGCGTATTTTTGTGAAGGAATTCCTAGACGACATACAAAAACCCAATTTCCGGTCGCTACAAAAGTGTATATAATAGTGAGAATCCGTCAGATTCTTAAAAATAATCAGATTTACATACTCAACACTTGTAGTAATCCAGTGGTCTGAAAAAAATTACGCTTATTGACCTAATTTTTATGTGATGTCAAGTTTAATTTGAACTTCCGGTATCGGATTTATTACCACTTGCTGCGATAAAGAGACGTGACAGCAAGGCCACAGCTGACTGTAGTCCTAACCTCATCTCACTCATTCGAATTTCCACACATATTTCAACTTTAACCGACATATTTCGCCGACACAACTTTTCCGCGTTTTTTATCAGTCGTGGCCGGAATACAATGCTTTATACTTCCCGCACCTGACATTGTTTTTACAGATCGACGTTGAAAAGCATGGAGGTTAAATTCGCCTGGTTGAGTAAAAAGAGACGGAGATAGAACCAACATTGCCAAATATCAAACCTAGAAACACTGCCCGAATCGTTGGAATAACTTATTTCTTCTTTTTCTAATTAAATGTGAACATTCATTAAACAGTCTACACATGGAAAATTTAGTTATTACAATTTTTTGTTGTTGCATATGTTAAAAATATAAATTGTACAAGTCTCAAGTACGATCAGTGGTATGACCAGTGTGAAGCGACAGGATTGGGTTAACAAAGGCTTTTGAACGCGCAGATGGCGAGATCGCGGCGCAGTGTACCCCGATGTACGGCACGCCCGGACTTCCGGCGGAAATTTCGCCGGGCATATCTCAACAAACGGTGTACAGCGCGGGCTTTCCGCAGCCGGCTGTAACTTATCCTGGCTTGGGGCATCAGCATCATCATCATCATCACCACCATCAGCAGCAACAGGCGCAAGCGCAATATCCCGACGGGAATTTGGTGCAGATGCAGAACGGCGTGACGCCGGTACCGATGCCCGTACAACCGGTCTACGTCGACAAAGCCGCGGAGCCGCCATTCACCGCGGTCGAGAGCGCCGTCGAGCCGATCGAGGAGAGCCCACCGCAACCGGAAATGCCACCAATGGATCTTCCACCGAAGTGGAAATGCGCCAAGGACGCGCGCAAAAGACTCTACTATTATCACGTGAAGGAGCGAGTGTCGCAGTGGTTGCCACCGCCACCCGATCACATCGGTGTACAACCGGACTCGTCCTCGAGCTCGGAGACCAGCGACGAGTCGAGCTCCTCGAACGAGGACGAGGACGATCAGGACGAGGATCGGGGCAACGCACCCACCGACGAGGACATGGACTGTACCGCTGCCCTGACACCGGTAGACAACGCACCTGCCAAACATGCCGCAGCGAATAAATTGGACTCACGAGGTATCGTCGGCGCAGGACCGATTCCCGTCCTCTCCGAACCGAAAAAGAGACGGGACGGTCTCGTCCAGGAACGAATAATAAGCGTAAGTGGAAACTCGATTGAGGTTTTTTCACGAAGTGAAATTTTTATCAGTTAACTGATTTTCGGTTATAGTTGAGTAAAAATACATTCCAGTGTACTGGTAAAATTCCAAGCCAAGTTAGCGACCTTTTAACGAAAAATTACGACTTTGAATATCTTCTCAGGTATACGGCGCTTTATGGAGATGACACGCTGGCCACATTCTTGTCTAATAATTTATACACTAAATAACTCTAGATGCCTGATATACACTGCTCACGCGTGAATAATAATTATTTTTTATTTATTTATACGCAAAAGGCATAGAAAAGGTAAAAAATTGGGAATCCGGACTTTTCAACAAGGGATTGTAATGAAAGCGCATACGAAAAGACTTTGTACATGAAAATTCAAAACTTTATTCGTTGACATTCGATGATTTTGCATGTGTCGGGATGATATTTATCGTAGAAACAGGGGAAACAATAATTATTTCTGCATCTAGCACGCGTTATAAACGCCGCATTTTTACAACCACATCGTTGTTTCAACGTCTCCATAGAAAAACATACTTGATTGACATTCATAAAGCATTCTCTCTCGTCGCAAAGTTTAGAAGCGAACCACGCGTAACGTAACGTGTTACCGAATAATGGCGCGGATAATTGATGATGAACAAATGAATGTTTTTTATGCAGTCTTCTCGGGAAGTTGTTTCTTTTTCTTGCTCGATGAGATAAGAGCAATTTTGTATTTTTTTAATTAAGTTTTTATCCTGACGATAAAAATATACATCGCAGGGTTGCACCAGTGGAGTACGTTTAGGGGGAATTACTTTGATGCTACACGTTGGCAATCCTTCTTCATCTTGGAAGAGTGCGTCGTATAATTGCGAATTTGTTTGTCCTCCCCACGAGTCAATCAGCAACTTCACATTTTCTACGATTATGCGCTCATTAAAAAATGACGTCCTATATGCCTTTTGCGTATAAATAAATAAATAAAATAAATCATTCACCTCTTTGCTTAATTGAAAATCAATGATATAATAATTGAGAAAAAGAAAAAAAAGTCTCCACACGGGGAGTCGAACCCACGACCATCGAATTACTAGTCCGAGCTCTTACCGCTACGCCAACCGGTGCTTGGCAAACATACTAACGTAAATGGCTTATACGGTGCGAGAGCCGCGTCAACATTTTTATTTTCTAAAAGCTTGGCCATCTGGAGTTCCCACTTTGGGTACTTTCATTTCTAGCCGAGCCCTGCACGTCCTATAAATTTGAGCGAAATCGGTGATGGGGAGTAGGCAATGCCCCCTTGTAAGTCTACTAAACTTGCGCGAATTTTCTTCTTCCAGTTTATGGTTGGCTACAATCATTGTTTGCGACTTATTTTTATTAAGCGCCACTGTAATTTACGATTGATTCAGGAGGACCCTCCTAATGCCCCCACAAAATACGGCCCTCCGCGGAGGAGATACCTTAAGGGGCTATACCAGTGTGAACGCGGAAAATTTGGGTGATTTTCGGGCATTTTTTGGAAGAAAAGGACTCAATTAAATGTTTCGGAAAATTGAGAATATATTTGGCTATATTTGACCTATATTACATAATTTTTTATAAAAAAATATTGAGATCCAAGCGACTTATGCGCTGCCTTCGGAGGCGCCAAAAAAAAAGTTCCTCCACTGCTGTCATGATTCCGGCCGATTGAGTAGCTGACACCAAACAAGGAAAAAATGTCGTTAAACTGGAAGGTATTTCCTGTACAATGACGTAGGATTTTCGAAAAATATCAAAATCTAACAAAATGGCGTAGTTATGGGAAAAAAGTCCGTTTTCTTACCTATAAAATGGTAGTTTTTTTCACTGCCAAATCGTCAATTTTCATCCAATCAAAAATATCCTACGTAATTGTAGAGTAAATATATTCAAGAGCACTTCAAAGAGTAGTTCAAATTTCAAGTCAATCGGATAATTGCTCTTTGAGTTACAATGTCAGAAAATTTAAAAAATCTCATTTCGAGAAAAACGCTTTTAAAGATTTAACTATCGATGTTTGCAAGATAAAATGATAGAGATACGGCCTTGAAATCTTTACAGGATATTCTTGAGATTAAAAACTGTCAGAAAAGGCAAAAAAAAATCGATTTTTTGAAAGTGTCACATTGGTATAGCCCCTCAAGTGTACCTTCCTCAACGACAAATCAAAACAGGGGGTCGCCGAATGTTTTAAGAAAATATTAATGATAAAACTTAGAAAAATGTGACTAGCAGAAGAATGTTCGTAGCTGCGACTTTTCCGAGTAAATGTAAAAATGTCTAAATCTACTAAATCGGGGAGAAATTTTTTACTCCAATTCATCGTTGGGTATGATAATTGTTTGTGACTTATTTTTATCAAGCGCTATAAATTTAACCAATGATTCAGACGGGCCCTCCTCACGCCCCCACAAAATACGGTCCTTCGCGAAAGAAATAGCTTAAGGGGAGGTTACCATCCAGGGGCATAAAACTATTGAAGTATACCTACATTTCGATTAATGTAGAATAATTATTTCTTAGTTTAAAAAATCCCTCAAAATTGCTTAATATTTCCCCGTCTAAATGTATTTCCGGCCTTAAGGATGCAAATTATGTTAAAAAATAGTCAAATTTTGCATCGTCATGAACGGTTACCTGCCCGTTGACCGCATCTGTAGAACGTTCATTTGCCAAGAGCACGCGTGTTTGATGGAAAATCTTTGTCTCGTTACTCGCAGCCTCGTCGCGAGGAGGATCGCATAGATCACAAGAAGTACAAGGACGTCAAGGAGAAGATGAGACGCCAGAAGGAACGCGCGCGATTGAAGGAACACGTCGACAAATTGCGAAAGCATCGCCGCGCTAGCAAGTCGAAGAGCCACTCGAGACACGCGATCAAGGCTCAAGACCCAACGAGCGATATCACTGCCGCAGCCGAGAGGAAGATAAAAGACACATTCAGAATAAACATGGCCAACGTGATGGTTCACTTTTTGAATCCTTACAGAAAGAACGATTGCAAACAGGGAAGAATCACGAACACGGAAGATTTTAAACACTTGGCGAGAAAGGTTAGACCTCCTACTCCTTTGCTATGTCACTGCACTATTCTTTTTCCTCTTAAGGCCTTCGGCCACAGTAACGGGTATAAAATCATGTGCAAATGTAACATTTTTTTTCGTATAAAACGTGATTCACTCATAAAATTGATTACACATCTATTCAGTATAAATATCAAGCTGTTAGAAAATATAATTTTTTTTTCGATGTACAAAATGGCCGAATACTGATATTTTCTCTTGTTATCTTTTTTTCCAGCATCCACAATTTTTTACCTAGAACAAAAAACAAAAATTCTCGTCAATCTACACTAGAATACCTAGAGAAGTACGTACGGAATGTAAAAAAATGTTTTATTCAAAAGTTGCATGTATTTGAACTTAAGAAATGAATTTTTAGTGAAAAATTTCGTTATAACTGCGCATAAACTGCTCATGAGATTAAAAGTTTTCGATTAATGAGAAATTCCGTACGTACTTCTCTGCGAAATGCAATTAGAAACATAACTTTTAAATTCGAAGTAAATGGAGTGAAATTTGTTGAAGTTATTTGTCACGCCAATTGGAAAAAAAGCTGTTTCGAGAAGTTTCGAGTAGTCGGCCATTTTGTACATCGAAACAAAAATATATATTTTCTAACAGCTTGATATTAATACTGAATAGATGTGTAATTACTTTTATGAGTGAATCACTTTTTCATACGAAAAAAATTGTTAAATTCGAATATGCTTTTATACCCGTTACTGTGGTCTAACGCCTTAAGGTAGTACGAGCGCGCAATCTGGATTTCTATAGATTTTGTTCAAATTTTAATCAGACATTGTTCATATCATTATGGATGTTGGAGTGAAATTTCGGAACAGTCGACTATTTAGATTCGAAGATAATGAGTTTTAAAATTGCAACTTTTAACACTGTAGGGTCTGCATTGAAATTTAGACAGAATTACTTTCCATAAAACATGTTTGTCCCCTATAATAAGAAGACATATTAAAAACGCGGCATATTAAAAATAATACTGCGACACAATTTTTCATTTGGAAGTAATTTTTAATCGAACAAAGTTTTTAATTAGTCATGAATGAATCAACACTTTTATTTGTTAATGGAGATAACATAAACATAAAATATTAATATTTGTAATGCAAACAATTTTTTATGACAAAATTTTTAACTTTAGGAACACGATAACTGTTTCTTCTCTCGAAATATTGAACAATACTGTTCTGCGGTGTTGCCACATGTCTTCTTATTATAGGGGACAAATGTTTTTTACGGAAAATTATTCTGTCTAAATTTCAATGCAGACCGTGCAGCGTTAAAAGTCGCATTTTAAAACCCATTATCTCCCAATCTAAATAGTCGAATGTTCTGAAATTTCACTCAAACATTCATAACAACATGAACAATGTCTGGTTAAAATTCGAACAAAATCTATAGAAATCAAGATTGCGCGCTCGTTCCACCTTAAGGGATCATCACAGTGTAACGTGTCGAAAAATAGCTGATTTTCGCGATTTTTTTCCCGATGGTTGAAATACGCTCATCTGTCTGATTTTTTGATGTCCAATCGAAGCACTTATGAAGAACAGAAAATACATTTTTTAAACGTTTATTTTAATTTGTTCACATCCTTTTTGACGGTTAAAAATGTCTTCGAAAAAAAGTAGTCCTCACGGTGTACACGGTTGTGGCCGTAAATACGATCTGAAACAAAATTTGTAAAACTATTATTAATCAGCATGAAAGCCGCTATCTCGCAATGGAGGTTTTAAAAAAATCGAAATTGACAAAATGGCGGCGGTTGTAAAAAAATTATCGAATTTTGCATATTTTAAAGACAGTTTTTCGTTAAAAAAAATGAAGATATAAAAAAAAGCTTCCATAGCAAGATAAAGAATGGCGTAAAGAATGTTGGTTCAAAATTTGAGGCGGATAGCTTGAAAACTCTTCCTTTGAGAGTGTACATCATTTTGAAAAACGACATTTCGAGAAAGAAAAACACTTTAAAGTTTCGAGCACTTTCGAATCACTTTCTCTAAGGCTGCGGCGACCGAAATTATTCGAATTTTGCCCCAAAAATGGAGCCGCATGTTTACAACCGTCTATACTATCGGATAATGCAAAAAAAACCACTTTTCGAAAACTTTACACTGTGATCCCTCAATCTTGTACGAATTTTTCAAACTCGTAATCGATGAATGATTTCTTCTCGCAGCTCACCCACTTCGTTCTCGCCAAGGAACTGAAGCATTGCAAAAGCGTGGACGAATTACAGTGCAACGAGAACGTAAAGCACAAGGCTAAAGACTTTGTGCGTAAGTACATGAATAAATTTGGGGAGATGTATCACAAGTCGGACGAGGATTGACGAGGAGGGAACCTGACGATTGATTATCGGTAAAAGAAACTTTGTTATTTATTACGAGAATCTTCTACATCTACGATGTTTGTAAATCGCCGATTCGCATAGACACTACGTGTAGATAAACATTCGAAAAAAGAATTACGCGACGAAGGAAAAAAAAAACAAAATAATGATATAGTTACGAATTTCTATATGATCGTGATAGTTATCTACGAGCGCATATTTTAATTATTTATAAGCGTAACGATTCGTTCGTTCCTGCGTTTTTTCGCTTCTCGAGCCCCCTCCACCTTCCGTTCTTTTAATTCGATTCTTTTTGTACAAAACGAAACGTTTATATCCATGGCATAATGGAATCGTGAAATTTTGTTCCACTTTGGATTTTCCCATATTACTCCGCGAGAAAATGTAATTTGCGTGGCGCAACGCGCGACACGCACAAAATTCAGAGCCGATTTATTTCGCGTATGGATGAGAACTATGTAGTTGTAATGAGATTGATCCGTTGTTAATATAAGACTTGAAATTTGTCGTGCTCTTGGAAATATTGTAAATATAATCTAACATAAACAAATTTACAAGACTCGTAGATGCTCTGGCGTTTTATTTCTTCCGTATCTTCGCTGTCCTGTGCCGCCGATAATGCCGCGAATCGTCCGCTATTTAAATCGCGCGAAAGAGAATAAAGCTACAAGGGATATTGTGAAAACGTTTGCGACGATACTTTCAACTCCGGAGCACGATTCGAGGTGGCGAAACAATTCTTTGTAGGCCAGGACGGACTTGATTCCCGCTGAGGGCGGAACAAGTCCGACCGTGGAGTCCTTGAACAATAAATTCGAAGACCCCGTGAAACTGTCGTATATACGGATCGGACGGAGAACTTTGGGGCGATAGCCGAGCCAGTTTTCGAGCTTCAAAAGAGCCGAGGTCACATCTTCCGGCAAAACTTGTATCGTATACTGCTCTCCTATTCCTTTCCGGCCGATCACCTGGTGGAGAGAATGGAAACAACGAATTTGTTACTATATATATATATATATATATATATATATATATATATATGGATGTTGGTATATGTGTTTAAGATTTATAGCTGCCACACCGTTTGACCGATCACCATGAAACTTGGCACATATAAGTGTTTTTTCGCGGAGAAGGTTTTACTGCTATCCACTTTGGTGCAACTCGCCACTGTTTGACGCTGCAGCACATCAACTTTGCCGTTCAAGACGACAGCATTTTTTTCGTTGGCATTGCAACATAAATCATATCGACGGCAGAACAAAATAATTTGTGTTTTTTACTGTCCTCAATCCTCAATAATAACAAATAGCGATTGTGATTAGTAATTGGTCAGTGAGTTTGAAAGGGAATTTCCATTCGAATTGTGTTGAGTGCTGGGCGTCGATATGAATAAATATTCTTCTTTTGTTTATAGGCGAATGACATTTGTGTCACACACAACTAAACTATCTTTGGACGCCTCGATCTATCACTTAGCATTAAATACTGGAAATTATTTGAAACGCCACCAAAAATATCAAACTGTTAAAAGCAACTGTCAGTCAGTAGAGCTGCTGACAATGATAATGGATAGTATGAGTATCACTATCACTACATAGTATAAAGTCAGCCTGCGTCTGTTTGACAGCGCTAACCTCAAAAAGTGCTGAACGGTTTTTATTCAAATTTTTACCAATAGATGGAGTGTCTCTCGGAGAGGGTTTATGTGTATTTACGAAATTCTTCCCTTAAGGGGGTAAAATAGAGGATGTATGTTTGTATCAAATCCGTCCTTTTTAAAGTTAACCGATGAAACTTCGTACTTAGGTTTTTGGTTGAAGACTAAGAATGAGGTGTTTCGGCGTTTTTGGAAATTCGACCCTTGAGGGGGGTAAGATCGTGGGTGTAATTTTGTATGGACGTTCCGCCGTTTGTTCACGTAGGAACTATTACAATTTCTGCTCAGTCTATTATCTATAAATTCAGAATGACGTATTTCAGTGTTTAGAAAAAATCATCCCTTAAGGGGTTGGAAAGTATTTCAACAAAAATTTCGAGATCCACGCGGGCGAAAGCTAGTTCGATCATAATTTTATATCGACAGGATAAGTTTATAGAGCTGTTCCGTTTTCGAAATTCGATTAAAAAAGTAGGTTTGAAGATTTTTTTTCTCGTGGATTGGTTAATCGCATGATGTGTCTTGATCGTACCTCACTGTCTATGGTCACCGAAAGTGCGCAGGGTTCGTCCACGTCGAAGCCCGTGTACATGGCCAAACTTCCGTTTTTGCAGAGAACTCTGAAGTGCTTTGGATCGATAAGTTTGCCGTCGATGTGCCCTGTACAGGGAACAAACGTAAATTTCGAACAGTCGCGTAGATGAAATACCGAAACTAGATATTAAGGGGCCTGTCCACTTTGAAAATTTCAAAAAATCGAAAGCAAGCAAGCCTCGAAGAAATCGACGATGATGAGCAATCAAAAGGGATTTTGTACGGTGCAGAAATTGCCGATTGAGTTTAGGTAAGAGTTTTTCATAGTATAAACTTCAAACGCGTTTTTATCGAAACAACGTTTTCAAAATTTAGCTCCATCGTATCTCTAAAACTAATAAAGCGATTCTCTTGCAATTTGAACCACATATTGTAAACATGATTCGCAACAAGATGACCCTCAATGGTTTTAAAATTTGGATTTTTACTCTTTTTTTTGCGAAAAAATGCGAAAAAAACGCGTTTTTTTACTTTTGTCGTTTTTCATCTGCAATTTTTTTATTTTTTGATGAAACTTCATATCCGAGGGTCATTTTGTAGCTGGTGTCATACTGAATCTAATGGACTTTGATTTTTTTGTTTCAGACAAGCCGTTGCCGAGTCGTGATGGAGCTACCTAGCCCACCTATTTTTGAGGCGTTACGTTAAACTATAGTTTTTGTACTTAAAAGTGAATAAAAATGAATTAATTTTTTTTATGTATTTCAAGACTTTATTTATCAAGCCCAACAACTTTTATATTCATATCTTTTATAAAATCTTCAAAAAAAATCGCGAAAAAGCCTTTTTTCGTGGTTTCAAAGTGGACTGGCCCCTTAATGCAAAAGATCAAAATGACCAGAGATTCTTTTGAAAGCCTTCGTTCCGGCGCGTTGATTTTACAGTGTGATTTGAATTACCCAACAGATTTTTCGTCTCGACGAAGGCAATGTCACCGGTATGGCTCGACACGCACTCGAGTGCGCCCTTGTCGCCGTAAAAATAATTATCCTGATTAGCGGAGCAATTCGCGCTGAATCCCGGCTCCGAGAGGCACAAGGAGCAAAGAACGGACGAAACTTCCGGACTCGGTGGAACTTTCGAGTGATCCGAATCCTTGATCCCCGGAGTACAAGCGCCGGACAAAAATTGCGAGACGATCTTCGGATAATCGCAGGAGTCGGAAATAATTTTTTTCGTGCGAGCAACGTTCAGGAAGGATAGCCAGGCGATACCACCGTACTCGGGAAAGCAAGCGGTTCGTTGCTTCAATTCGTGAAAACTCGTCACTTTGTTGGGCGCGTCCTCGAGTACCACAGCGACGACCTGGCTGTTTCGATCGCTGTCCGTTTCCGCGTACATTACGGTCGCAAGGTCAAACACTCTGCAACGGCAAAAAATCATGTTTTGTCAGGATATTACAATGGCGCAAAAATCAGATTCATCAGATCAGATCAATCAGTAACTCCCGCGGCAACCTTGCTGTCCGCCATTTTTATTATATATATATATATATATATATATATATATATATATATATATATATATATATATATATATATATATATATATATATAAAATAATTTTTAATAAAGGAATTAAAAAAAATTGTTTTGTATATTTAAATATGCTATCAAAGTATACCTACAGTTTGATAAATGTAGAATAATTGTTTCTTAGTTTTTAAAAATCCCTCAAAGTTGCTTAATTTTTTCCCGCCTAAATGTATATTTCGCCTTCGCGAAGAAAGATGGCGTTTCCATATAACGTCGAGTTCCAAATTTCTACTCACTGTCGAGCTATGTGGCCGTAGTTCGAATCGATCGTCATGATATCGGCTTCGTTTTTGGAAATATTTTTCATACACTCCATGGTGGAAGTGGCCATGACGCATTCGATCTCCGGCGCGATATCGAGACCGACGATCGCTTCTTTGGCGATCCAATTGCACTTGACGTTCTCTTGTTCGTTCACCGTACACCAACGAATCTTTTTCGCGCACGGATTATGACGAGGCACCTCGACCTCTCTTCCTATTGACAAATAATTTCTCAAGCTCCACGGTTCTTGAAAGTGTCGAGGTTTCGCGTCGCTCGTCATTATCGATTTGAGAACCGTAGTCCACTCGATCGGGGCTCGTATTTCCGAAGCAACCGGGAGCCAAGCCTTCAATCCTTCCAAAACTTGCTGAGCCTTTTCTCTAATAATTAGTAGAAATTAATATTGCGATGGTAGAAAATATTCCACAAAATGACGACTATCGAGCGATCGTCGCACCGGCACGATCTATTTGGGGGACGTACGTAAATTACGTAACGCAATTTGGGGGGGGGGGGGTCAAGGTTTGCGTTACGTCACGATTTTAAAACTTTCAGATATAGCAAAATTTCTGCACGTTCAATTTAAACCTCGAGTGCAATGTTACCGTGGACAGCTCACAGCTTTCTATACGCAGTGTCAGTTAAGGGGGAAAATCACTGTGCAAGAACTTGCGCAGTAGCTTTCCCACATCGCCCAAGCAAAATTTGAAGGAATTTTTTTAAAAATAATTCTCGAAAGTACATGTATTGAAAAATATGTTGGCAACATTTTTATTCACAAGTCCGAAAATTGACGGAGTGATAGTCACTTTAGTGAGAACAGGTAGCGCGACCGGTAAGTGCCCTCAGTACCTACAGGTGTGTCATTATTTACAATAGATAAAGTACAGGCTCTTATTATTTTGTGAACTATCATGAAGATGAAGAACCGTCATATCGCCCGCGACTAGATACTTCAATGTAAGTATCAATATTCTCGAAAAAATCTTAACTTTATATCATGATACACGGAACGAAAACTTTGAATGCGTTTTTCTCGAAATCGGTTTTTTCGACCTTGTCCGAGCGAATACTTAAAAACTTATCAACCGATTTTCAATTAAAAAAAAAAAAACATTTTTGTAATCGCAGTGACTAAGGCCGTACGTATACGCGTCTTTAACATTTGATAATTACTATTTTTAAACACTGCTTGAATACAGAAAAACAGCCTTGAAAATAGAAAAAAAATGTTCAAACTGTCGGCATTTTGTAAAAAAAACCAAAATAAAAAAACGGCTACGTATAACGATAGTTACATTTGTATAGATATCGATAAATGGTTGACTTTTAATTCACAAATAACCTTTCATAAATATATCGATGGGACAATGAAGAGAATTTTTTTTTCGTCGTCAACTCAAGGCATATATCTCAGGTAACCTTCAAGATTTTGTCATAAAAATTGATATAAAACTAGATGAATATATACTTCATAAAATGAGTATAAACCCGATCCTTTCATAATTAGTTACGTCTATGAAAAGAATCGCAATTATTGACGACAAAGCACCCGTTACGTAACGGAATAAGGGGTTCTGGCCAAGCGTTACGGTCCCGTTACGTGGCGGGGGGGGAGGGGGGGGGGGGGGTTAAAATTAGGAAATTTTGCGTTACGTAATTTGTGTACGCCCCCTTGGCTCTTTGGACAAAAGTATGCCGAAAAACAAATAAAACACGTACGTCCGTGCAACGATGGCGTTCACAGGCTGACTGATCCAAGCGCAGGGATCATTCGAGGTCAAGGGCCTCGTACTTCCATTTTCGCACAAAAATTTAAAGCCGATCGGAGCCGCTAATGGCGACTGCGTAATGTTCGTCCGCAACTGTACAATAAACAAAAAAAAACACGATTTAATCCAAGTATTTCGTTTCGCGGATTATTAAGGGATCATTACAGTGTAAATTTGTCAAAAAGTCTATTTTTTTGCATTATTCGATAGTATAGACGGTTATAAGCATCCTGGTCAATTTTTGGGCCGAGTTTCGAATAATTTCTGTCGCTACAGCCGTTCTTAGAGAAAGTGATTCGAGCAGCGGCATGAGACTTAGCGCGGACAGCGCGCCGCATTCGAAACATAGACGCGTTTTTCTCGAAATGTCGCTTTTCAAGAGGGTGTAAACTCTCAAAGGAAGAGTTTTCAAGCTATTCGTCTCAAAATTTGACACAACATTCTTCACGCCATTCTTTATTTTGCTATGAAAGCTTTTTTTGTTGTTTGAAATGTTCATATTTTTTTTAACGAAAAACTGTCGAAAAAATAGGCTAAATTCGATACTTTTTTTTAAACCGCCGCCATGTTGACAATTTTCATTTTAAATAACCTCCATAGCAAGATAGAGGATTTCCTATTGATTAATCATTTCTTTACGAATTTTGTTTCAGATAATATTTACGGCCACAACCGTGTACACTGTGAGAACTCCTTTTTTTCGAAGACATTTTCAACTGTTAAGGGGCTATACCAATGTGACACTTTTAAAGAATCGACTTTTTTGTTGCCCTTTTCGACAGTTTATACTTTTCGACATTTTATCTTGCAAAAATCGATAGTTAAATCTTTAAACGCGTTTTTCTCGAAATGAGATTTTTCAAATTTGCTGACATCGTAACTCAAAGAGCAATTGTCCGATTGACTTGAAATTTGAACCGAGTACTCTTGAATATATTTACTCTGCAATGACGTAGGATATTTTTGATTGGATGAATATTGACGATTTGGCATTGAAAAAAACGACCATTTTATAGGCAAGAAAACAAACTTTTTTTCATAACTACGCCATTTTGTTAGATTTTGATATTTTTCGAAAATCCTACGTCATTGTACAGGAAATACCTTCCAGTTTTTCCTTTTTTCCTTTATCGGTTTCAGCTACTTAATCTGCCGGAATCATGTCGGGAGTGCAGGAACTTTTTTTGGCGCCTCCGAAGGCAGCGCGTAAGTCGCTTGGATCTCAATATTTTTCTATGAAAAAATTATGTAATACAGGTCAAATATAGCCAAATATATTCTTAATTTTCCGGAACATTTAATTGAGTACTTTTCTTCCACAAAATTCCGGAAAATCACCCAAATTTTCAGCGTTCACACTGATATAGCCGCTTAAAAATGTAAGAAAATTTTTTTTTCAACGTTTAAGAATTTCTTTTCTGATCTCCATGAGGGCTTCGATTTCAGATTTAAAAAACGACTAGCGTATTTTAACCATGGAAAAAAAATCGCAAAAACCAGCTATTTTTCGCCCCCTCAGGGCGTCCATTAATTACGTGAGGCGTTTAGGGGGGGGGGGGGGGGGATCGAGCGAAATCTCAGTCAATCTCACGTGGGGGAGAGGGGGGCTTCGGCAAATATCACGTAATTTTAGTAATTTTAGTAATCACGTAATTTTTATCACGTAGGGAGAGTCTCCCTACTGCTTTACATGGTGGAGTAAACGGTACTACAACCGCAGTTACTTCTACTACAATTTATTTTCCGTGAACGTATGCATTTTGAAAAATCTCACATGAGATTAGGGGCGGGGGGAGGGGGTCGAGCAAAATCTCACGACATCTCACCAGGTGGAGAGGGGGGGTCGAAAAATCGCCAAAATCACCTCACGTAATTAATGGATGCCCCCTTACACTGTGATGGTCTCTTGATAAGGGGCTGCTGTAACGAGGGACAGGCTTACACCGAAGAATTGTTGAACGTATTCGTAAGCGACGTAGGCAACGTTTCCACGCCCGGAAACGAGACATTCGAGAGCCCCGAAATGGCCGTGATGAGCGGTGTTGTGGTACTTGCAATTGCTAGTGTCGTCGCATAACTCGCAAAGCTCGCGATGACGAGATTCTAAATTCGAAGTATGACAATTATTTCAATCTCCCCTACGAGCGTCGTATCTGTCAACGAATGGTTAATAAAAGTAAGAAAGTACAAGTGAACAACGTAGCTCACTCAATATTTTGTCCTGAGATTCGTCGGCCACCCATTCGCCAGGTCTGCATGCTTTTCCGAAGAAATCCTTCAAATTCTCAATCTCGTTTTCTTCCGCGGTCGTATTCCAGCCGCGACACGGAGCCGTGTGAACTTTTTTCTCAAAATGCTTGAGTATTCGATCGTTCCATAGCTGAGTATCGCTGAAGCCCGGATGGCACAAACCCGCGTTTTTCAAACCTGCCAGGCCTTCTTTAGCCTCGAAGGACGCGGGAACGACGACCACCGATTGAAATTGAAACTCCTCTGCGAATTAAGAGCAGCGCAATACTTCAAAATGACGCACGTGATTATTTTCGAGGCGCGAATTAAAGGCAGATATACACCTAGATGGTCGAGGTCGAGGATTTCGAAGCTATGAACATCCCGTCGACCGTAGAAGACCTACACTATGGGCCTGTTATCGATGATTCCACGTAAGTTGACAAATTTCATGATTTATTCATTCCCAAATTTTCAAACGCGTTTTTCTCAAAACCACGTTTTTCAAATCGGTACCCAAAATTTCTCGAAAACCAATGAACCGATTGCCTTGAGGTTTTTTGTGGTTATTCTATACACCATTATCTAGTACTTGTCATAGGATTTCTTTTCCGTTACTTACTTTTTGTTTTATAGGCAAAATAATAATTAATTTTTGGCCCAAAAATCACTATTTATGTTCAAACGTCCGCCATTTTGTCATAAATCGATATTTTCAAAATCGGCTATGACAAGTACTAGATTATAGTATCTAATTTAATAATCTTTTTGGTTTTTTTTTCAGATGATTTTTGAAGAAACGCCAGTGGGTACCGTATACGCAGATTTTTTTACGACGCTCCAAGGATCATACAATATCCTTGTACATTTTTGATATTTTTGAATAAAGAAAATTAAATATATTTTTGAATGTATATACTTTTAGATAATTAAAACCTCAATCCGAAATTTCAAATGGTTTTCCTCGAAAAAAATCACAAAAATGACCTTTTTTCCGGCTCCTAGATGTATACCTCCCCTTAATGAAACGCGAATTAATTGTGTATAAGAGATACAATTCCAAGCATAAGTATTCGAAATGTAACATTGTCGAACATATGTCCTAGAGAAATTAAGAGGTTAGGCTAGGGTGCACATTAAAAAAAAATCGTTCGTCCCTTCAGGCATCTCACATTAAGGGAAGGTACCTGAGTGAACGGCAAGAAAAACGGTAAACTTTGGGAATTTTTATCTTAAAAACCAATATTTCGACTGGATCCGGGTTTTATTTATTGGAAAATATGTACATTGAGGTGTGTCTAGGATTTTTTGAAAATAAATTCGTTGACTGGAAGCGATTTAAACGCGATTATCTCGAAACATAGTTTTCAGAGTCGGTGCCAGATGTATCTCGAAAACGGCTTGTCCGATTTTGTCCAAATTTGGATACAATATTCTTCGATATTTTTTTCTCGTTCACCACGTAGGACTTTTTTGAAATTTTCATTTTTAATTCAACATTTGTATTTCGTTCGCAATTTCCGACGATTTTGATGTGCATACACATTGCACAAAAAAGCAATGGTTCAATCAAATGGAAAACCCCTACGTGGCGAACGAAAAAAATTATCCAAGAATAGTGTATCCAAATTTGAACAAAATCGGACAAGCCGTTTTCGAGACACATCTGACACCGACTCTGAAAACTATGTTTCGAGATAATCGCGTTTGAATGGCTTCCAGTCAACGAATTTATTTAAAAAAATTCCTAAACATACCTCAATGTACATATTTTTCAATAAAAAAAACCCGGATCCAATCGAAACATTAGTTTTTGAGATAAAAATACCCAAAGTTTACCTGTTTTTCTCGCCGTTTACTCAGGTACTTCCCCTTAAAGAAGCAGGTCCAACATTTGGTGTGGGAACCGCAGGTTGAACGTAAACTCATGATTACAATGAAAGAACTGCTAGTAAAACTTTAACTATTCGACTGCACACTTCCGCCACGATCCTCCGACTACATGTGGGGTCAATCGGACCCCAGACGTTTTTCAACCCGTTGTATTTCGATAAATATGCATTTATTTTTGTCGAGACGTTTTTTGTAGTCAATGATCCGTATTTTATGGGACAATTTTTTTTAAGAAGAATAATAATTAAGCCCCCAAGCGTAAGCACTTTGAACGAATGTTAAAAAAAAATTGTGCTATATAATACGGATCATTGACTACAAAAAACATTTCGACGAAAAAAACGTACAATGCATTGAAAAATACGTACTTGCACGAAGAAGAAAATGGGTCAAAACGACCCAGTGTGCAGTCGAAGAGTTAAACACGTTTTTCTCGAAACTATGTTTTTCGGTGTACACGATTGCTCGACATCAAATGAACGGATTAACATGAACTTTGGTACACTAATTCAGTGTGATAGTAGTTTAGTTTTGACCATATGTTATAACTAATGAACATATTTTGTTCATTAGTTATTAACAATATGTAGCTTTTCTTTGAAATATCGTCAAATAAATTCACCATTTTTTTGGACGATTGGAACACGGAAACAAAAAAAATCTCGGTCAAATATTAGTGAATATTATCTATTTTGAGAAAAAAAGACTCGGTTTTTACTACTCAATATCAAGTACAACGTTGGGCCCCTTACGTTCAGAGGTGATTCACGAGATTGTTTATAACTTCGTCAATTATTAATATTCATTGATGAAATTTGGTACACAAACGTGTTAATTTACATCCAAACAAATCGTTCGAACGTTTTTTTAATTGTAGACTTAGCCACAAATTTCCAGTTACCTTTTTGTTTGTTTGTTTCTAATCATTGTTTCACCTGTATTTGTTAATGTTGAAGCTCATTAGTGCAAAACTGTGGAAACGCCACACGACCGGTATAGTGTTAGCGCTGCTCAACTGTTTACAGCATTACCATACAGGTTCTCAAGAATTTATAAAAGAGTCCAACGAGAAAATGACCAGAATCTCAGTACGTTACGATTGTTCACACTATAATTATGTAGTGAATGATGAAACTTGCCAAGCTGTGTATTTCATAAACAAATTATCAATATAAAAAGTAAGAATAATCTGTACCATTTTTTTCGTATATTTTTTCTCATCACACCCGCGAGTGAAACAACGTTCCATAAAAACGCATGCAAATCTACTACAAATCAATAGTATTTTAATTCTACAACATGTTAACGGGCTCCATTTACCTACGTGGGTAAAAACATTGCATTTTCCAAAAATATTATCATTCGATAGTATCACCTTTTAGCTATATTCCCGGAAAGTTTCATTGAAATATTCCTAAAATTCAATGACCTAGAGGTCGAAAAAATAGGCTTTTTGGGGATTTTTTTTTCAGAAAAACTACAAAATAAATCGAGATTATAAAAAAGGGTGTTTATCATACATATCAGTGACTGTATACAATAATTTTTTTGAAGCGATTAATTTAAAAATGGCGGCTGTGCAGCGTTTATCTCAAAACTACATTTTTTAAGTTGGCCGGAAACATAACTCAGACAATTTTCAACCGATTCACTTGAAATGTTTAATATATCTTGAAAAATACATTGTCTATGGAAGTACGTAGGATTTTTTTAATTTATATTGCATAGTTCATTTGTTATTAACAATTATCTGACGATTTTTTAGGCAAATTTTTCACTTGCCAAAAATTTGCCTAAAAAATCCCTAATAACAAATGAACTATGCAATATAAAAAGAAATCCTACGTACTTCCGTAGACGATCTATTTTTCAAGATATATTCAACATTTCGAGTGAATCTGTTGAAAATTGTCTGAGTTATGTTTCTGGCCAACTTAAAAAATGCAGTTTTGAGATAAACGCTGCACAGCCGCCATTTTGAAATTAATCGCTTCAAAAAAATTATTGTATACAGTCACTGATATGTATGATAAACACCCAAAAAAAATCCCCAAAAAGCCTATTTTTTCGGCCTCTAGAGTGGCCTAACCCCTTAAAGTCGGTGGACATGATATCTCGAGAACCACTTGATGGATTATTCTCAAATTTAAAGGAGTTACGACGAGAAACATTCAAAAGTCGTTGACGATCTCACTTTTTCAAAACCGATCTTCATTTTTTAATAGTAACGTAAAAATGACGACTTTTTTCATAGATTTTGAATGCTCGAATTTCAATGTGTCGCCACGTTATTTAAAAAAATCGTTTTAAAAATCGACGATCGTCAATGACTCGTATTTATTATTAACTTGAATAACCCGTTTGGTTTTTAAATTTCGGACGGACCGTTTAAGCTGGAGAGCGTCCACCGCCGAACGTCGCGAAAAAAATTAATTATCTGCCGGCGGCCATGTTTTTGTTGTTTTTCTGTATTTTTCCGTGATTATATATATATATACCTGTCTACTTGGTGATTGATATATATACCTTTGCGTTAAAAAAATGCATTTCTTTTTCACCAACATTGTTTTTTCTTGCATTGTTAGAATAGAAATTAGATGCATTGTTTTTGCCCAGAAAAAACAACGCATCTAATTTCTATCGTCACGATAGTATGTCTGTAAGACTCCCAAACGCTCTGACAATTGAGACGAAAACGTAAAAAGCTCTGTTCATTCGAGACGCTGTTGGACTTTTAGTTTTTCGTTCCGCAAACTCACCAGCCTGTCTGTCGACGTGTCTCAACTGAGTAACGACCTTGATCTCATCAGGATAGAATTGATAAGCGAGCAGCATCTCTTCGGCGTTGAAGACGCCAAAGTCAGCTTTTCCCTCGGACAATCTAATGGCGCATTCCGCATTATCGGTCACACGAAGACACGAGACCTTGCTCGATCCTCTCGTCAGTGAGTTGCACGTCGAATCGAGTATTGTCTCGGGTGCGCAAAGCTTGTCTGAACAAAAATTTTATAACAATAAACAGATATGTGCAGGATTACGAAACTCCTGATATATATGTACGGTTTTTCCGTCTTGGCACGCGGTACGACATTTTTCTATTTTTAACTCTCATAGAGCGATGACGATAATGTAAACGGCAAAACGGGGCGTTGCCTCCTTAGAAATGAAGATAATACGGATAAGCTGAATTGTGACGATTTCACATTTATTTCCTGGCTTCCATACACTCTTTGTGCATACACGTACCCGCGATAAGATTCAACGCTAGGGGACTGCGAAAATATTGATTCTTCGCAATTCGTGACGTGATTCATCGTGAAATTCCAACGATCGTAACTTTGACGATGATTTAAAAAATGTAAAAAATGAAAGGTGTTTTAATCAATGCATTTAATTTCGATCAATGTAATAGTACTTAATCTTTAATTAACGCAATAGTACTAAACTTCAATTAATGTAATAGTAGAATGTATTTAATTTTTATCAGTGTAATAGTATCCAATAATTCATGGAACGTATTTAATTTTAATCAATGTAATAGTGTCCAATACTTCATGAAATTTATTTAATTTTAATCAATGTAATAGTGTCCAATACTTAATGAATTTTATTTCATTTTAATCAATGCAATTAATAGACGATAATTTTCATTAGTAAACATGGATAAATTGCTGTGGGATCGTGACAGGTGAAAGCTTACATTTGTCCTCGACACTCCAGGTAGCTCCAATTAGAAGGAAAATCACCAAAAGGCGGTGCGCCATTACGGCTGGCGACGGGTCGAACTGTCGAATCAAGATCTTTGCTCGAGATGCAAAAAAGTAATCGCGACCTGCTTGTCTCGTGGCAATCCGAGCTGGACTACGGACCAAATCGGAAACCGACCCTTTATTCCTCGATCGGGACGATACCGAGGCGTGACTGCGATGACTCTCGCGCTGATAATAAAACCACGATAAGAATTTTCGCCTCGTACTCGAAACAACAGCGTTTCACACTCATCCGGGTCCCCAGATATCAAGGATGGGCACTTTCGGTGTCCAAATTGTCCAAGGTGCACGAAAATTGGCTGGGAACGTTTTATGCTGCGGTTCTTTTGAACGATATGCCGCGATGTTTTTTTTTTTTCCGATAATGCGATTTCGAGAAAAGTTTGATATCTATGACGCGATCCATAGATCGCGGGATAAAAATGCGCGTAATGTGAAAAAAGTGGCCGAAATGAATAAACTTTGAATATATCTACGACAATGGAGCACGAAGGCGACAAAAGTAAAATCTCAATGACTCACCTTGTATCCAAATAAGATTTTATCTGCGTCATGTCGAGTCTCTCTTTTTCAAGCTGGGATTTTCGCGCTCTTGAATCTGTCGTAAAAAATGGACAAATGGTACACAATGAATCTCATCTATGCGAGCGAAGCGAAAATAATCGGCGCACGTGTCCGGGAATGCAGATGAATTCATTACGAGGTCAATAAGAGGATCGTTGGTACCCGGAAGTTGGCATTGAGACGGTACAAGTTCTTCGAGATGTACGAAATCGTGACGTTGTTGCTGTTGCCAGTGTTCGGTAGAGACATTTCTTTCTGCCTCGTTTACCGTCGAAGTTTCTCATAATTTCATTTTAAGGGGCTATACCAGTGTGAACGCTGAAAATTTGGGTGATTTTTGCGATTTTTTTCGAAGAAAAGTACTCAATTAAGGGCGGGGTCCCATGTAGAAGTTGCCATGAGTTGCCCAATGTTACGATCAGGCCAATATTGGGACCATCGTATTAGCCAATAAAAGAGAAATAACATTGGCCCATTACTGTTCCGCTCTAAACTGAAAACTGGCACAATATCGGCCCATTACTAAAGATTATCCTGGCCCTTCTTTAAAAACTAATAAACAGCCGTGATAGTTAAATCCTAAAGCTGGCAATCCTAAAATACTGGCTATTACATTGGCTCATTATTGTCGCGTTCTAAATTGAAAACCGACACAATATCGGCCCATAGTTAAAACCTATCATGGCCCATCTTTTGAATTCATTAAACAGTCATGATAGATAAACAATATTTGCCAATTTTTAAACTGGTGATGCTGAAGTACTGCCAATTACATTGGCCCATTATTGTTTCGTTATAAATTGAGAACTGGCACAATATCAGCCCATTACTAAAACCTATCCGGGCCCATCTGTTAAAACCAATAAACAGCCGTGAAAGTTCATCGAAATTTGCCAATTTTCAAACTGGCAATGCTAAAATACTGGAAATTACATTTAATTCATCTAAGCCCTTTAGTGGTTAAGTGGGTCAGACCGTACCTGCTTTTATTTTATTTAAGCCTTAGGTTATTCATTATCTGTATATTGTGCCAGAATAAGCAAATAACTGGAACGTCATATATTAATCGTCTACATTTTGTAGTTCAGTTTTTGTAATCAAGTCTTGGCCTATTATTGGCATTTGTAAATAACCAACATGAGTAAGTAAAATATGCCAATTTTGACACCTGTCATATACGCAAATCACTATTTATTTCAAGGTTATTCCATGAAATATGTATCCATAAGGACCAATCTCGGGCCAATCTTGGCCCGATATAGGTTGAATATTTATCACGCACCGAAACAAACCCACGGCCCAATATTCTAGATAGACTAACTGTGAAGGCCCATCATAGAGCCAGTGGTCAATTTCTCCATAGGCCCTTTAAGAGGGCCCACATAGGGCTAAGTGCAATCACCAACATTGGCGCTACAATGATTTAAATCATTGGCCCAATAATTGTTGACTCTGTTGGCCGATATCGGGCCGTTCTTATCATTTCTACAAAGGCACCTTATTGGTAAATACTCACGGCCCAATATTCTACGAAGGCTAACTGTGAAGGCCCGTCTCAGGCCCAACGGTCAATCTCTACATGGGGTGAGGTTAATTCGGTGAAAAAAAGGCATGTTTTTAAGATTTTTTTTTGGCGATACAGATAGTGTTAGTTTATTCAGTCATTTTCCATATAATAATGCAACATTTGAACAATAGTTTCCTAAATTTTCATTGCAAAATATTGAAAATTGAGCGAGTGACAGTGAATCTCTGGAAGCGTCTCGGAAAAAAGTTGTTTTGCGGTGTACATCATAACTCGCAACAGAATCATCTGAAACAAAAAAAATCAAAATGCATTTGTTAAAGAAGATGTTTCTCGAGGTAACCACGAGAGGATTTTTTTTTGATTTTTCATTTTTTCGTAGCACTTGGGCGCCAAAAAACCGATTTTCGCTAAAAAAAAATCGGCCATTTTGTTGTTGTAAAATTAATAATTATTTTAAAAAAACAAAAAAGCTCCCGACAATACCTGGTGAATTATGTGAAGAAGTACTGTGCAAAATTTCAAAACGATTGGTCCAGTAGATTTTTAGATATGGCGTACACGGACTTCAAACATGACAAGTTTCAGAAAAACGCTTTTAAGTTTTGCACACTGAAAAATTCAAAATAAAACTCGATATTTTTATTATACTCACACAGAGTCGTCGATGCCAGGTCCGTAGAGCAAAAAGCTTCCATCAACATGATCTAGAGTATCTTTTTGCATTTGTCTACGCAAAACTTTTCCTTCTTTACTGTCGTGTCGATTCACATGTTTTCCATATATGAAATATAGGTTGGTTTCGATAAGAAACCCACCCGGCCTGGAGCAACGGACGCTCAAATACTCATAACTTTGTTAATTTTTCTCCGATCGACTTGAACTTTTGACACAATATTATTGAGACATTATGCATTTATAAAAAAAAATGCAAAAAAAAATTCAATACCTTACCCCCCTTTAAATATTTCGGAAAATTGAGAATATATTTGACTATATTTGACCGATATCGATTGAGTAGCTGAAACCGAAAAAAGAAAAAAATGTCGTTAAACTGGAAGGTATTTCCGGTACAATGACGTAGGATTTTCGAAAAATATCAAAATCTAACAAAATGGCGTAGTTATGAAAAAAGTCTGTTTTCTTGCCTATAAAATTGTCGTTTTTTTAAATGCCAAATCGTCAATTTTCATCCAATCAAAAATATCCTACGTCATTGTAGAGTAAATATATTCGAGAGTACTCAGTTCGAATTTCAAGTCAATCGGATAATTGCTCTTTGAGTTACGATGTCAGCAAATTTGAAAAATCCCATTTCGAGAAAAACGCGTTTAAAGATTTAACTATCGATTTTTGCAAGATCACGTGATATAGATACGGCCTTGAAGATTTTACAGGATATTCATGAAAGTATAAACTGTCGAAAAAGGCAAATAAAATCGATTTTTCGAAGGGTCACACTGGTATAGCCCCTTAATGCAGCATTCGGGTGTTATACGATGCAAAAGTACTTACTGAAGAGAGATCAATGTCGAGCAGGTTCGAGTGTGATTGCTGGAGAATCTTCGGTGAACCGGAGCGATCTTCATTCGCCCTTCATTTGCACCGATGGGACGAGGGTGGAATTGTCCAGGGTGTGCAACGGTTTGCCCGACTGTCCGGATTCTTCCGACGAATTGAGAAAACTCTGTCATCGCGTTGTGTCAGTCTTCGATTGCCAATTACAATTTTCCCGGACGTTCTCGAGCTTCGTACGGACCCGATAAACCGGAAGTGCCGTACTTCTGAAACGAGAAGAAGAAATTTTGGAAAATTTCATGCATAAAAGAAAGGTACAATATTCCGACGCTTATCCGCCATGATCTCTGTGTCGCAGGTGTCCAACGTCCCATTATCGATGTGCTTACGGTGCCTGTGTCCCGAAAAAGGCCCGATGCGACGGCATTAAGGATTGCTTCGACGCCAGCGACGAATTCGCTTGCGAAGTACCGGACCTTTGTACGGATCGACAATTTCATTGCCTGCAATCGAACCACTGTATTCCTCTGGACAAAATTTGCAACGGTTCGCACACTCGTACACTTTAGTGGCAAATTAAGGGGAGATATACACCTAGGAGCCGGAAAAAAGGTCATTTTTGTGAATTTTTTTCAAGGAAAACTATTTGAAATTTCGCATTGGGGTTTTAATTATCTAAAAGTATATACATTCAAAAATATGTTTCATTTTCTTTATTTAAAAATATAAAAAATATACAAGGATATTGTATGATCCTTGGAGCGTCGTAAAAAAATCTGCGTATGGTACCTACTGGCGTTTCTTCAAAAATCATCTGAAAAAAAAACCAAAAAGATTATTAAATTAGATACTATAATCTAGTACTTGTCATAGCCGATTTTGAAAATATCGATTTATGACAAAATGGCGGACGTTCGAACATAAATAGTGATTTTTGGGCCAAAAATTAGTTATTATTTTGCCTCTAAAACAAAAACTTAGTAGCGAAAAAAAAATCCTATGACAAGTACTAGATAATGGTGTATAGAATAACCACAAAAAACCTCAAGGCAATCGGTTCATTGGTTTTCGAGAAATTTTGAGTACCGATTTGAAAAACGTGGTTTTGAGAAAAACGAGTTTGAAAATTTGGGAATGAATAAATCATGAAATTTGTCAACTTACATGGAATCATCGATACCAGGCCCATAGTGTAGGTCTTCTACGGTCGACGGAATGTTCATAGATTCTAAATTTTGTTGTTCCACCATCTAGGTGTATATCTCCCCTTAAAGGAAAGAGCCTCGTCGCTTTTCGAATGATCGTAAATTTTCTTACTTCAGTTGATGTTGACCTTTTTTGTTAATATTCAAAGGATACTCCGACTGCTTCGATGGAAGCGATGAGAGCGCAACGCTCTGCGAAGACTATCCCTGTCCGTCTTCCGGTTATCGCTGCGCTTACGGGGGCTGCATTCACCGAGAAATCGTATGCGACGGCGCGAAGGATTGCGTGGACGGAAGCGACGAACAAAGAAGCGTTTGTGCAGCCATGAATTGTCAGGGAAGCCAGTGTCTCGCTTCTTCTTGCAGGTATTAATTTTTCTCCACTGGATACAAAGATCGATCATACTCCAGTCTCTTTATGTACTCCACACTGACAGAAAAATTCTACTGATATGAACTAATCGCGTCTATTTGATTTTTGTTTATTTGAATTAACTAGATTTTTCGTGGATCCGAATTTTTCGTATTGTATTCTATAATGAAATTATTTACTTTAAATATATTTATTTATTCAAATCGAAATATATTCAATATCGTCCAATAACTAAATATTTTATTTAATCCTAATAAATCTGAGATTCGGTTTGATCTGCTCACAAAACAATTTAATTGAATCCACTAAATGGATCTATGTTATTTTTTTTTAATTTAAATTAAATCGAATTTTCGTAGAGTCAATCATTTTTCTATTTGATTGAATGGTCTGTCTTTATTGCAACACACATATCAATGAGGTGTGGGGGTAGAAAGGGTGGAGAGAGAGGAATTATATATAAATATATATATAGGTTATGTTAGAAAAATATATAGCATGTTATTCGATAAAACTCTCTAATTATGACAATGATATTAACTAATTGATATAGTTTATGTGATACTGCAAAAAATTATAAGAATTCATTTGGTCTCTTAGCCATATCTGCGACTAAGATGATACAAGCACAAGCTCATATCGGTGAAATATTTTCTTCGATAGAAATCATCTCAAAAGGCCCGGGAATGACGAATTACGATACAAAATCGTTGTCGTAAAACTCTCAATTAAGTGTTTCATTTTATTTCGGATTTATGAAATATTTTATGCATATAGTACACTCAGATTTACAGTGTACATTTTAAGCAAATAGAGATTCAGTTGAATCGAATCTTTACTTATTCAATTTAAATATATTCAATATTTAAAAAGAATAGTTGAAACGAATGAAAAAATATCTTTGAAACACATAAGATCGTAGTAGGCCATGAGCCAAGGAAGAAACCTATTTGATTTAAATAGATCCAATTTAAATTCAATAATTTTGTTGGCTGTGCAGGCTTCTTCTAAGTGCTTAAGAAGCTCCATCTACCTAGAGGCCCGAATGATCCCTCCGGAGATCTCTTTCCCGAAAACTTATGATATTGAAATATCGGATATTTGAACCGGTGCGATGGTCTAGTGGTTAGCGTGCTCGCCACTAAACCAGCGGACCGGGAGGTCCCGGGTTCGAATCCCAGTCGCGTACATTTCGTCGTGAAATATTTTTCTTCGGCATTTCGCGGCGAAATAAGACTAGTTTCACGACTGGGGGGCGAACTCGATGACCGGCTGTATTGGTATAGGTTTTCCGCAGTTTCCCTATACCCATGACAGAAATGTCATGATGAATATAATACAGAGGGGGAAGTCGGCTGCGGCCGCAAGAGGGGGGGGGGACAAGGAGAAAGATGGAGAAAAAAGGAGTAAACAGTAGAGGAAAGAAACAGGCACAATGAAGGGAAAGAATAGGTGACAAACGCGAAAAGCGTGTACCTAAGGAAAAAAACCAATAAAAAAATAAACGGATATTTGAACAAAATGTTGGTACCATTTCTTCACGTGACCATCTCATTGCTCAGGGACGACGAATATCGTTGCCAAACTAGCGGAGAATGTATTCCGGCGACGCGGTTATGCGACGGTATCCCGCATTGTCGGGACACATCGGACGAGAAACCAGAAGTCTGCACAAACCGGAAGTACGTCCTTTGTGCCCTAAATATACGCAGTGCTCGTAATTTCATTCCATACGCGACGAATGACGAAAAAAATTGCATGGCATCGTAGATGCGGGAAGGGTTCCTTCAGATGCAAGTACGGTGGTTGCATACCGGAAGTATTGCGATGCAATCTTCAGCCTAATTGTCACGACTGGAGCGACGAGGACGAGGCGATGTGCGGATTTTCACCACCGGAAGGAGCCTGCCGTCTTCCCCCAGCGGCACCCGGAACTCACTACATCGTGTCGAACTGCGCTGAGTGTCGTCCAGGTGGAATCGTACCGGAACTGACGAGGCTCGATTATTCGTGCGTCTCGCCCGGTACCTTGGAAGGATCCAGCAGTGCTTATTGCCGCGGTAATCGTTGGTCGACACTCCCAGTCTGCGTTTCCGGTAAATATTATCAATCCACGCTTGAGGCGGTATATACATTTAGACAGGAAGTAAATAAGCAATATTGAGGGATTTTCAAAATAAGAAATAATTATTCTACAATGATCAAACTTTAGGTATACTTTGATAGTATATTTAAGTATACGAAAGAATTTTTTAAAATTAATTCATCAAATCAGCTCGGCCGATTTGATGACGAATTAGATTTTGATTTGCAAAAAAGTTCGAACATTTTTTCAGTTAGAACATGTATAGTTTCCATGTGACGGTAATTAAAATGAAGAAAATGCAATGTCGTTTCTGCAACGAGAAGTCAAAAGTTGCAAGTTTGACTGGTCCTCGTGTTTGTTTCGGCTCGTTGAAAAGGCACGAGCGAGATAACATGTCGTCCGATCGAGGCTCCCGGGGCGCGGAAAGCCTGCGAAGCTCTCTGGGGACCGAGGCAGGGCTGGATCGATTGCAACGGTACCAGTCCCATCGGGACACGCGTGACTCTCCAATGCCCGGACTATTACGAGAGAGAGAGCGGCTCCAGCTGCACGACTTGTCTCCACGACGGCACTTGGAGTCAACGTCCTCTTCGCTGCCGGCCGACCTGCGGCGTCAGGGATAACGCTTCCGGTTTGTCGCCCATAACCTGCTACCGAAAAATGAACGGAGCGTCTCCCCGTCCGCATATCGGACAAATAAGCGTATGTTATTCGTCCGGATAGCGGCTCAGTTCACGCTGTATTTCCAGTAGGCGTACATAGCACTGTGATTTGTGTCAGCTAGTATCCGGACGAATAGCGGCTCAGTTCACGCTGTATTTCCAGTAGACGTACATAATACTGTGATTTGTGTCAGCTAGTATCCGGACGAATAACATGTATATAATCGTCCGGATATACTGTGTTGAATTGTTAAGGGGTTACCCCCACTTGCGATTTTGAAAAAATCGATTTTTTTTATTGCATTTTTTTGAAGTATAAGTATCTGAGAATATGTCCTGAAAATTTCAAGTCGATCCGAACAAAATTCACTGAGATATGAGCGTTGAAAGAGAAGAATCCGCGTTGAAAGAGCGTTGAAAGAGAAACTTTAAACGCGTTTTTCTCAAAATGGCATTTCTGAAGTCGGTGACCAAGATTACTCGAACACTAATGAACCGATCTTCTTGAAATTTTGCAGGCTTATTTAATACATAAAAATGTAGTCTTTAATCGTTCGATTTTTTTTTCGAAAAAAATGGCCGTTTTATAGCCAAAAAACGGCCGTTTTTTTTTTCGTTAAAATCGAACCATTAACTTTGACTGTCCGCCATTTTGTGAAAAATGAATATTTTTTAAAATCCTTCGATTAAAGACTAGTTTATACTTATATTTGACTAAATCCATCCGCATTTTTTTCTTCAGATGATCCACTTCGCCGCAATGTTGGTCACCGCAAACCGTGTATATAAAAACATTATTTCATTGACGGCCATTTGCCACTAAACAATGTAATATTTTTCAATAAAAAAATTACTGAAAGTTCTTCAAGATGTGTTCTTTAAGATGGTATATTGATCGATTAAAAAAGTTTCGTAGTTTTCTTTTAAAAAATTCATGAAAAAGGCCTTTTTTTGCGCTACAAGTGGGGGTAACGCCTTAAACAAACTATCTGGACGAATGATTCACACGTATTCGTCCGTATAAAATGTTTATAATTTCGTTTGGGTTTGTCTGCATAGGTTTGTTTGTTTGGGTTTGGTTGTTTGGTTTTGTTTGTTCGTTTGTTTGGGTTTAATTGTTTGGGGCGTTGTACAGCGTGAACCGCGTGAACTGAGCCGCTATCCGGACGAATAACGTACGCACATTCGTCCGATAACCGGACGGCTAGCCACAGCGAAAAATGAAACCAAAATCATACATCGATACAGTATGGCGGTGCAATTTTGATCAGAATCGAGTTTTTTCCAGTCGTTGGAAACTTCTGTCGATTAATTCCTCTCGCCACCACTAATTTTTGTAGTTACTAAGCATATATAGAGTGATTGTCCCGTTACAGCCGCCGCTCTGATAATAAAAGGCTGGCAATTGAAGCCCGAGGATGCTCTGCCCTGGCACGCGACCCTCTTCTCTCACGACAACGGCGAATGGAAGTTTTTCTGCGGTGGAACGTTGCTTTCAGAGCGCGCCGTTCTAACCGCCGGGCATTGCGTCTGGAAAACCGACGAGAAAACTTTGAGAGTCGCGTTCGCAATGTTTTCGAGCAACTTTACCGAGCGCAGTGCGGAGACTCAGGTGTTGGGCGTCGAGAGTATCCGATTGCAGGGCGCTTATCAGGATCACGAGGGTAATTACGGATCGGACGCGGCCATTCTCGTTCTCGATAGACCCGTCGTTGTGAACGCTGCCGTCAAGCCAGCCTGTCTCGATCGATCCGGCTCCAGGGACGTGGCTCACAGGATCGGTGACATTGGACTGGTCGCTGGTGAGCAAAAAACGATTCAATTTCACGCGTTATCAAAGTCAGCGTCAATTATTTCGGGGAATTGACAGTGGGAGGGCGCGCGCCGCGTTGAACAACGCCTGGGCCTGTATTTGGATGTGTTTTTTTATGTTCAGGGGAGTTGTGCTTAAGAGGCTATACCAGTGTGAACGCTGAAAATTTGGGTGATTTTCGGGAGTTTTTTGGAAGAAAAGTACTCAATTAAATGTTTCGGAAAATTAAGAATTTATTTGGCTATATTTGACCTACATTACATAATTTTTTCATAGAAAAATATTGAGATCCAAGCGACTTATGCGCTGCCTTCGGAGGCGCCAAAAAAAAGTTCCTCAACTGCTGACATGATTCCGGCCGATTAGTAGCTGAAACCGAAAAAGGAAAAAATGTCGTTAAACTGGAAGGTACTTCCTGTTCAATGACGTAGGATTTTCGAAAAATATCAAAATCTGACAAAATGGCGTAGTTATGAAAAAAAGTCTGTTTTCTTGCCTATAAAATGGTCGTTTTTTTCAATGCCAAATCGTCAATTTTTATCCAATCAAAAATACCCTACGTCGTTGTAGAGTAAATATATTCTAGAGTACTCAGTTCAAATTTCAAGTCAATCGGATAATTACTCTTTCAGTTACAATGTCAGCAAATATGACAAATCTCATTTCGAGAAAAACGCGTTTAACGATTTAAGGCGTTACCCCCACTTGTAGCGCAAAAAAGGCCTTTTTCATGAATTTTTTAAAAGAAAACTACAAAACTTTTTTAATCGATCAATATACCATCTTAAAGAACACATCTTGAAGAACTTTTAGTAATTTTTTTATTGAATAATATTACATTGTTTAGTGGCAAATGGCCGTCAATGAAATAATGTTTTTATATACACGGTTTGCGGTGACCAACATTGCGGCGAAGTGGATCATCTGAAAAAAAATGCGGTTGGATTTAGTCAAATATAAGTATAAACTAGTCTTTAATCGAAGGATTTTTAAAAATATTCATTTTTCACAGAATGGCGGACAGTCAACGTTAATGGTTCGATTTTAACGAAAAAAACGGCCGTTTTTTGACTATAAAACGGCCATTTTTTTGCGAAAAAAAATGGAACGATTAAAGACTACATTTTTATGTATTAAATAAGCCTGCAAAACTTCAAGAAGATCGGTTCATTAGTGTTCGAGTAATCTTGGTCACCGACTTCAGAAATGCCATTTTGAGAAAAACGCGTTTAAGGGGGGATTGTCTTTTTTTTTCGCAAAATTTACCGCTTTTTGGGAATTTTTTTGTGAAGAAAGTATACAACGGAAAACTTGTGAAACTTGGCATATAGTTTTATTGATCTGTTTACTACATACAAAAAAAATTTTAAACAATTTCATCAAAAAATCCGCCTCCCACCCCCCTCGACGCGCGATGGTCCTTTTTTGATGGTGTGCACGATTACAGCCTTCACGTTCATCCTGCAACAAAAACCCAAAAAGCATTTTACTTTAGACACATATAGCTATCGTTCGATGAAGGGGAAAAAAAAATTGACGATTTGGTGACGTTTTGAACTTGAAGTATCGATTTTTCGAAAAAAATTGATCGATTTTTTGTTATAAATAAAAAACTATTAAACGTATTGCTTTTTTGCTTCATCAAACGATAAAAGGATGTCAGCTGAGCATCCTGTCCAAATTTGAAGGCAATCGGTTGAATAGTTTTTGATAAATCGTGCACACCATCAAAAAAGGACCATCGCGCGTCGAGGGGGGTGGGAGGCGGATTTTTTGATGACATTGTTTAAACATTTTTTTGTATGTAGTAAACAGATCAATAAAACTATATGCCAAGTTTCACAAGTTTTCCGTTGTATACTTTCTTCACAAAAAAATTCCCAAAAAACGGTAAATTTTGCGAAAAAAAAAGACAATCCCCCCTTAAAGTTTCTCTTTCAACGCTCATTCAACGCGGATTCTTCTCTTTCAACGCTCATATCTCAGTGAATTTTGTTCGGATCGACTGGAAATTTTCAGGACATATTCTCAGATACTTATACTTCAAAAAAATGCAATAGAAAAAATCGATTTTTTCAAAATCGCAAGTGGGGGTAACCCCTTAAAGATTTAACTATCGATTTTTGCAAGATAAAATGATATTTGCCATAAAAACTGCTAAGTATGAACGTAAAGTATAAAGTATAAACTGTCGAAAAAGGCAACAAAAAAATCGATTTTTTTAAAGTGTCACACTGGTACAGCCCCTTAATTGTTGCATAATAGGTGAGGAGCAGGCGAGCAAAACCGGGTTTGTCCACGCTGCGTCAAATTTCTTTTTTGTTTCGGTTTTCTTCAAGCACACCTTTATTAGCTCCCGAAATATATTGAATGAAATCCGGCGCTAAACGCCTCAAAATTTATGAAAACCTGCCTTTTCTCGTGTTTTAGGCACAGAAAAGATAAAAATACTCGACGCAGTGTGGACAAGTCCGATTTTTTGCGCCTGCTCGCGTTAGAAAAATGTAAAAAACGATGACTGGCTTGTCATGTTTTCAGGCATGGGAATAACCGAGAACGACACGTACAGTGCGAATTTGCGAGTAACCTCTTTGCAGATCGTCGCCCACGACACTTGTCGACAGTCGCAAAAACGGGATTTTCGCAAATACATCACGTACACGACTTTTTGCGCCGGATGGCTGAACGGCAGCGCAGTCTGTAACGGCGACAGTGGCGGTGGGGTTTTTCTCAAAAATTCCGCGGATTCGCAGATTTGGGAAGTTCACGGTATAGTCTCGATCAGCCCGAGAAGAATTAGCACGAGTATTTGCGATCCTAATTATTACACGATATTTACGAAGGTATGTTGCGTACAAAAATCACCACTTTTCCCCGATTCTACGCAATTGTTTACTTTTTTCTTCTTTCAAACATTGTTCGCTTCTTTAGGTGTCCGCTTACATCGACTGGATCTTGGAAGTCTTGAGCACACTTCCGGTCGTTGGTCCTCCGGCTCAGCAAGAAATACGACCCAACAAGGACATTATCCAGTTGTGACTTCCGCGTATATTGTCAGATTTGAATTCGACGGAAGATCGATTAAGAGAAGTAGGATGATTTTCCCATTTGCCAAAAAGTCGAACATTCTCGCGATGAATCGGCTACCTGAGTAAATTGAAAATATGTTATGAGCAAATGTAGTGAAAATATGAACAATGTAGAATGGCAAAAATGTCAGCAAATACAAACGTGTATGTAATAAAATTCAAAGTATGCAATGAAGCATTTGTCAAAAGCATTATCACTGCCCAAAAAAAATTATTTGATTTAAATAGGATCTATTTAAATCAAATAGGTTTTTCCTTGGGTCACGGGCTACTACGATCTTAGTTGTTTCGAAGATATTTTTTTATTCGTTTCAGCTATTCTTTTTAAATATTGAATATATTTAAATTAAATAAATAAATATTCAATTTTTTTTTCAACCTCTCTATTTTTTTTCAAAATCTGCCAGTTTAAAATATTAGTCAAAAGGAATATCTGTGATTTTTTTTAGATTTTTTTAGGTGTCCGTTCAGGATTTTCAATTTTTCATTACGAACACTGTATCCGAAAAAATATTCATCACACAAAAAAAAACATGAGAATAAAAACTTTTTATTTTTTCCACTTTATCGAAAAAAATGAAAATCATAATTTTTCTGCATTGAGAAAATTGAAATTTGGCAAAAAAATGAGAATAACATTTTTTTAAACCTAATAACACACTTTCAATTTCGGTACAAATTTTACAGGATGTCTGTCATTGGGTAAAGAGTCTGCGAAAAAATATTCAGAATGGGACCTGCAATGGTTAGGATGAAAAATATTAAAACCCTGCGAAATCTCATAACCGCATATATGCGGTTATAAAAACCCTGCGAAATCTCATAACCGCATATATGCGGTTATAAAAACACTGCGAAATCTCACAAAAACCCTGCGAAATCTCATATGAGATTTCGCAGGGTTTTAATTTTTTTTCGTCGTAACCAATGCAGGTACCATTCTGAAAAATATGTCGCAGACTCTTTACCCAACGACAGACATCCTGTAAAATTTGTACCGAAATCGAAAGTGTGTTATTCGGTTTAAAAAAATGTTATTCTCATTTTTTTGCTAAATTTTAATTTTCTCAATGCAGAAAAATTATGATTTTGGTTTTTATTCGATAAAGCGGAAAAAATAAAAAGTTTACATTCTTGTGTTTTTTTTGTTTGATAAATATTTTTTCGTATTCCGTGTTCGTAATGAAACATTGAAAATCCCGAACGGACGCCTAAAAAAATCTAAAAAAATCGCAGACGTTCCTTTTGACTAATATTTCAAACTGGCAGATTTTGAAAAAAATTGCCGAGGTTGAAAAAAAAAGTGGCCCAGTTGATGAAGAATGCCTCATATATATATATATTCATATATTATTCCTCGATCTCCACCCTTTCTACCCCCACACCTCATTGATATGTGTGTTGCAATAAAGCCAGACCAACAATCAAATAGAAAAATGGTTGACTCTTCGAAAATTCGATTTAATTAAAAAATGTTTAAAATCACATAGATCCATTTAGTGGATTCAATTAAATTGTTTTTTGAGATTACTTTAAATACATTTAAAGTAAATAATTTCAATAATGGAATGCAATAGAAAAAAATTGATTCCACGAAAAATCTAGTTAATTCACATAAACAAAACCAAATAGACGCAATTAGTACATGTCAATAGAATTTTTATGTCAGTGTAGACAGTCTCTTGTTTCGAGTCGGTGTCAGACTCGCGGAGAAAAAATTGCAATTACGATCGCGGTGACTAGTGGGGAATAAAAAATGGCGAAATTAACGAGAGCCCTGAGCGATTACGAGCTCAGTCATCGAGGTCTTGGACACCGAGGTGTAATTCAACACGGAGCCGAGACCAACGATTCGATCGTGGCTCTGAGCGCGCCCGGAAACAAGCTCGCCGATCTTGGACAATTTCCGGAACAAGCGGAAAACGCGGTTATATTTTGCAACATCTACTCACTCTTTGCATAAAACATTTTTCACTCACGCGCGAAACGTTGCCAGGAATGAACGATTTTACGGTCGCAGGAGAACATCGAGATACGAAAAATCCGGAGCTTGCCGGAACCGGAAAAAGGAATGGTTTACGATCAAGTTCGCGTTACTCCTACTTACATGGAGTTTAAGGACGCGAGCGAGGGTACGATCTTCCGGAAAATCATGACTATCAGAAACACGGGCAATGTTCCCGCATACGTCAGAATTTGTCCGCCAAATTCTATAGTACGTTTTCGTCATCGATTTTCAACCCAAAATAATACCAATTAATTAATCATATTCAATTGATATTGAATGTCGACCAGAAACAATCGTAATAATTGAATACAACATTTTTAAAATAATTATATATTCGGTAGGGGTGTGCGGGTAGCAGAATTGGTCGGGTCGAACTTTATCGAGTACCCGAGTTTTTCGAGTACTCGTCTCACATCGGGTACTCGATAAGCCGTGTTGCCGGAACAAAATTTCAAATTTCGGTTCATAGTAAATAGCGCCAAGAAAACGTACCAAAACGGACGAAATAGACTCCAGCTTTATGTTCTGTACCCTTCGCCGATAGGTTGGAGTTCATAAAAAATACAAATAATTTATTTAATGATTTTTGTATTTTTTGTTCTGTGTATATTTACAATTTTTTCCGGCAAACTTCTTTTAAGACACTCGTATTTCAGGAAATGTCGAGATATTTGAATGTCGAAAAACGGAATAAAAGCAAGATTCTTCGTCGAATTTTCGTTAATTCTATCTAGTGCTAGACTAGAATTAACGACTGTTAATAAATAACTGGTAATTTCGGCGATTCATTCTTCTTAATTGAATTTTTTGTCATTTTGAAATTTTCTCCGAGAAAAAATTTGTTCTTCAAACGTCAAACTTCAAACTATCTCCGAAACTAATCAAGATATTTTCAATTTTGAAACGTCAAATGGGAGCTACATTCTTCTCGCTTCGAATAAACGCAGGGCGTTGAATCTTGGTCTTTTTGGGTTTTTTCTCGATTTAAAACCCACGTTAAAAAATTGAAAACTTTAAGGCGTTTGCGGGAACAGAAGATATTTATTGTAAATTTTTTCCTTTCGTACACTTTTTAGTGATGCCGAAACGCAACTTTCCCTCGCTATTACGATAGGATATGCCAAAATTGACCGTTTTTCACTCCGCCCTAACAGACGCATACACGCACGCACAGAATAGAAAAGTGAGACGAAAAAAGATTTTTACAGAATTATCATTTATTCGTTTTTATCGCCTTCTTCGAGTTTTCGTTTTCTCCCATTATTTGATCGATACACCTCGATAAAAAAATAAATATAAATAATAGATACGGATCTCCGAGTCGTTTACGAATATTCGAAGTTTACGAATACCCAAAGTTTAAGAGTACTCGACGTTTACGAGTACCCAAAATTTGAGAGCACCCGATGAAAAAATTCGGATACCCGATAGTGGCGGGTAATGGAAAAACGTAACTCGTCGGGTACCCAAGTGAATCGAGTACCCGCACACAGGGTTGGGCATATTCGATTTTTTAAAACTCATGAACAATAAAGAAACTTATTCAAAATACGTTCCGAAAATTAATAAAGAATCCCACTGGATTCAGTACTCATTCCGAAAATGAATAATGAATCCTACTGGGTTCAGTATTCATTTCAAAATGAATTACGAATCCAACTCGATTCGGTGTTCATTCCGTATTCGGATATCATCATATTGAATAATCTGAAAAAATGGACAATGGAAATGGGACAAATATAATGTCCCATTTCTACCCCCATTTCTTCAGTTACTAGATAAGAAGAGCGCAATTTCCCTTGGGTAAATATAATGTAATCGGACGATAATATTTCAATAGAATAAACATGTTTTCTGTCAATTTTTCCAGATTATTCAATTTGATGATATCCGAATACGGAATGAATACTGAACCGAATTGGATTCATTACTTATGGTGAAATGAATACTGAATTCAGTTGGATTCATTATTCATTTTCGGTACGAATACTGAATGCAACTGGATTCATTATCGAAAAAAATGAATATCGATCTGACATGTATGCGGTATTATTTTCCTACTCGGATACTAAAAGTATTCGAGTATGCCCATCCCTGCCCGCACACTCCTAATATTCGGCGACTATACTGCTAGACTATTATTATTATACTACTAGATTATTATTATACTGTTATTTAATCAATTATTATTGTACTATTATTTTATTTATTATTATTATACTGTTATTTTATTTATTATTATTATACTACTATTATTATTATCTTTGAATAATCAACGTTAAAAACGTTTTGGGTAAATATTTACAAGTGGGGCTCCAGCTAGAAAAGGGGTTAAGAAATTTTGTACCGAGTCGATGTATTTCAGGGCACTTGGTGTATAATATTTAAGTCGAGGGAAGATAATTTCAACCCTCATTTCAACCGCCAAACGCTTTTTTTACTTTTTTAAAGGTATGGAGGAAACGGGTTTGTTTAGGTTTGTTTGTTTGGGTCTGAGAAATTTACACTTTGAAAAATCGCAAAATTTCATCGAGAAATCGCGACCATACGTATAGAAAAGTCAAATTAAAGTAAGCATACAGAAAACGTATTTAAAAAATCGAATATTTTTTTTTCTTAATGAAATGCCCGTCCCCCATCATGAAAAACATATTTCCATACTGCAGAACAGCCCCAAACACGTGAAAAAATGTTTGGAGCCGATTAGGGCTGGAGCCCCACTTGTAAATATTTACCACGTTTTGATTGATATTTTATAATTGGCAGTATCTGTATCTTGATATAAAAATACAATGTCTCAGGCGTTGAAAATCAAGAGCCTTAAAACAAAGGTTATGCTCAGTCCGGGCTTAGCCCTCGTGCGGGAAGTGACGTATTCCTTCAAGAGACCTCCCTCCCTTCACGCGACAATTCCCATCGTTATCAACGATCATGAGATCGACTACCACATAATCTGCTCACTTAGCACCGAGTACATAACTATTCGGCCATCCTTTATTGACTTTGGTATCGTGGACATTGGCTGCTCCTCGGGCACCGCAGTTATTACGATATCGAACGTGGGTGGAAAGAGCACGAGGTACTGATTGAGTCCACATATCGAATCAAATTCGCCCATCTCGCTCGTTTGAAGGAAAATCAAATAGAAAAATAATCGAGCTTTATCGCTGCCTTGAAAATTCGCGTGAAACTTCCGTCACAGATTTACCATAGATTTGGGAAAGAACAATATGGAAGTAAACGTAAAGCCTCGTCGCGGAATAGTTCGACCTCGCACGGCCGTTCAACTTCACGTTGAGATGATTGGCATAACAGAGGGCCTTTTCTGCAGCGAGTTTTGGTAATTGGTGTCGAATTTTTTATGCTTCGTGTCTCGTATCTTTACAGATATTTCTCATTTTTGGCAGGATCAAGTCGAATCCGAATATCAGGGTTCCCATGAGGGTGAAGGTCATAGTACCCCGATTGGTAATTTATTATCCGAACACTACGGGGGACTTCACATTGGTGGACTTTCCCACGACCTACCTCAACACTCGACGATACGATACACTCGTTCTCAAAAACGTTTCTTCCCAATTTTCGAGTTTCGTTGTGCTCGGGGAAATTGACAACGAACTCGTTCCTATCCAGGTTTTTATCCCGTTGCTTTTTTTCTTCTCTCTCTCTTTCTCTCGCTGCGATGAGACGAATCATGTTTCATTCTAATTTGCAGGACATAGATAGAAAAGTCCATCTGGCTTATAACGTCTTCAAGATAAGGCCGGTGGAAGGACGCCTCGAGCCCTTCCAAGGCACCATCTTCGTTATCGAGTGACTATTTTTTATTATGCTTCGTTGTTGCTGGCAGGGCGAAGAGTATTTTGAGGGGGTCGCGCGTTACGACGATGGATGGCGGAGGACACTGATTCTTTTTTCCCCCAAAAGGGGGAGATACCTTTAGCGAGGAAAAAATGCCTGATTTTAATGATTTTTTTTTTAGGTTAGATTTATTCACCATTTTTGAGACTTCGGGTATGTTTTATTACTACTTTTGCCTGTTACATGGTATTTTTTTTTATTGCTCTTTAAAAATGGTAAGGTATGGCACGATCTTTTAAACGGGTTGCGGCGGATGGTGTCAGACGGCGTGACACGTAGCGTCGGCGGGATGAATCCGAAAAAAACCCAACGAAGATTTTTCTTTCATTATCATTCATACGCAGAATATAAACCAAGAAAAAGTGAGAAATGTTGAAAATCAATGAAATGGTACGCTTGGAAACAAAAAGATCGAATTTTCGGACAAAATGGCCACATTTGGCAATAAACGAAATTTTTTTTATTTTCAAAAAAACGTAGGGTAGAAATATTTATACCAAATTTCGTCAGAATCTGTCGGTTAGTTTTTTAGCTTTCGTCACGCCAGTTTTGAACACCGTGCCATAACTTTGCCATTTTTAGAATTAATTAGATACATAAAAATACCATGGAATAGCTAAGAGTAGTAATAGCACATACCATAAGTCTAAAAAAAGGTGAATACAATTTTCCTTCAAGGGATCATCACAGTGTGAAATTTTCAAAAAATCGATTTTTTTTTTCATTATCCGATAGTATAGAGGTTATAAACATACTGTTAATATTTTTACACAAACGTAAGTAGACCATTTATATGAAACTTCCGCGCTCGAAACTTTAAACGCGTTTCTCTTCGAAGCTCGTTTTTCAAAACGGTGTACACTCTCGAAGGAAGAGTTTTCAAGTTGACGATCTCACATTTTGACACAACATTTTTTACTTTCTTTCTTTTTTTTCAACGAAAAACTATCGAAAAAATAGGCTAAATGCGATACTTTTTTTCAAACCGCTGCCATTTTTTAAATTTTGATTTAAAAAAGAACACCTCCATAGCAAGATAGCGACTTTCATACTGATTAATAATATATTTACAAATTTGGTTTCAGATAATATTTACGGCCACAACCGTGTAGAGTGTTGTGTCATGTCATTTTTTCAGAGACATTTTCAACAGTTAAAAAGATAAAAATAAACATTTTCAAATGTATTTTCTGTTCTTCATAAGTGCTTTGATTTAACATAAAAACATCAGACTGATTAGTTCATTTTAGCCATCGAAAAAAAAATCGCATAAATCAGTGATTTTTTTACCCTTTACACTGTGATGTTCCCTTGAAAAAATCATGAAGATCGGCAAATTTTTCCTCGCTTCAGGGTATCCTCCCACCTAAAGAACGATATAGTAAAACTTATCGAAACATCGAATTTGACCTTCTATTGAACGTATCCGCTCCTGAAAAAATCTGTATCTCGCAACATATTAATCGTTGAAACGCTCAGCCTTCCTTAAGGGGCTATACCAGTGTGAACGCTGGAAATTTGAGTATTTTAGGGATTTTTTTCGAGGAAAAGTACTCAATTAAATGTTTCGGAAGATTAAGTATATATTTGGCTATATTTGACCTATATTACATACTTTTTTCATAGAAAAATATTGCCATCCAAGCGACTTATGCGCTGCCTTCGCAGGCGCCAAAAAAAAAGTTCCTCCACTGCTGACACGATTCCGGCCGATTGAGTAGCTGAAACCGAAAAAGGAAAAAATGTCGTTAAACTGGAAGGTATTTCCTGTACAATGACGTAGGATTTTCGAAAAATATCAAAATCTAACAAAATGGCGTAGTTATGAAAATAGTCTGTTTTCTTGCCTATAAAATGGTCGTTTTTTTCAATGCCAAATCGTCAATTTTCATCCAATCAAAAATATCCTACGTCATTGTAAAGTAAATATATTCAAGAGTACTCAGTTCAAATTTCAAGTCAATTTGAAAAATCTCATTTCGAGAAAAACGCGTTTAAAGATTTAACTATCGATTTTTGCAAGATAAAATGAAATTGATATAAATGATAATGATATTCTTGAAAGAATAACCTGTCGAAAAAGGCAAAAAAAATCGATTTTTTTAAAGTGTCACACTGGTATAGCCCCTTAACGATTCTACGAAATTCAGATTCGCGCCAACGAAAGCGGACGTCATGAGAAAATCAACGGATCGCGAGAGAAGCCGAGACTTTATGGCGTTTGTGAGGATACTGAGAGTGCACTGTAGGGAGGCAGAGGATATAATGCGTGAGCAAATAAAAGTGCATCGATTACTAGAACTTGTCCACCCGATTTTTCTTCTCGGAGTGATTAAAAATGCACAATTATCGGACATCCGGTAGGACCGGTGGTGATACCGGAACCGAGCGCGGACTTCCCTCGAACACAGAAAGTTCAAATACGTGAGAAATAATTCCTAACTATCGATTGAAACAATGGCTCGCAATAAAATAAACCATCGAACGATTGGCGAAACTCACGAGTATTCGAATTAATCGAAGCTCATGATGAAAAATACAGAGGAAGAAGTCAAATCGAATTCCAGCAACGACGACGACGAAGCCTCGATGTCGTCGGCGGATCAAAAGAAGAGTATCGAAACCGTGAGACTCTGCATTCACGGCGAAACCGAAGCGCCTCGATTGCTTTTCACTCCGAGGGAACTTTGTCTGCACAATTTCGAAGCCTACGAAACGGAGAATCGAGTCATAGAGATCGAGAATCCATCGAGCAGCGGAGCGCTTACTTTTCGCTTCGCGGCGAACGTGAAGGCTCATTGCGAGCCCTCCGAGGGCCTTCTGGGACCTCGAAAATCTCGGCAAGTTCTGGTGCAAATTGGAGGCAAAAAAATTCGTTACGGTAGACGAACAACGAATATCCTCAATATCCTCATCCATCGCAATGAGAAGGAAGTAATGTTTTTTTTCTTTCCAGTCGAGCCGATACTCAAACTCGCTTTCGACGTGATCGTCAAGGAGCAAAGCTTCTGGCCATCGAAACAATTCATGGACGTCAAAGTGGCAACCTTTTACGTCGACTGTCATGTTGAGTACAAACAGAGTACAAAATCAGTGACAGAATGTCCTCGAGGTACTCGAAATTCTCGCTGTTTCTCGATCTGAGATATTTTTCCTCAAAATTCCAGCTTTTCTTCTAACGTTAAAGCCTTAGGCCACTCTAGAGGCCGAAAAAGTAGGCTTTTTGGGGATTTTTTTTCAGAAAACTACAAGATAAATCGTGATTACAAAAAAGGGTGTTTATCGTACACATCAGTGACTGTATACAATAATTTTTTTGAAGCGATTAATTCCAAAATGGCGGCTGTGCAGCGTTTATCTCAAAACTGCATTTTTTAAGGGGTAAGGCCACTGTAAATTTTGCCAGACGAAAATTTGGCCATCGAAGGACAAATGTATGGTGCTGGGATTGCAGACTAACGGTAAATTTTTTTTTTACCTTCTTTTTTTTATTTTTTCCAATAAAAAACTATTCGCAAAACTTTAAACGCGTTTTTCTCGAAATACGGTTTTTCAAAATGGCACGCAGCATCACTCGAACAATTTTCATTTTTTTTACTTGAAATTTTGACCAGATGTGAACATTAACATTATCTTGAGAATGTCGATCGGGATTTTCAATAACTTTATTTATTGATTTTTTATTAACAAAAAACTAGCCGTTTTTTTCGTCAAAAATCAATTTTTTTTTTCAAACGCACGCCAAATCCACAAAAATTGATACTTTTTAAAATCCGATCGACATTTTCTAGCTATAACCCTCTAGATTGATGGTTTTTTTTTTGTTCTAGATTCAAAAGTGCACCAGTGGTGCTGCGTGCCGCGGGGCCCTGCAAGCAAAACATGCCCCGGGAAGATAGCTGTGGAACCGCCATTTTGTTTTTTTTTGCTGTAAAAAAATTTGATAATAAAGTTTAATGTATGCCCGATAACACCCTTAAAAGTTTTTTTTTAATTACCTTCAATTTTGGAAGCAAAAAATTCGTGAAAAAACCTTTTTTTTTTGGACTGTTACAGTGGCCTTAGGCCTTAAGTTGGTCGGAAACATGACTTAAACAATTTTCAACCGATTCACTTGAAATGTTGAATATATCTTGAAAAATACATTGTCCATGGAAGTACGTAGCATTTTTCTTTGTTATATTGCATAGTTCATTTGTTATTAACGATTTTGTATGCAAATTTTTGGAGTGAAAAATTTGCCTAAAAAATCGTCAGATTATTGTTAATAACAAATGAACTATGCGATATAAAAAAAAATCCTACCTACTTCCATACACAATGTGTTACCGTTAAGGTAGTACCTCCACAGAAGAGTTGAATTAAGAAATGGTTGAAATTTGACACATACGTTATTTAATACATTATCCAAACATCTGTGCAACTTGAATAAGTTTGACCACCCCAAACCTGAGATATTTACATTTAAAGTTGGCTTGGTGTACACGTAAAATTGCGTTATGATGGGCAAACAGAGCATCATTAATTCTACCGTCAAAACTAAAATTAAGAAATTGATAAAAAACGAGGATAAGCTACAGTAAGATATCACGAATAATGTGAAAAAAATGAGAATGATTCACCATCTAGTTTCCAAGATATAACCATGAGAAGCCTTCACAATTTTGGTGCAAAGCCTGGCAAAGCCTGGAAAAAAAAACAATTGGGGCAAAGCCTGGACAGTCCCGGCAAAAAGTTTACTGGCAATGGTCGATCAAAAACACAATACAAAATATATTTTACGGCAATAAATGATATCCATCGTATTATCTGCTAGTACCGAGTCAATATTGCGTAGTTTTTAATTTTATTCATTACTAATTAAACCAATTATCAATCTTTTAAACATGAACATGGTATGTAAACTTTTGGTTGAGATTTTCGCAGAGGAACTACCTTAAGGCGAGATAGATAGATTTTTCAAGATATATTCAACATTTCAGGTGAATCGGTTGGAAATTGTCGGAGTTATGTTTCCGACCAACTTAAAAAAATGCAATTTTGAGATAAACGCAGCACAGCCGCCATTTTGAAATTAATCGCTTAAAAAAAATTATTGTATACAGTCACTGATATGCGTGATAAATACCCTTTTTGTTATCTCGATTTATTTTGTAGTTTTTCTGAAAAAAAAATCCCCAAAAAGCCTATTTTTTCGGCCTTTAGAGTGGCCTAATCCCTTAAGGCGGGATATACATTTAGACAGGAAAAAAATTAGCAATATTGAGAGATTTTTCAAACTAAGAAATAATTATTCTACAATTATCAAACTTTAGGTATACTTTAATAGTATATTTAAGTATACAAAATAATTTTTTTTAATTAATTCATCATCAAAATGACAGAGCTGCGGCAGCGTGTCACAGCAAGGTCGCCGCGGGAGTTGCGAATCGGCGTGCAGTCTAGCTTCCCGTAGACTTTGATTTGCAAAAAAGTTCAAACATTTTTTCAGTTAGAACATGTATAGTTTCTATGTGACGGTAATTAAAATGAAGAAAATGCAAATTTAAGAAAATGGTACGCATTTGCAAAAAAAAATCAACATTTCACGCAACATTTCTGTAAAATGTGGATTGAAAAAGTAGTTTTTGTTCCAATTTTTCAAAAACAATTTTCGTCAATTCTGAGCGTTGACGGGCTGTAACGTGTGAAGTTTTTCGAATTTCACTTTGAAACTTTGGGAAAATATTCTACATATATAGTTTCATCGTTTGAAGAGAAAAAAAAGAAATCGATTTTTTCATCGTTGTAAATGTATATCCCGCCTTAAAGCGAGGGATTGTTTTCGCAGGACTCTCGGAGCCGGCTATGGCCCGTAAGAAGCACCAGGAATATTGGGCCAATTATTTACGAACGCTGCAGGGACGCGTTGAAAAAAAGGCTGATGCGGAAAAATTGAAGAAAATGAGCGAAGCTTGGGAGGAAACAATTCTTCACGACCGCGAGCTTATTCCAAAAATCAAAAATACGAAAACTCCCTTAAACGTGACCGGTCTTTGCGAAAGATTCGAAGCGAAAATGGCAGCCAATGGCAATAACAACGCTAAAACCTTGATGTCGCTATCACCACTACAAATTTACAACGTCAAAATCTCACCGACGATGTTCACTTTTGGCACGGTCAGAGCCTCCTCCCGCTCAAAAAATCACGTGCAATTTTTTCCTCTCTCATTTCGATTTCTCAATTTGTTTCTCTTCGTGTTTTTAAGGTGGTTGTCAAAAGCGTCAATTTTCAAGAACTCACGATCGAGAACAGAAACGTTTTTCCCGTGATGATGAAGCTGATTAGTTTATCCTCGAAAAGCATTCGTTTTCCAGACGGAAACTCGATGCTCGTGAAGCCAGGATGCTCGCTGGTGAAACTCATTGAATTTCGGGCCGATCAGATCGGCAAATTCAACAGTTACATAGACTACGTGATAAACGACAATCATTCGTTCGAATTGACCATCACGGCCGACGTGGCCTACAAGTTTTTGTCGCTTGGCGCACGGGCCCTCGACCTGGGTGGACCGGAGGAATATCTGCCAGGGGAATATTATCGGCCCCTCGTAGGATACGTCGAGGTCAAAAACAAATTGAACGGGAGGACGAACTTCAAGTAAATTCCGCGCCGTTGTTTCTTCTGCTGGAAAAAAGGCCCAATTTTTATTTTTATATCACAAATTGCAAAAAAAATTAAGTAACTATTCGTCTGTAGCGATTATTCGTTGAGCGGTACTGGAATAACTCTGCGAATATTGTTTGTATACTCGGGCAGTTCAGGGGCTAGATCTATCCAGAGGCCCGAAAAAAATGGCCAAATACCGATTTTTTTTTTCTGGTCAATGGTTGGTGAAAAAAAACCGCATTTTTTTTAACACAAACATTTCTCCACGGTATACAAAGATCGATCGTACTCGTCGCTTTTTGTACTTCAGGCGTGGTCTAAGATCTTAAGGGGCTAGATCTACCTAGAGGCCCGAAAAAATGGTAACATTCCGATTTTTTCTGGGAAACGGTTGGTGAAAGAGAACCGCATTGTTTTTTAAGGGGTCTTTTCACTTTAGACGCTAAAAAGGCTATTTTCATTTTTTTTGAAAGATTTATATCATAGATATTGATATAAAAGTTGTTACACTTAATAAATACATGTTCGAAATACATTAAAAATTTGTTTTATGTATTTATGTAACCCAAACAAACTTTGAACGCGTTTTTCTCGAAACAACGTTTTTCGACGGCTTGTTGATAAAATCTTCGAAACTACTGAACCGATCCTTATGAAATTTTAACCTAATGTTCTTTACAACTACAGCTGTAGCGCATATCAGGGATTTTTTTAAATTATGATATTTACTTTTTTTTTGCCAAAATCGGTGGAAAAAAAACGTTTTTTTTCGAAAAATGTTCGCCATTTTGTTATTTTTGCATATATTAAAAATCGTATGATATGCGCTATAGCCATTAACATACTGAACCTAAAACCGTTTGATTTTTTTTTGTTTCGGATGATCCATCTCCGAGATTTCATCAACAGCGCAGACCTACCATTTTTTAGGACATTTTTTAACTACCATTTTCGGCTATAAATAGTGACTTAAGTAAATATTTTTTTTTTCATTTCGTAAGTGTATTTATTGAATGTAACAACTTTTATATCAATATCTATAATATAAACCTATCAAAACAAAAACATGAAAATAGCCTTTTTTAGCGTCTAAAGTGAGAAGACCCTTTAACACAAAGGTACATCTATTAAGAGCTTTTGTAAAAATCAGCAAAAAATACAGAAAAACAACAAAAACATGGCAGCTCATACAGTCCGTCCGAAATCTAAAACCCAATCGGGTTATTCGAGTTAACAATAAATACAAGTCATTGACGATCGTCGATTTTTAAAATCAATTTTTTAAACAACGTGCCGACGAATTGAAGTTCGAGCATACAAAATATATGAAAAGAAGTGGTCATTTTTGCGTAACTATTAAAAAACGATCATCGATTTTTAAAAAGAAAGATCGTCAACAACCTTTAAATGTTTCTTATCGTATATCCTGTAAATTTGGAACCAGGCCATCAAGTGGTTCTCGAGATATCTCGTCCACCGACTTTGAAAACAGTGTTTCGAGAAAAACGCGTTTAAGGGGCTATACCAGTGTGAACGCTGAACATTTGGATGATTGTCGGGAATTTTTTGGAATAAAAATACTCAATCAAATGTTTCGGAAAATTAAGAATATATTTGGCTATATTTGACCTATATTGCATAATTTTTTCATAGAAAAATATTGAGATCCAAGCGACTTATGAGCTGCCTTCGTAGACGCAAAAAAAAAAGTTCCTCCACTGCTGACATGATTCCGGCCGATTGAGTAGCTGAATCCGAAAAAGGAAAAAATGTCGTTAAACTGAAAGGTATTTCCTGTTCAATGACGTAGGATTTTCGAAAAATATCAAAATCTAACAAAATGGCGTAGTTACGAAAAAAAACGTCTGTTTTCTTGCCTATAAAATGGTAGTTTTTCCAATGCCAAATCGTCAATTTTTATCCAATCAAAAATATCCTACGTCATCGTAGAGTAAATATATTCAAGAGTACTCAGTTTAAATTTCAAGTCAATCGGATAATTGCTCTTTGAGTTACAATGTCAGCAAATTTGAAAAATCTCATTACGAGGAAAACGCGCTTAAAGATTTAACTATAGATTTTTGCAAGATAAAATAAAAGAGATACGGCCTTGAAATTTTTAGGGATTTTCTTGAAAGTATGAACTGTCGAAAAAGGCAACAAAAAAATCGATTTTTTTTAAGTGTCACACTGGTATAGCCCCTTAAAGTTTGAAGTATGGTGCTGCTGTCACTCGCCCGGCCAACTGTTGCAAGCTGTAGCTCGTTCAATTTTAGGAATATTTTAATGAAATTTTCAGTGAATATAGCTGTGATACTATCGAATAAAAGTAGTCGTGGAAAAGACAATTTTTCGACGCGTTTATGTAAATGTAGCCCGTTAATCGTCGTTATATCGTGTCTAACAGCCTACAAATAAATATCTAGATGGGACGTACCAGCTTCGGCGAGTTACGTGATCGATCCTCTGGCCGGAAGCGTACGCGGCAAGAGGAATCTCCTCGTGAGCGTCAGTTACGAGCAGGACGTCGCCAAAGTTCAGAATACCGAGGCCATCTTAGTAACCGAGGGCGGAACTTATATGACGCTAAAACTAAACACAATCCTGCCGCTCCGGCCGAACGTCTCCTTTCTCAATGATGCGCTGAACGTCGGCGAAATTCCATTGAACGTGCCCTACACAGCGCTCGCCGTTATTCACAACGCGGAACACACCCAGGTCTTGTTCGAGCTCGACGAAAAGTGTCTCCCCCATGGTTGGCAAGTCTATCCGAAAAGAGGATGTATCCCGCCCCGTGGAATTGCACCAATCCGAGTAATAGTTCGATACGTCGATATCCTCGAAACAATTGTATCGAAAACTGTACCCGTATTTCGATGCCGCTTGCCAAAAGTAGCATGTTTCAGAATTCTTACGAAAACAAGCATGTTTTGGCTTTCGACACGAAAACTAGAAAGTTTCGGTTTTCGCCACGAAAACTGGCACCTTTCGATATTTAACGCGAAAACTAGCACGTTCCGGCTTTCACCACGGAAAAAAGCAGATTTCGATATTCACCGCGAAAAGTAACATGTTTCAATAACACTGGAATTGTTTCCGAGTTTCTTCCATGCTTTTTTACGCCTTGCCTCTATTTTTTTACTCCAATCCCTTTGACCGCAATCGGAAATTTACGATTTTTTAAGCCCGTCAAAAAAAAAATGGACTTCAATGAAGGGGTTACCCCCACTTGCGATTTTGAAAAAATCGATTTTTTCTTATTGCATTTTTTTGAAGTATAAGTATCTGAGAATATGTCCTGAAAATTTCAAGTCGATCCGAACAAAATTGACTGAGATATGAGCGTTGAAAGAGAAGAATCCGCGTTGAAAGAGCGTTGAAAGAGAAACTTTAAACGCGTTTTTCTCAAAATGGCATTTCTGAAGTCGGTGACCAAGATTACTCGAACACTAATGAACCGATCTTCTTGAAATTTTGCAGGCTTATTTAATACATAAAAATGGAGTCTTTAATCGTTCGATTTTTTTTTTCGAAAAAAATGGCCGTTTTATAGCCAAAAAACGGCCGTTTTTTTTTTCGTTAAAATCGAACCATTAACTTTGACTGTCGGCCATTTTGTGAAAAATGAATATTTTTTAAAATCCTTCGATTAAAGACTAGTTTATACTTATATTTGACTAAATCCATCCGCATTTTTTTTCAGATGATCCACTTCGCCGCAATGTTGGTCACCGCAAACCGTGTATATAAAAACATTATTTCATTGGCGGCCATTTGCCACTAAACGATGTAATATTTTTCAATAAAAAAATTACTGAAAGTTCTTCAAGATGGGTTCTTTAAGATGGTATATTGATCGTTTAAAAAAGTTTTGTAGTTTTCTTTAAAAAAAATCATGAAAAAGGCCTTTTTTTGCGCTGCAAGTGGGGGCAACCCTTAAAATTGCAAGTATTCGGGAAATATCCATTCAACCTTATGTCGATACAATCCACGTTAAATATTATTTTGACCAAGAAGGACAAGAGATGAAAATCTTAAAAAAAAAAAACAAAAACATGGATGATGTTCGAATGTTCCAATTAAAACAGACGTCAAATAAAAAATTGCCTCTTGGACCAATAAAAAAAAGTTTTACAGACCATGCTTGACAGAGGTTTAATTCCAATTGTTGAATGATGTTTTCAATGACGTTATTTTTTAATAGAAAATCACAGTAAATATTTCATTATATTTACAATTTCGATATTACTTTTTTATGAAAATTACTACTATCGATTTTAATTGATAATTATCATCAGAACGTTAATAAAAGCAACGAGTATACAATTAAAATGTCATTACGCAAAAAATTGTCATATTTTTTAAAAAATACTAATGGTTTGTTTTTCCAGATTTTTGCCTGAGCACGAAGGACTTTAAATTCTCACCAGACCTCTTTTTGATTAGATTGTACGAGCGATGAGATCCTTACGGTTTTAAACTTACTCCTTTCACACTAGTTTTTACAGTGAAAATCAAACAAGCTAGTTTTAGCGGTGACAGCCGAAACATGCTAGTTTTCGCGGTGAATATGGAAACGTGCTACTTTTCGTAAGCAGCGTCGTTTTCTTCTTCGCGAACAGATTATTCTGAGATTCGAAGTGTGCCTGCACTTCACGATCGCGATCAGAGTGATCGTTCAGAGATGTCACGTCACCAGGCTGAGAGTTACAGGACGAGTGTCTTTTCCAATGCTGAAACTGGAGCCTCCGAAAATCGAAATGAAACGCATCAGCCTGGATGCGACGCAGTCCCATCTTGTGACGGTCACCAATCTCGGAAAGACCATGGCCACGCTTCGTTTTCCCCTGCACAATTATCCGGAATTTCGTGTCTCGATCTTCGATCCATCAATCGGCGAGCCACACTCGGAATTGGGTTCGTCTATCTTTTGCTTGCAATTACGCATTATTGGCTCAGAAATTCCCTGACTTTTCCACATTTTCCATACAGGTTTTGCACAAATTCCAGGTTTTGCAAATGACCGAGATGAGGGTCAAATAAAAAACACTTTGTTTTCATTAAATATATATTTTTTTAAGTTAAAAACATGTTACGCCTCATTTCAACCATACTAGCATTTGTAAACATTACAAACTATACGGGAAAAAATAAATACGTAGAAATAGCAATGAATCATTTTTGTGAAAAAAAAACATTTTTAACCGACTTGTAAAACAAAAGCAATTCTCAATTCGATCTTTCAATTGAAAAATTATGTTGAACTGGACAACATAATTGTTTTTCAGATCAAATATAAGGAAATGTTAAAATTTGAAATAAAATTTAAAAAACTGAAATTCGAAAAATAGTTTAAAGATTGTAATGTAAAAAAAAACACATTTAAAGCAAATACAGAACCTGTTCTTTTTATTATAAACAGACATTTTTATGCCGGTGACAATGAAAAAAATATATATATATAAACACTTATCTATAATAATGGGGCCATACGGAAATTATGTAACGCAATGGGGGGGGGGGGGGTCGGACAGGCGTTACCGTCTATGTACGTGGGGGGGTCAAGGTTTACGTTACGTCACGATTTTAAAACTGCCGGAAATAGCAAAATTTCTGCATGTTCAAGTTTTTAATTTAAACGTCGAGTGCAATTTTACCATTGACAGCTCACAGCTTTCTATACGCAATGTCAGTTAAGGGGGAAAATCACTGTGAACTTGCACAGTAGCTTTAAGAAAGTACTTCAATGTAAGTATCAATATTCTAGAAAAAATCGTAACTTTATATCAAGAAACACGGAACGAAAACTTGGAACGCGTTTTTCTCGAAACTAGTTTTTTCGACCTTGTCCGAGCGAATACTTAAAAACTTATCAACCGATTTTCAATTTTTTAAAAAACATTTTTGTAATCCAGCGACTAAGGCTATACGTATCCGCGTTTTTAACATTTGACAATTACTATTTTTAAAGACTGCTTGAATACAGAAAAAGGGCCTTTAAAATATAAAAAAATGTTCAAACTGTCGGCATTTTGTGAAAAAAAAAACCAAAATAAAAAACGGCTACGCATAACGATCGCTACATTTGTAGAGATATCGATAAATTATTGACTTTTAATTTACAGATAACCTTTCATAAAGATTTCTATGGGGCAATGACGAGAATTTTTTTTTTCGTCGTCAAATCAAGGCATATATCTCGGTTGATTTTCAAGATTTTTTCATAAAAATTGGTATAAAAGTAGATGAATATATACTTCATGAAATGAGCATAAACCCGATCCTTTCATAATTAGTTATGTCTATGAAAAAAATCGCAATGATTGACGACAAAGCACCCGTTACGTAACGGAATGGGGGGGGGAGGGTTCTGGCCAAGCGTTACGGTCCCGTTACGTGAGAGGAGGGGGGGGGTCAAAAATTAGGAAATTTTGCGTTACGTAATTTGTGTACGCCCCCTAATAATGATGTGGTTGTATATCGACAGATGGAGTGCAAATGTATGGAGCATTAAAGTAAATTAGTTTTCAGTTTTTTAAATTTTCAATGTTTGGCACTGACTTAACTTTTTTGTGTATATAATGAAGGCACTGACATAACTTTTTTGTGTATATAATGAAGAATAATGTAAATATTGAAAATATACAAAAATATTTATTTCTATACGGTTCAGTTTTTTTGTCAAGTCAGTTTCATTTTTCGTAATTCTTGCAAAAACTAAATTCTGAGAAAATTCCAAAGAGAAAATTCCAAAATTCCCTGACTTTTCCCTGATTATTCCAGAAGGAAAGAAATTCCCCGAGTTTTCCCAATTTTCCATATGCGTAACAACCCCGTTTCGACGATACATTTTATGATGCGAACTAATTGAAATGTTAAACATTTTTATAATTGAAGTCAATGAATGCAGCTTTCGAATCCCGTACATTTCAAGAAAAAGAAACAGGGATGATCGTACTTCCGGGCAGTGCGAGAACTTTTTGTGTGCACTTCACGCCCGCCGATCTGGCCTCCTACCAGTTCGATCTGCCGATTATCATAAACGAAATTCTGGGGCCTGTCGTGATGGAAAATCCAAAGTCCTCGCAGCCGGATGAGTACGTCTCGTCGAAAGAGGGATACTACAGAAATTTCAGTAACATTACTCTGATAAAAGCTCCGCAGTCGGAACTGCCAACAATCTCCATCGATTGCATCGTTACTGGCCACGTTTTGTCCTTCAGCAAGCTATTCTTCAGTTTCGACACGAGCGTTGATAAAGTGAGTGGTTTTCGATTATGAGTAGCTCAACTGATTTTCATGCCTACTGCTCCTCCTCTATCGAGAAATCTCCACGTATAGAGTTCGTGACGAAATAAATCGTTGAAGGTTCCAAAATGATTTACCAATCGCGATTTCGATAGGTAGAGGACACCCTGAGAATTTCGAACAACACGACTCAGGACAAATCCTTCATAATTCGAATAGATCAGCTGCGACAAAAGGAATCTGCGTTTAGGATCGATTGGGACAATCGAGGAGTCCGAGTCGAATTTGCGGAAACCGCGTCGATCGTTTGTACCCTCGAGCCCAGCGAGGAGACTCATTTGCGGATAAAATTTGATCCTAACAGTAGACACGGCAATTTCTCCAGCGATGCGCCTATTTTCGTCAGAGGACAATTGGACGGCGCGATGTTCAACATGTTGAAGCTCCAGGGAAGAAATCCAAGGAGCCGTATCGAGTCGGACGTACGCGAGATTTATCTATACCCGATTCCTCTCAAGGTAACTTGCCAGCAAACTCCGATTCCACCAGGAACGTGAAAATTTAATGCCATATTCTAACACTAGCGTCACTACAACTGTAGGTTGAGGGCAAGGAAAAAATCGAAATTTGGCCTAGCCATTTTTCCAAAAGTTCCTGTATACAAGCCAGAGTAGCCAAACCGGAGAGATTGGTCGGCGAGTTCAGAAACGATTTACTGTCGGTCACATTTCCTCGGGGAAATAACGTCGAAGCCGCCCGTTATAAAAAGTAACCCTTTTATCATTACACCTCTTTGCTTATTGCATAACTAGTATTCCACCCGCGGCTGCGCTCGCGTAGAATTGTATTGAATGCTCCTTAATGAAATGTGCTCCTGCAAAGTTTCATAAAAGGAGCACGTAGAATTGTGTTTAAGAGCATTAAAGTAGTTCTGTAGTTTTGGTCAAATCTTCAGAATTGGCTGAAATCTAAGTATGGTGTAGATATCTCATGGACTGATGCCCAAAAATTCAATTTGATTCACCGTTTAGTTCCTGAGATAATTGCAATTGAATATGGGTATTTTTGTACGCGATCCCTATACCCAACACGTAAACCGATAGGAGTTTGCTCGCATTTCTCGATATAGGTTCTAAATGGATCTTAGGATTTCAAAATGAAAACACACGTGTACGCAGTACTATTGTGGGATTGATTTAAAAAAAATGACAAACTTTGATCGTTTAGTTTCGGAGATATCGACTTATGAAAAGTTGTAATTTTATTCCACACTGAACTCGGGCCCAACCATCTGTAACGGAATGGCAACAGTGTACGCTGCACAGGGCAGGATTTAGGGGAGGGCATCCGGGGCTACAGCCCCGGGGCCTCCACAAAAGAGGGGCCCCCACAATATAGACTTCGGAAAAAAAAAATCTTTCAAATTCCGACGAGTAAACTAGTAAACACTACTAAACAACTTTTCCTTTGATATTTTTTTTCGCTGTTTTAGAACTGTTGATTTAGAACCTAGTCTTGGTAATGAGTTGGTTCAATTTGTATCTTTGATCGACGTGCACAAAAAGAACTATGGAAAAGACCAATCTCCGGAGCTATTTTACTACCAAATTCTCGAAGACCAAAATTTCAGAGCGTCATTCCCAAACCTCCAAATTGCATTGAGAATGTATTTGGTTTTAATGGTGTCGAATTGCACCGGAGAGCGCTCATTTTCAAAAATGAAAATTATAAAAAATAGGCTGCGAACCACGATGAGACAAACCCATCTATCAAAGCTATCGCTCCTAAGCATTGAAGTGATTTACTTCGGGAGCTGGATTTCAGCGAAATCATCAACGATTTTTCGGCGAAAAAAGCTCGGAAGGTTCCGTTCGTTAACACCAAAATTTGATTCCAGATAATTCACGTTTTCGATTATATTTATATATGTTTGTTAAATGCTAAAAGAATCTACTTGGTTTCACAATAAATTATTTATTGAAAAACTCGAGTGAAAAAAATTGTTCATTTTATTTGGAAAATAATTTGGAGGGGGGGGGCTCCACACCTTTGTTGCCCCAAGGCCTCCAGACCTCTAAATTCGGCCCTGACGCTGCAGTCAGCTGATCGGCGCGTGGTCTGGGAACTCGAAGCGTTTTTTTTTTTCCCCCGAGGTCTAGTAATTCTGATACGGATGTGAAAGAAATTTATTCTGCAAAAAAAATGAATTTGTTCAATTTGTGCATGTATTTATGCATGTATTTGTCTTTGCTACAACGAATACAATTTAAACTGTCAGCAAGATGTAAATCCACGATCCGACGTCCTTCGACAGCGAATTTTTGTTGCTGATCGTTGAGGTTATGGTTATTCTCATCGCCTTTAGCCGCATATGCTTGACACATGGCTGCCACAGCTTTCGGTCTTTTAGCAAGCGCCTTTTTTCTTGTAAACTTTCCTTTGTATCGCATTAGGCTTGACATTTTTACGCTTTTTTTAATTTATATAAAATATTTCGCGAAAGATGGATCGTAGGAAGCTCAACGCTATGACTGCAGGAAAATCGCGCTGTTGCCACGATTAGAGCGCCGCTCTCGACACGATTATGAGATAGGTCTCATACTCGTATCGAGAGCGGCGCTCTAATCGTGGTATCTAATCTAATCTATAGATAGGTCTACGCTCTAATCTAATAGATAGGTCTATGCATGAGGTGCGAATGTGTGGGACATGTAGAGGATACAAGCTTTGTCAAAAATGTACAATCAACAGCATCGTATAGGCATTGGATGTTACTATACGCTTCGACCGAAACTTTTGGCTCATACGTGTACCTACAGAACTGCCGTAATACTAAGTTTCAAGTGAATCTGAGCAGATGTTTCTTTTACCATACAAACCTTGCTAACCCCTTTTCCCCTTAAGCATTGAATTTCCAAAAACGCTGAAATTTTATCAATTGCGTCTAGGAGCGGTAATACAAAGTTTCAAGTGAATTTGACCCGATTTTTTTAATTTTCCGTACAAACTTTGTCACCCGCTTTCGTTTAGGGATTGAATTTCGAAAAACGCTCAATACTAAATTTTAAACAAACCTTCGGACTAAATCTTTTTATTTATATACAAACTTTTGCACCCTCTTTCTCCTCTTAGGGGTTGAATTTCTAAAAACGCTGAAATAAGGGTTTCATTAATTGTGCCAACAAGAATACCAAATTTCAAGTAAATCGGACCAGATTTTTTAAATTTCCATACAAACTTTGCCACCCCTTTTCTCCCCTTGAGGGTTGAATTTCGAAAATTCCCTTCTTAGCGGGTGCTTAGGTAACAAAAGCAACCTACTGTCCAAGTTTCATGTAATTAGCTTCAGCGCTTTTGGCTCGGCGTTGATGAATCAATCAGGACATGTTCTTTCACGTGTATAGATTTCGCATCGGATCACTAAACCGTCAAGAACGGAATATCCTTTGCCGACGCAGGTTTAGGCCACTTTCCCTGTGACCTCGTAAAAAAAATGCGAAAATCACTGCCGCCTTCGTTTTCAGAAAAGGCGAATCAATAGAAGTTCGCGTGTCTTTCACCAGTTCAACTCCCGTGTCTTTTTACACGAAACTTGAGCTCTTCGATACGGAAAATCTGGCCACTCTTTTCATCGGCGTTTACGCAACTGCGGACAATTGTCTGCTGACCATTCACACCTATCCGATATCATCGGGAGATCCTCAAAAATGCAACAAATACGATTTTCCGCGATCATCGCACGCGTCCAACGAATCCGAGTCATCGGGAAGTTGTTCAGTGGAGAGACAAGCCTCGCGAGGGACTCAGAGACGAGTCAGTACACCGGTCTGATAAAATCTAATATTTAGCCGGGACAAATGAATGACTTTTTCGCACCGTCGACTGAAAAATAGGTAATCGACGGAAAGCCAACGCTCAGTGTTCACTCGACTACCAGTCAATCCAGTTGGAACGCGACAAAAATATTGAACAGCATGAGAATCAAGAGCCCGAATCTGAAGGAATCGTTGAATAACGACGAGCAAGAAGAAGAGGAGGAAGAGTTGGAACTCACGTCAGTCGTTGATGACTCAAAAGCATCTATCGTCCCATCCGTTCGCCCGTTGAAGCAACCGCGGAATTCGCGATGGCATTGTCCGTTTTTTCCGATTCGCGCAAGAGCCAGGCAAGTTCGCATTGATTGCTCTCCAAACGAATATACCAGGCTCTTGAAACTCCGCTCTAGTAATAGTAACGATTCATGTAATACGACGATACTCCAGTGTATACGAGCATCACATGCAGAGGACTCTAAAAGTCGCTGAACAGTGGCTGTACTCGGGTCCTCTCAGATATCAATTTTATCCTCACCTCGTCGACGGAATAACCGCCTCCTTTTCCAATCTGTACAACGTCCAAACGCTGCCAAGTGACAAGCGACAGGCTGGAAGGATCAACCTGTCTGTTATCGACATCCTCGTGGCTCTCGTTGGGCCGGATCTCTATGATTTTATCGGCGTACCGTGAGTACCCGTGAAAACAATGGACATATATAAACATATATAATTATTTATACTCATATATACGATTATATACAATTATGTATTCCTTAAGGGGAGATATACACCTAAAAGCCGAAAAAAAGGTCATTTTTGTGAATTTTTTCAAGGAAAACTATTTGAAATTTCGGATTGGGGTTTCAATTATCTAAAAGTATATACATTCAAAAATATGTTTAATTTTCTTCATTAAAAAATATCAGAAATATACAAGGATATTGCATGATCCTTGGAGCATCGTAAAAAAATCTGCGTACACGGTAACCACTGGCGTTTATTCAAAAATCATCTGAAAAAAAAACCATAAAGATTATTAAATTAGATATTATAATCTAGTACTTGTCATAGCCGATTTTGAAAATATCGATTTATGACAAAATGCCGGATGTTTGAACATAAATAGTGATTTGTGGGCAAAAAATTTATTATTATGATGCCAATAAAACAAAAACTAAGTAACGGAAAAAAATGCTATGACAAGTACTAGATTATGGTGTATAGAAAAACGACAAAAAACCTCAAGGCAATCGGTTCATTGGTTTTCGAGAAATTTTGGGTACCGATTTGAAAAACGTGGTTTTGAGAAAAACGCGATGGAAAATTTGAGAATGAATAAATCATGAAATTTGTCAACTAACATGGAATCATCGATACCAGGCCGATAGTGTAGGTCAGCCCCCTGGCACTGCTGGGTCTACCGTGTCCCGTTATTGTCGCCACGTAAACTAACCCACCATGCGGCGCTAGTAGTCACCCGCATGACCCCCACTCCAGTCGCGCAGCGTCTGCATAATTTGCATTCGACGCGTCTGGATAATTCATTGTTTAGAATAGAATTTAAAAGTATATGTGTATATACGAAGGGATGCAATATTTACACTTGTTGCAATATAATGTGTTATAAAAATATTTATTGAACGACATAAACAGATAACATTATTATTTTTTAAATAATGGATTAGTCACGTTGTACAATGTTTTGCGATTTTTTTCTTGCCGAGATTGCTTTTTTTTGTTCTGCGTTGAGACGTGCAGAATATTGCTGCATCCGCATCAATACGTAATATTGATGCGCGCACTGATTGACCAGACTTAATGGATTTGTCTGTGGGTCCGATGGCTTTTCTCCATAATTCCAGGGCTTCTGGATCTTTTGGTACATTGAAAAAATGCGATTTTTCCTTGTTTGATTGATAACCTGACGTGCAGCCAAGAACCACGCACGCAGGCATTCTCAAATATTTTATCACTATGTGATAAAATAATTACGATTTTACCACGCTACAATTTTTTTATTCGAGAACAATGACAGATTGAGAAAACGAAAAGAAATATTCACTTGGTTCACGCGACAAAAAAGATGGCGAAATAATACGGAGAGGTGCTTTCCGGAGTGGGGGTCATGCGGGTGATTACTAGCGCCGCATGGTGGGTTAGTTACGTGGTGACAATACAGGGACACGTTGCTGTTAAGAGAATTTATCCCAGTGTCAGCCCCCTGGTGTAGGTCTTCTGCGGTCGACGTAATGTTCATAGCTTCTAAATCCTCGACCTCAACCATCTAGGTGTATATCTCCCGTTAACATGACATCATGAATGATCATATATGTAGATATATTACCATGTATAGTATTTATTTTTTCTAGGTGTGGACCATATATGCCCCTATATGATCATGTATGTTTAAAAGTTGGTACTCTGAACTCGTATATGAACATATGGTTGTATATATGAACTCATATATGATACAAGATGTACTATATATTATCATATATAATTGTATATGAGACCATGTATATGAACCTATATATGATGTACAAACTATTTTGGTGTTATATATAATCATATATGTAATCGTAATTATCCGCAATAACCATATTTAAATGTATATAATAACGAAAACATATATGACCATGGATATTATTCCATATATAATACCACATTAATGAAAGATTATACCAAGAATCTTTTGCTCAATATATATACATATTGAATTCGAGATACACATGACAATATAATTTTTATAAAAATACAAAATCTGTTTTCTTGTAATTTCTTATTTATGCGTATGTATGCAAATCAATGTATGACTGAACATGGTTATATATCGTTATATGCAATAGTGTATGAGTATATATAATCATATATGATTACGTGTGATCATATATGGCTATATATTACTATATATGATTATATAGAGATAAATTTCGTTCATGATCATTTATGACAAGATCATACATGATTATTTATGTTTATATATGTCCACTTTTCCCGGGTCATTTGTTTCCTCCCCTCTCCCGCCTTCCTTCCTTCCGGTTTTCGACCTTCCTCGGGTCCGAAATGAGGAAGCAACTATCGATCTGCAAAAATCATGATTTTCCCGCAGTTCAACCGTGATGCCCGAGGACAATGTAGAAAGAATTCTCCTCGTGCTAAAGGTCTACGGAAATATGTTGAAATTCTTGATAGCCCAGGGTGCCTGTCTCTGCCACGTATCCACCCTTTATCTTCTCAACTACAGCGATTACGAAATGGCCTTGGACCATCAGATTTTTATGGCAAGTTCAAACGTATGAAACGTGGCCTGCACCTTGCTTTTTAAGGGGCTATACCAGTGTGAACGCTGAAAATTTCGGTGATTTTCGCGAATTTTTTGGAAGAAAAGTACTCAATCAAATGTTTTGGAAAATTGAGAATATATTTGGCTATAGTTGACCTATATTACATAATTCGTTCATAGAAAAATATTGAGATCCAACCGACTTATGCGCTGCCTTCGGAGGCGCCAAAAAAAAGTTCCTCCACTGCTGACACGATTCCGGCCGATTGAGTAGCTGAAACCGAAAAAGGAAAAAATGTCGTTAAACTAGAAGGTATTTCCTGTACAATGACGTAGGATTTTCGAAAAATATCAAAATCTAACAAAATGGCGTAGTTATGAAAAAAAAGTCTGTTTTCTTGCCTATAAAATGGTCGTTTTTTTCAATGCCAAATCGTCAATTTTCATCCAATCAAAAATATCCTACGTCATTGTAGAGTAAATATATTCAAGAGTACTCGGTTCAAATTTCAAGTCAATCGGATTATTGCTCTTTGAGTTGCAATGTCAGCAAATTTGAAAAATCTCATTTCGAGAAAAACACGTTTAAAGATTGAACTATCGATTTTTGCAAGATAAAATTATATTGATATAAATGATAATGATATTCTTGAAAGTATAAACTGTCGAAAATGGCCAAAAATATCGATATTTTGAAAGTGTCCCTCTGGTATAGCCCTTTAACTTCGATAAAAAAACGTTTTTTTTCATAAACACAGCGGCCAATGAACAAATCTGGGCTTGAAAATGATTTGACTCTTTCGGATGCCATGCGCTCGCACCATTTCGAGGCCCGAAGCAAGCAATGCTGGCTCGACGTTATCCTGCAGACGTTCAAGAGCTTGGTCCTCAAGCGGATCACGGTCGACGGTCTCAGAGTCAGATTATCCGACAACATGGAGTTCCGATCCTTCGATAAGATCCGATCGGAGAGCACGTTCAGGTAACTATGTTATACACTTTATAGAGAAATAAACGACTCGAGTATTCGAATATATCAAGGATTGCGCCGCTGAAATCATCAGGAGTGTATGACCGAGCTGAAGTTTCGTTCGCGTACCTCATCGTTTTTGCAATGTGCTCAGCGACGATTCGATAATGAGGATCGAGGCTCTATCCCGTGGAAAGAAAAATTACTCGGAGCAAGAATCGCTTCTCCTCGCGTGGCTGGAGCATCATTACGCGCACCAGCGACAGGAAAGCTGGTTGAAGGACGAGGGAGTCGTTCTCAATCCACTGGAGGGGAAGGACGAGGCGCCGGAGCGAGTGATTACGAATTTCGAGGATGATCTTGCCGATAGCCTCGTTCTCATGGCAGTCACTGTCGCTTATTGTCCTTTTCTGATCGAAGAGTCCTTTAGGAACATCTATATACATCCCAGAAGTCCGGAAGAGGTTTAACATCAGTTCGACAGGAATATATGAGGCGTTCCACGGCACTTCAGCCAGTAAAAAAAAATCCACAAATAATTTTGAAAAATCGGGTTCTACTATTGAAAAATATTCACCGAGTGGCGACATTTTTTTAAAATTTCTGACGTTTTTTCTTGTTGATTACCATTTTTTAATATTTTTCCATTCAAATGGCTGTATCTTTGGCAGGATTTGACGTATTTATATTCGTAAAAAGAGAAAAGGTGCGTTTTTTCTAGCCTTCCAGAAAGAAATTAATTGTGATTTTATTGAGCAAGTCGAACGTCCGTTTGAGGGCAAAATATGCAAAAATATTTTTTTTCTTAAGGAAAGACACTCGTTATTTTATTTTTAAGAATTTCCCCGAATTGTGAATACGAAAAACGGATTTTTGGTATTTTTTATATTATGGGATTCCTAAACACCGTGAAGTAACAGCTTTTTTATTTTTTTTTATTAATATTTGATTGAAGAGTGTGGAGCACTCGCTGTATGTTTACCAAGTTTTTGAAATACATATGACATATATGTCATATGTATTGGAGCCTTGGAGTGCTCCACACCCTTCAATCGAATATTAATAAAACAAATTTAAAAAAATAAAAATAGCTGTTACTTCACGGTGTTTAGGAATCCCATAATATAAAAAATACCAAAAATCCATTTTTCGTATTCACAATTCGGGAAAATTGAAAAAAATAAAATAACGAGTGTCTATCCTTGAGAAAAAAAATATTTTTGCTTATTTTGCCCTGAAACGGACGTTCGATTTGCTCAATAAAATCTAAATTAATTTTTTTCTGGAAGGCTATGAAAAAACGCACATTTTCGTTTTTTACGAATGTAAATACGTCAAATCCTGCCGAAGATACAGCCATTTGAATGGAAAAATGTTTTAAAAATGTAATCAACAAGAAAAAACGTCAGAAATTTTTGAAAAATTTCGATACTCAGTGAACATTTTTCAATAAAGTAACTCGATTTTTCAAAATTATTTTTGGATTTTTTTTGACTGGCTAAAGTCACGTGGAATGCCTAATATATGTTTCTGCAATGATTTCAATATTATCTTTATCGATAGGCTCTGCACAATGGAATCTGCATCGTAGTAGCCTGGCAACAAATTCGTCTCGGCTTCATGATAACAGCGCAGGAAATCGTGCAGCCGAATGCCGTTCAAATGTTGATGCTCGTAGTCCACTTGTTCGAGACTCTACCGACTTATATACCGAGAGCCAAAGTAAGCAATGATCGATGAGTCAGTCCTCCAAAATCACTGAAAAATATAATTTGCCCAATTGCATTGTTATTCCTATCGCGTCGTTTAAATAATAACAAAACATACGTCTTCCGTTCGCGGCACTAGGTCAGATTCAGTTGTCCCTTGACCGAGACCGTAACTCGATCGCTGAGCTTGACAAACTCGACCAGCTCTCGAGTGACCTACGTCGTTCAATTCTTTGGCAACAATGCAGGCTTCTTCAATGAGCGCATCGATAGGATCTTCAAGCTTGACATGTACCAGACTTCCACCATTAAGATTGAATATCACTCTAGAAAGTTTCAGAAGACTCGAGGTAAAAACAACCTGGCAGTTGGGGCAGAAAATTCGTGTAATTGTTTCTCAACAACAATTCCACCGTCCGGAGCTCGTTGCTTCGAATAATTTCATACTTTTTCGATAGCCTATCTAGTTTTTTGCGGCGGGGCATTGGGGCCGGCCCTTGCGAGGAACCAATGTTTTGTTCTGGTCGGGAGTACCAGCCATTTAGCAATCACAGATGAATACAAAATTAAAAGCAAACTGTACAAAGTTGTCGACAAAACATTGAGCATCAGAGTGCCCTACAAATATGCTACAGACTATGAAATCTGGATGACGGAAGAGATGCCTACTAAGCCCGGTAGAAAACGTTTATATTTTGTGCTAATAAGCCAAGTGCTAGAATTCGATTATCTATTTTCTTCGACGCAACGCAGGTACCATCAAAATGGAACGTTGGACAGATTTGCGCTTGAGAAAAGTTCCCCGTAGACTCTTCCTGAATCAAAAGTCCATTTCGGTTCTTCAGGATGCTCACAAGGCTGATCTGTCGATGACGGTCGCTTGCATCACTCCGCATACACGAAATTTTTGGATCATCTTCCAAGCCAAACCTGGAGACTTCATAATACAGGCGAGTCTTACACCTGAACGGAAGTGAGCATGTTGATTTATATTTTTTTCATCACCGTTTTAGGATTTTGACGATACCGTCCTTAGGAATGATTTGTAAAATAATTCAAAGCGCTCTGCCTTAATCTTCTAAATATTCTGTGATGTGTATATATATAATATATACACATACATACAAACTTAACTGTCTTAAGGGGAGATATACACCTAGGAGCCGGAAAAAGGTCAGTTTTGTGAATTTTTTCAAGGAAAACTATTTCAAATTTCGGATTGAGGTTTTAATTATCTAAAAGTATATACATTCAAAAACATGTTTAATTTTCTTTATTTAAAAATATCATAAATATACAAGGATATTGTATGATCCTCGGAGCGTCGTAAAAAAATCTGCGTATGGTACCCACTGGCGTTTCTTAAAAAATCATCTGAAAAAAAACCAAAAAGATTATTAAATTAGATACTATAATCTAGTACTTGTCATAGCCGATTTTGAAAATATCGATTTATGACAAAATGGCGGACGTTTGAACATGAATAGTGATTTTTGGGCCAAAAATTAGTTATTATTTTGCGTATAAAACAAAAACTAAGTAACGGGAAAAAAAATCCTATGACAAGTACTAGATAATGGTGTATAGAATAACCACAAAAAACCTCAAGGCAATCGGTTAATTGGTTTTCGAGAAATTTTGGGTACCGATTTGAAAAACGTGGTTTTGAGAAAAACGCGTTTGAAAATTTGGGAATGAATAAATCATGGAATTTGTCAACTTACATGGAATCATCGATACCAGGCCCATAGTGTAGGTCAGCCCCCTGGCACTGCTGGGTCTACCGTGTCCCGTTATTGTCGCCACGTAAACTAACCCACCATGCGGCGCTAGTAGTCACCCGCATGACCTACACTCCAGTCGCGCAGCGTCTGCATAATTTGCATTCGACGCGTCTGGATAATTCATTGTTTAGAATAGAATTTAAAAGGATATGTGTATATACGAAGAGATGCAATATTTACACTTGTTGCAATATTATGTGTTATAAAAATATTTATTGAACGAAATAAACAGATAACATTATTATTTTTTAAATAATGGATTAGTCACGTTGTACAATGTTTTGCGATTTTTGCCGAGATTGCTTTTTTTTGTTCTGCGTTGATATCTCCCCTTAACTTCCATATCTTCTGTGAACGTGTGTACGCACACACACACACACACACACGTATATATATATATATATATATATGCGTGTGTGTGTGTGTATAACGCACATGACCAATCGATATAATTTCTTGACGTAGATAAGTTCCAGTTCACAAGCATCGATTACGGATCACCTAATTGTGAATTGGGAACGAAACAGTTGCATTTGCACGGACTCTTCGAACATCGTCGGTACTTGTCCATTGAACATCAGCGTTGGGATTCCACCGAAAAACGTGCAGCTTTGGAACTGCGTTAGTCAAATGTTTCAAAAATCTTTGAACTCCAAAGAAAAGGCCTTTTGGTCACGTAATTTCGGTGAGTCATTACGAATCGACTTCAAAGAACTTTACCTGTCCTTACAGTACGGTGGTCCTCTATCGGGATAAGTATTGTATGTAATTTCAGAGTCGAATATCGGATTGAGATTGATTCAACGGTTGATGGAGGATCACAAGGATCCAGTGGCTCAAGAATTTGCGCACATATTTGACTCGTGCGCCACCTATACCGTCTCCACTTCCGACAAGCCCAGTATGCTAGTTCTTCCCGAGAAATTCACTATATCCGGTGGGTAGCCGAGCCATATTGGCGGCCATTTTGAAAGCGTGCCGAGCGCGTCGATGTAATTTTGTCGCACATTTGTCCAACGCAGACGTGACACCATCGGCGAGGGAGGAGGTCCAAATGCAGATTCACGTCGATGAGTTTCTGCCTCTGGTTTACGAAACGACAATTTCACTCGTCTCGATGGATAAGCGCGAAAGCCGCGTCTATACCGTTGACTTTTTGTGCAAAATTCCATCCGAATTGAAAGACATTGCAGGGTAGTTTTTTTCTCGACATTTCTTTATCAGAAGATGCGCGCAAAAATAACGATAAAACGCTCAAATTTGCATGAATAATGTTCAATCGCTCGAATGTGTTAAATTGGCGTGCTTGTCCCCAGAATAGAACAGCGTTTAAAATTATAATACAAAATAAATCAAATCAGTGGCAAAAATATAATACAAAATAAATCGAATTATATAGCGCCGTCTGCGCAGTCATGCGCAGACGGCGCAATCGCGATGTTGAACAGCACGCGATGTTTAATTTTGTTTCCTAACCTATACCGTACAAATATACAATCATTGTTTTTATAAGCTCCGATCGAATGAGCTCAGAATTAAATAAAAACTAGCAGCCGGGATCAGAATGGACTGCAGAGAAGATTTAGAATTCCACGTGAGTCGAAAATATTCCATACTCCATTCGCTTGTTTCTCTCGAGTTAAACGCGCGAAACGTCACTCGTATAGGTTAGAACGTTTCGTTTGAGGTTATCAACGTACATCGTAAATGATAGTTTTCAACAATTGATACAGGATGACAGCAGCAGAGTTGCCGAAAGGGCCAAAGAGTCCGTGCTTCTCATGAAGAAAAAGATGCTGCGTTCGCAGTAAGTTGACAGCGCGGAGACGTGGCTGCTCCGAAATGAGTTTGTCGCTGCAATCACGCCGCGACTAGTATATATTGACGGTGATGCTTCATCCCTTTTTCAGCGACTTGATACTGCAGTACAATAACAAGCTGAAAGAATGCGATCGACTGAAAGGAGAATTGTGCACGGCGCAAGAAGATGCCGCAAAGCTGAACAGGGATCACGTGTCGAACGCGACGAAGGTGATCAAACTCGAGTCTGTGAGTTTTACCGTACTTATTCATTCCGCAGGCACGAGCCGTTACACCGGCGTGTCTTGTTTCTTTCCGACAGCAAATCAAGGACTACAAAAAGCACCAGCTGGACTTGGAACAGAAAATAGCCGACCTGAATATTCGGATAGCGAGTGACAAAAGTCACATAGAGCAATTGATATGCAAATTGAACGAATTGGAGAGCAAACATTCGGGAATGTTGATCGAGGCTGACATAAGGAAATCCTCGCTGGAAGGTAAAACTTGCCTTGGAAGCCTCGACCGATGGATCTTATTCGATCAACTTCTCGTGCATAGATTTGAAATGAATTGCAGGAAGGGTCAAGGAACTCGAGCAGGAATTGAGAAAGTCCAAGAAGTTACAACAGAACGAGGCGGAACATCCGGAAAGGTGCAAAAATCCTCGAAAAGGAAAGCAGTCGTTGGCTAAGGGTCAAACAATCGACAACGGTAAGCTTTATTTTTCATTACGGCGATACGGCCCTTGAGTTTTTTCGAACATTTAATCTTCAATTGCACGTTTCAGAGACTGCGGACGTCGGAACCAACACGACGGAAGAATGCATACCTGAAATAACAGTGACACCAACCACGGTGGAAAAATCGGTCCTGACCGACGAATTTTATCACACTAAGGACAATCCCTATCCGATATTTTGCGACAGATGCGAAGCCTTGACGGTACCGAACTTCGAGAAATTTTGTCGAATAATGACCAACCATCCGCCGCTGCTCAGCGAAATGTCACCACCACCGCATCCTCAGAGTAAGGCGAGCATTTATTTCGAAAAATTGTTAAAATTTCAGCTACTTTCGGCGATGTGCGAATGAGTTAAAATACGGGTCAATTTTCAGTACTCCCCGAGCCGAGCGTTTCGGCAAATTCGAACGGCTTGGTGGAAACTCTCGCGAGGAACGATCCACAAGAGTACGGTAGTCGGTTATTGGACACGGTGAGCCCGGAAATCGAGAATCTCAAGCGAAAGATAGCCACGTTGGAGCATAAAATGAAGAAGCGAAACAAACTGTTGTCCCGGGATTCTCAGTATTCCGGGGCGAATTGTTGCGGACATGGGCATCAGGCGAACTGTTGTTCTTCTCGCACGTCGAGTCATGCCGTGCCACCCATATTGCCGAACGTTCAAACGGATTTCATGTCAGAATTTTGGAAGCGAATAATGAGTTTCACGAACGATTCGTCGCCGAGATCCAACGAAACTCGGCCGCGCGACAGACGCTCGAAAAAGACCAAGCTCAACAAGCGTAGAGTAAAGATAGCAGCGAAGCGAAAGAGGAGCACGTGTGCCAGTAGCACAAACTGGGAAATCGAGTCCGACGATTGCGCTAGCGAAGCCGACTCGTCGCAATTGCGGCCTCGAGAGCCGCATATTCTCCGATTAAGACGAAGCGAAGTTGGCCACGAGGAATCGACGGCGGACCTGCCCGACCACTCGGACGCAGTTTCCGAAAGGGCCAGATCTCGCGAGAATTCAAAGAGTCGCGGTAGACGAAAATCCAGTGTTTCCGTCGACGGCCAGGTGCCTCTGACGAAGATCCTCCTCAGGGTGAATGATCACACCAAGGATTCCAGAATTTACGGGAGAAGGCTGCGTAGTCACGACGAGAAAACGAGCCCGCACGTGAATGAATCGAATCTCGAAGATTCGACACCGTACGAGACGAATAGAAAAGAGCCTCCGCGTTTCTCGCAGACTCCGATGCTCAACTCGCCAACGGAAGTTTTCGATTATGGCAACGCACGACGAACCTCGAGCCTCGACAGATCCGTCTCTAGCTCGCCGAGCTACGATCCCACGAACGTTATCGCGAAAAAATCAACCGACCTCGCGGGCGCGATTGGCGAATCACGATCGTTTCGATCCGAGGAGGATTCCAACGACGCACCAAAGCCGGAACATTATTCCGACGATGAGGAACCTTCGGAAAGCACCGAGTCCCTACCGATCGCGGAAAATTCACGTAAACGCAAGAGAACGATTTCCCCGCCGAAAACAACGAACAAATCGGTGAAGTCGAAGCTTTTGGGAAAATTGCGAGCTCTCAAGAAAAACAGTAACGCCCTCGTGGCGAAAGTATCGAATCACGCGAACGTGGACGATCATTCTTCGCGCTCGCTGGCCCAGCTGAGCAAAATATCGAACGAGTCCGAGACCGAGTGCGGCGAGGACTCGACGAGGAGCGATGAGCCCCTCATCGGTTCCGCTGCAAAGCGACAACGAGTAGCTCACGTGCCGAAAAAATCATTGAGCAAAGAACGCGAATTAGAATCGCCCGTTGCAATAGAGAAACGTGTGTTTTTACCGCCCAACAAATCGCGAAATGTTTCGGAAACATCGGCCAAGAAATCGGAGGGAAACTCTTCGGCAATTTGTGCCGGTACGGGAGGTCGAGAAATTGCGCGCCTGGTGCTCGAAAATTCATTCGGCAAATTGAATTCACCGTTAACGAGAAAAATTGATAAATTGAGCGGAAAATCTTCGAACGCGGACGAGGAAGACGTCATAAAAATGCATTCGGTCGATTCTCTCGATGATGGCGAAGAGAATAAAGTTGAGATTCCAGCGTCCACGAAACAGCGTCCAAGAATCAGTCCAGGTGACGCGGGAAATTCTACGGCCGATGCGGAAATTGCGACTTCCGGTGAGCCAAAATTTCGAGACGCGGAAAGTTCAGGCTTAATCGACAAATCACCGGCATCACCCGACGCTTCGCGAGTCTCATATTTGTCAGATTCGTGCACCGATGTGACGAGGGCGACGACGAACAGCTCGGACGAGCCTGCGTCCATTTACGAGAATGCATTTTTGCCAGCTTCGACCTCGATGGATAGCATCGCCTCTCAATCGGACGAGAACACGACGCCTGTACAAAGAAACCTGATAAAGTACGATACGGCGATATTCGGCGATTCCCAGGAGAATTTGGCAAAAACGGAAGCCGTTTCTCCGATTCCGCGGTGCTTCGTCGACGATTGCGACGTGACGAGTGAAACGAACGGTTCGGTCAAAATGCCGAATATCGTGAAGGACCTTCGAACCAGACAGGTGCGATGTAGTCCCAAAACGGTGGCTCTCGCCCAACCGATTCAACAAATTTTCAAGAGCCCACCCAACGAGGATGACTACGAGGACGGCGCGAAAATCGACCCGGCCGCTTATCAGCGAGGAATTCGCAGCCTCGGAACTCTGCTCACTCGGCATATCGCGGAAGTGAAACGAAAGGTCGGTACGAAAGCGCAGAAACTACGGAAATCTGCTGCCATCAGATTGCAGACTGAAGCTGGTAAGTTGCGCCGATAATTTAATCAAGATAAATCATTCCTAAAAAACGGTATTTGTACTCTCGATAACCAGAATTTTATCCGAGCTCTCAAAATCGATGCAAATTTCAGAAAAAACTGTGAAGAGCGAGCTCGAAAAATTGGTCGAGACCGAGGAATGGTCGAACGCCGTGCACAACGAGATAACGACGAGAATCTGCCAAATTCCGAGTCGACGAACAGTTGCCCAGTGAGTCGTCAAAATCCCCCCCCCCCCCCGGGTCTCACTTGTCGAGGACAAAAAAACTCAACTGAATGTGCTTGCCGCAGGGCCGTGGTTGATTTTCTGGTCGAGCGAGCAGGCATCGGGGAAACGTTGGATCGGACTTACACGCCACCTGCTCCGGTGATGACGAGAACGCAGCAGCGGATCGCTGCACTGATCAATAGCTTAGAACGAGATCCCGGCATGTCCGGCGTCTTTGAACTCATTCGCGCTGGTATCGACTTTAATCTCTTCAGACTCGGTTACCCGATTCAGGTAGCGTATCTCTTCCGCTCAACCGTATGCGAGCTCCGTCGTTTCCGGTCTGCACGCCTGCGAGTATTCCGAGCGTCGCTCAAATATTTATTATTTTCGCAAATGAGCAGTCCTTCGAACGTTCGCCTACGATTATCCTCCATTATTCCGCCTTGAACGATCTTTTTTTTCTCGTTAGGTTGAGGTTGTCGAGTACCTCGTCCGTATGCTGACGGTACTGGCGCGCATGAGGAAGGACAGGGAAAGCGTGAGAATGCTGTGCTGCAACAGCCTTTATTTTCTCGGTCGCTTCGCGCCCAACGCGTTTCACATCGTTCTTTCAATTTGGCCGGAAGTTTTACCGATGCACGGCTCTCGACTTGGTAATATACAGCATACTTTTTCATCGTCGTTTCTTTCGAAATGCAGCATCGAGGCATTGTACGAAGCTCTGACATTTATTCGGCGGAAATCATTTCAGACCGTTTGGCGAATTGCATTGTGCACCTGCTGAGACTGGAGCAGAGTCCCAAGGCGATGGGCGTTAGGAGACTTTTGAAGGATTATTACAACTATCCGGACGAACAAATGCAGTCCGCGATGTTGATGAACGCGTCGATAAACGCGCTGACGAGTGAGTCTACGTTTATTTTCATCAGGCACAAACAGGTCGACACATGTGTCTCCGGCGATTAAAAAATAAAGGCTACTCCCGAGTCTAATTCACAGAGGAATACACGGGTGAGCTGGAAGTCTCGATCTTACTCATCGCCAAGAGGGAAGGCACCGAATGGGCTCACAAGCACGTCGTCAACGGTGGACTCTTGAAAATCATCGAGGACAACAATTATCCATTCTTGTTAGACGCATTCAGTTTGCTCGGTAGGCCCGTGCCATTTCTTCTCTTTTCATTGTAATTTTGGTTAACGCGAGAAATCCCCTTTAGGAGCGTGAAAAATAGGCATTTTTCGGGAATTTTTTTAGAGGGGATAAAATAATCTGGTCATTTTCAAACTTGGACATGAGTTTATTATAACTGTCAAGTTAACAAAAAAATTTGGGATGACCAACAAAATGGCGGCGTTATTAAGGGTCTTCGGACGCCTGTTTTCCGCGACATCGAAAAGTGCTGCAGTTGTCACCCTTTTGCTGTTGATCTGAAAAATATTTAATAAGTGCCATTCGTTTACTGACATATTAAGGGGAAGGATATACTTAAAAAATGATGAAAAAGTGCAAGATTCAAAATTCGGGAGCCTTTTTACTCCAAAGTTCGAATTTTCGACCATTTTTTCGACATTTGACCCCAAAAAAATTATTTATTTACACGCTGCCTTTAAAACTTTAGGTATATCCTTCCGATAATAATACTGAGAGAAACCTCCCAAAATTTCATCCACATCGGTCGATAACTTTTTGAGCTACAACACGAGCAGTTGTTGAAAAAGTAGTTTCGAGATAATCGCGTTGAAAAATGTCAACATGTGAGAACTATTAATTGTTACTACTCTAGACTATATGCGATAACTCCGCAAATATTCAATATTTCGAGGTTTCCTTCGGTCAGCATATTCTTGGGGTATCATACTTTCGAAATATGTAAAAAAAATCGATTTTTTGAAAATGCTAGCGGGATTTCTCGCCTTAATCGACAAATCTAATAATCGATCGATCTTTCGCGTCAAGGTTTCGTCCTGCGAACTTTTCCGATCGATGGCGAGAACAAGCTGCTGGCGACGACGATCGAAAATTTTTGCACAGTCCTGAAATCCACCGAAGGTTCGTTATTCACGTCGAATTTTTATTCGCACCGTGATCATTTCTGTAACTTGCCCCTGAGATTTCAAAGTCGAACTTTTATTGCACCTTTCTACGCTTCACCCTCCTTAAGGGGCTACATTTACGTAGAGGACCGAAAAAAATTGCCAAATTCCGAATTCTTTCTGGCAAACGGTTGGTTAAAAAGAAACGAATTTTTTAAAACACAAAGGTACATATATTGGGAGCCTTTAAAAAAAATTGGGTAAAAATACAGAAAAACAACAAAACATGGCCGCCGGCAGATGATGAAATTTTTTTCGCGACGTTTCGAGGTGGACACTCTTCAGCTCAAACGGTCCATCCGAAATCCAAAAACCAAGAGGGTTATTGGAGTTACCAATAAATACGAGTCGTTGACGATCGTCGTCAAAAAGTCGCAATTTTTACGAAGCTATGGAAAAATGGAGATCGATTTTTAAAAAGTGAGATCGTCAACGACTTCTAAATGTTTCTCGTCATATCTTCTGTAAATTTGGAAACAATCCATCAAGTGGTTCTCGAGATATTATGTCCACCGACTATGAAAACAGAGTTTCGAGAAAAACGCGTTTAAAGTTTGAAGTAGGGTAAACCGACCAGTGAATGGATGAATAACGGCACTAGGACTCAGATGGACTGCAGAATGGGAAGATTATTGAAACAAATTTTCCAATGGCTATAGCAACCAAAACGTATTATTCTGATAGTAGAAAAAAATATTCGAAGCAATTGCAACGAATAATATTGAAGAAAATGATAAATGAGTAGCCAAATGACTGAAGCGCCAGTGAATAAACGAAATTGTCAGCAAATGGATACTCGACCGCCAGTAAATGGAGGTGTAGTTTAGATGAACGCTTTATTATATTTCTATTAAATGCTAGATTTGGATATCACTGTGTTGCACAAAAATTATAATATTCTTATACATATGAGTGTTATATTTGTCATTGCGGTTGCGTAGAAAATACACAAAGTTTTTGTGCATCCTAACCTGAAATTTTAAAAAACCCACCAAAGTTTGTTTTGACAGAGAAATAGAAAATTATATTTTGTCGAATTTTAAAAAACGAATGAAATTATTCTATGAGAATATTCAGTAATGAAATATTCACTGCCATCTCTTAACAGTAATTAATCTTGCAATTTTCAGCGGGTAAGCTAAATTTTTGACTCTCCTTTGAGAACTATCACAACAGATCCCATATGTCCATTCACTGGAAAGAAATTAGAACACAGTACCAGTAAATAAACATGTCCAATTCAGCCCTTTCCTACGAATTTGTTTCAAAAATTTTCAAAAAATCGAAGCTTGATTCTATCCCAAGTAACAAAAGTTATACTTACCCTCAAAACTTATAAAAACTATTGTTCTCGCCTTTAGAACGCCTACTGTGCACAACCGTCTCGTATCTAAGTTGCGCGGTGTGCAAGTATCACAAACTAGAAACATTCTGTGTGGCGTCAAAATTCGATATTAAAGCGTCAGACCACAGTAACAGGAATAAAATCATGTGCGAATGCAACAATTTTTTTTCGTATGAAAAAGTGATTCACTCATAAAATTAATTACACATCTATTTAGTATGAATATCAAGCTGTTAGAAAACATCTTTTTTTTCGATGTACAAAATGGCCGACTACTCGAAACTTCTCGAGACAGCTTTTTTCCAATTGGCGTGACAAATAACTTCAACAATTTCCACTCGATTTACTTCAAATTTTAAAGTTATGTTCCTAATTGCATTTCCGCGAGAAGTACGTACGGAATTTCTGATTAATCGAAAACTTTTCATTTTGTGAGCAGTTTATGAGCAGTGATAACGAAATTTTTCACTGAAAATTCATTTCTTAAGTTCAAATACCTACAACTTTTGAATAAAACAATATTTTTTAAATTCCGTACGTACTTCTCTGGGTATTCTAATGTAGATTGACGAGAATTTTTGTTTTTTGTTCTAGGTAAAAAATTGTGGATGCTAAATGTCACGCCGTAGAGCACCTAAAAAAAGATAACAAAATAAAATATTAGTAGTCCGCCATTTTGTACATCGAAAAAAAAAACATATATATTTTCTAACAGCTTGATATTCATATTAAATACACGTGTAATTAATTTTACGAGCGAATCACTTTTACATACAAAAAAAAATTGTTAAATTCGCACATGATTTTACACTGAGAAATTGGTTTTACGTTGGCCTGTAATTTTTTTTGTCTAAATCACAGTGATACGAGTTTTCTTCGACAATTCATATTCTTTGCTGATTTCAATTATAAATGAGCTTTCGTCCATTCATTGGTCGGTTAACCCTACGGTGTTAGAAGCTACAGCTCATTCAATTTCAGGAATATTTCAATGAAATTTTCAGGGAATATAGCCACAATGTGATATCGAATAAAAATATTTTTGGAAACGCAATTTTTCGACCCACCTCGATAAACGTAGCCCGTTACCAGACGACGGATTTAACATTGACCTCGATCATCCACAGGTTCGCCGGACAAGGAGGAGGGTATAGTTTCAGCATTGCTGAGTCTCGCGCGTTACAATGCGTGCTTCAACCAGATAACCGATACGATATTGAAATGGAAGCCAAGCCGTCCGATGCGTACCGGCACGATAGAGCAATTGAATTCGTTTTTCAAGCTTCGTTCCTTGGACTGGTGGAACAAGCGGAAGTCGGACAAGTTCAAGTTGAAACTCGACGAATGAGTGTGAAAAGAGATGAGGAATACAGGAAACAAAACGGAAGAATTCTTCGCCGCAAGAGACCCGAGGAAAATAATGTATCCTGGCATATATATATATATATATACACACGAACATATATACATATATATCTATGTACACATAAAACTCGCTCGATAATGCGTGAAGGAAGAAAAAAATGAGACTTCAGTAGAGTTGGAAGAGAGTTAATTAGCACGACGGAAGGAATTACGAAATTCCGGCTGTATTACGAAACTGGCTGGAGCTCTCCAGGGACTTCGAGACTGATGGAGGAAAGCCAGAATACGGCGGGCATTCTAAAGATATCCAGAAGCGAGGAAGCGTGATACAGCGGTGTCTAAGCTTCTCCCCTCGTCTGTATATTCCCGGCATGAAAGATACGAACGAGCACACACAAGATCGTCGTTCGACTCGGTTAAATATTCATGAGTTTCACAGTCTATTGCGCTTCGCGTACTTGCGAGAGAAGCTCGCGAAGCCTCGGCGATCGCGTACTGCCACCGAGCGCGGCGTACCTCTCGTGTCGGCGGCGATCTTCATTATCGGGGCGAACGGCCAAGAAGTAACGAAGGCAAAATAAATAATTGGATAGCTCGCGAGTACGGCAGTTCCGGCGATGTCTGTTGCTCTTCGCGCTCGGGGAAACCGACGGAGAAGGCGCCTTCCTCGAAGACGACGCGTTTACGGATAAAGAAGCGCTCGAAATACTTCAATCCAAATAGGTACAAACGATTGTCAGCCGATTCGTGCGAATATTTCTAAACGCGTTTATTCGAACAAAAAAACCGTCGCATATATGGTTATTTTGCAGTTGGATCGAGAGATTTTTTTGTTCTCGCGCATTACAATCTGCAATTGAGCGATTCGACGACGAAATCTGAGACTTTTATTTTACCTTGTTCACTCGCGAATTCGTTCCTTTCACCGAGTCGTCTGGATACACCGGGGCCGATTCAAACGAGGTAAATCGAACGACGGGCAACGACGTTCGACTCGATTTATTAAGGGGTTAGGCCAGTCTAGAGGCCGAAAAATCGGCTTTTCGGAGATTTTTTTTTTCAGTAAAACTACAAAATAAGTCGAGATTACAAAAAAGGTGTTTATCATACATATCAGTGACTGTATACAATAATTTTTTTGAAGCGATTCATTTCGAAATGGCGGCTGTGCAGCGTTTATCTCAAAACTGCATTTTTTAAGTTGGCCGGAAACATAACTCGGACAATTTTCAACCGATTCACTTGAAATGGTGAATATATCTTGGAAAGTACACTGTCTCTGGAAGTACGCAGGATTTTTTTTTTTGTATTGCATAGTTTATTTGTTATTAACAATTATCTGACAATTTTGTAGGCAAATTTTTCACTTTCCAAAAATTTGCCTGAAAAATCGTTAATAACAAATGAACTATGCAATATGAAAAATAATCCTACGTACTTGCATAGACAATGTATTTTTCAAGATATATTCAACATTTCAAGTGAATCGGTTGAAAATTGTCTCAGTTATGTTTCCGGCCAACTTAACGCAGTTTTGAGATAAACGCTGCACGGCCGCCATTTTGAAATTAATCGCTTTAAAAAAATTATTGTATACAGTCACCGATATGTATGATAAACACCCTTTTTGTAATCACGATTTATTTTGTAGTTTTCCTGAGAAAAGATCCCCAGAAAGCCTATTTTTTCGGCCACTAGAGTGGCCTAAGGCCTCAAGGTGAAGTAGAAGATCTACCACGTGACATATGAGTGCGAGAGAGATAGCTGAAATTTTCGAACAGAGATTTCTCCGAGATGAATAATATTTAGGGCAAAAGGAAATCATCAAGCTCTGCGTCAGGAAATTCTCCAAAGCCTAATGCATTGCTTTTTCTAAAAAAATGTAACTATCTATGAGAAAATTGGTTTGGAAAATTTGTGAGGTTATGTTGACCTTCTACCATGCCCTTAAGCGATAATATTGGACGATCCCGTTGGAGTTTTACGTACGCGGTGGTGGCAGCAAAGGGAATGCACAATTAGGTAACGAAAGTGGGCGATTCGGCGCAACCCTCGAAGTTTAATGGCGCCAGTGTCGAATATCGGCCAAGACGAGCGTAACGATGTTTCTTTTAATTATTTATTTATTTTATCAGTTCAATGACGTGTCTCTTTGGTACATTTGCAACGGACAGCGTACCGCAAGTACGGATTTGGTGTATGTCGGACGGGGTACCTACCATCCGCCGGTCATAAAGCGCACGCGTTACTTTCGCAATACAAATTTTGTTTTCACGATGAATTTTTTAAGATCAACGAGGCGCCGATATTGCGACGAGCCGAGGCTTTTACCAATCTCTTGCAATTACAAGACTGCGAGATATTCCACTTTACATACGTATATATATATATATATATATATACCTTCCTAATTGATGAAACAAACGAGTATACGAAAGAGTCGAATATGACGAAAAACAACAGAAAACAACAGCGACAATAATAATAATAATAATGATAATTGGAATTATTATTATAATTGTGATTCGAACGATTGGGAATTCGTTCGGGTCCGTTATTCCCGAGAGCAAGATCGTACCCGATGTCGCATCATCGATACGGGGCTTTTGATTTTTCATTTTTTACTAAATTTCAACGCAAAAGCCGCATCACCGTCGCAATATCGCGTCTCCCTCGCATCTTAATTTCGTAGCTCAATTACACGGCGCTGTCTGATGTACTAAAAATGCCACCATTGTCTACAACAATATTATTACGCGCGGTCACTATTTTTTGTTTTTTCTTCTCTTGCACAGGTTCGTTTGCGTGTGGGTGGTTTTTCTTTCGTTCTTGTTTCTCGAGCAAGAAAAAGGAACGAGAGTGGTGGGAATAGTGGAGTTGCTTTTTCTTTCGCTATGAATTTCTCTCGCGGAGTTACAGGGCGGTACAAAAGTACAGTGTGTTTGTGTGATTTGTTTGCTTTTTGTTGTTGTATTAGGCGATGATAAATATACGATTATGCTCGATTTGTGTCCTCGCCGCTATTTTCTTCTCTATTACCATTATATATTATTCGTTTTCCCGTTGCAAGACCGGAGTGGTTTCTTTAGGGAGTGTGTACGTGAGCAACGGTCGGATCGCCGATGCTATTTTATTCGTTTCTTCACTCTTCCTCAATTAGCGAGTTAATCTCGTGGCGAATGAAAAGACATTTTTCTTTCTTCCGGAAACAAAAGAAAATATCCGCTCGTTTTGAGTTTCTTTGTGTTTGCATCGTCTCGTTAATTTGTACGTTAAACGATAATTGGTAAAGCTGTCAAGCCGATCCCGCGGTGGCAATCGAACGTTGATAATTTCATACTCGTGCGCGATGTACCAAGCATTTGTTTCGCATCTAAATCGAATAGTTCGAAATTCCAGAACGGAAAAAGTCTCTCATCGACGAATCGCATCGATGCGTCCTTACTGGAACGTCCGGTCGCTCATTTCCGTTCCCCTTTCCGCCCTGTCGGTTTTACGATTAATAATATATCGGTAATGATGAATTAATCATTAATAATCGGTAATAGATAATAATAATAGATAATAGATAATAATAAATTAGGAACCAAGTACAATATATAAAGTATGATGAAAAATTAAATTATATTATGCTAGAAAGTTTGCTTTCTCTGCCTCTCTCTCTCTCTCTTTCTCTCCCTCTCTTTTCTTCCTTGCGTTTCTGGTTTTTCTCGTTCGCTACGTGGGACTATTTATAGATTTCGCGTACGCTACCACTTCGTTAATTTTCCCTCAATTCTCGTCTTTGAATATAGTTTCTGTAATGCGCGCGCGCGCGCGGCGCATTCACATGACTTTCGTTAATTACGCGTATTTTTCGTTGAATTTCGCAAAAAAAATTCGCGCGATCGCGAGCCTCGATGAAGCGCGGAAGTATATTCCTTGCCGATACGTTAGGCCTAACCGTAAAACGAAACTTGTCGGTGCTCGTACTCGAATCGCGATCGGGCACCCGAGCGATGGATACGGGAGGTGGGGTGAGGTCGGCGGACTCGTGAAGGAACAGGGGGAAGGTGGGCGAGGAATAAATCGTTCTGACGCAGCAGAATCCGTTGCGGGACGTTTCGCGGGCCATTAAGCCTTACGTTTGTCCGCTTTGTTTCATTGTTATACGTTCTTTCTTTCTCTCTTTTTTTTTCTTCCCTTCCGTGTTGTCCTCAACGTCAAAGGAAAAAGTTTTGCAAGCGTCGCGACGAATAAATCGGCTCGGAAGGTCATCTCTCTTTTGAGTATCTACATAATGTACAAATCATCGATGAATGCTAATTCGCGTGTGCCGTCTTTTTCATTTTTTTTTTTTGGTTTTCTTCTTCTGTTTCGTTTTACGTTTCGACGCACGTTGGATTGATACGACGAGTACGCGGTCCACGTGTGAACTCGTTTCGGGCAACTGGTATTTACACACGAGATATACTTCTTACCTCCGATTTTTGCCGTCTCAAATTTCCTTTCGTTCACCTCGCGACGTCGCGTAGCGAATGTCCGGGAGATATTTCGCATTCTCTTTCGTTTTCCTTCTCAAATTCGCTCGATTATCGTCGAAAAATTCACGCTAGCATCAATGATCGGCTGAATATTGTCGATTAATTTGGATATTCTTTCGCATTCCCCTCCATGTCGTCGCATTTCGGTGACCCGCGCCCCGCGAGGAAAAGAGGAAAACGGAAGGTCCCACGGGGAGGTAGAACAGTCGGGCTCGTTTCTACATCTTCTTTCGGTACATTGAACTATTTTGTCGCTCGAAGCGATGAAAAATAGAACACGTGAGTGGAGGGGGGGGGGGGGCAAGGGAGAAAAGAGACATTGTGTTTTTTTTTCGTCAAATTATTCACAACGTGTAGGAGGCGAATCTAACGGTGAGAAGGACAGTCTAGGATTATCCCCGTTCGCTTGCCGAAAATTTGACGGAAAGAAGAAAGAAAGAAAGGAAG
>OY723393.1:25359872-25394669 GCA_963210295.1 Ophion ellenae | reverse complement strand
ATCGAGTCGTAGCCAATATTGACTATTTTCAGGGAAAAACGCTGTTTTTTTTTTTTCAGATCAATTGCGTGGCCAAAAATCAAGCACACCGATGAGCCCCTCACGTTCAAAGGTCCTTCACGAGATTGTTTATAACTTCTTCAACTATTAATATTCTTTTGTGAAATTTGGTACACAACATTGTTAATGTGAAATACGAATAAAATATCCAAACGATTTTTTCAATCACCTTACTTTTTTCCGTCAAAATTAATATTTTTGAATAACCTCGATTTTCCCGTCGTCACAGTAGCTGAACCCCTTAAGGGAGCACATATCGTTAGGCAAGGGAAAAACTTGCTGATTTTCATGATTTTTTTTTTTCCAGCAAAGATTTCTTCACTATTTTTGGGACTCAGGGCATGTTTTAGTACTACTTTTGGCTGTAGCGTGGAATTTTTTAAATTCAAAATGGCGAAAGTACGGCATGGTCTTCTAAACTGCCTTTACGAAACTGGCGTAACGTGTAACTAAAAAAATAATCGCCTGATTCAGATGAAATTTGGTATAAATGTTTCTAACCTTATTGTTCAAAACATGACGCTAAACTTTTTTGAAAAAAATAAATAAAGTATTTTTGAATGCGAAATGTAGTTATTTTTTTCGGAAAATTCAATCATTTTGTTTCAAAACGTACCATTTCATCGATTTTCAACATTTCTCACTTATTCTTGGTTCATATTCTGCGCATGAGTGTTAATGAAAGAAAAATATTGGTTGGTTCTTTTTCAGATTAATTCCGCCGACGCTGCGTGTCACGCCGTCTGACAACATCCGCCACAACCCGTTTAAAAGACTGTACCATACCTCCGCCATTTTTAAAGATTAATAACCTTTTTGAAAAATCACGTAACAGCCAAAAGTAGCAATAAAACATACCCTAAGTTTAAAAAATGGTTGGAAATCTTTCGTTGAAAAAAAAATCATGAAAATGGGCAATTTTTTTCTCGCCTAAAGGTATATCCCGCGGTAAGGGAGTAGGCCACACTAGAGGCCGAAAAAATAGGCTTTTTGGGGATTTTTTTTTCAGAAAAACTACAAAATAAATCGAGATTACAATAAAGGGTGTTTATCATACATATCAGTGACTGTATACAACCATTTTTTTAAAGCGATTGATTCCAAAATGGCGGCTGTGCAGCGTTTATCTCAAAACTGCATTTTTTAAGTTGGCAGGAAACATAACTCGGACAATTTTCAACCGATTCACTTGAAATGTTGAATATATCTGGAAAAATACATTGTCTATGAAAGTACGTAGAATTTTTTTTATATTGCATAGTTCATTCCTTATCAACAATTTACCTGACGCTTTCTTAGGCAAATTTTTGGAAAGTGAAATCATTGCCTAAAAAATCGTCGCCGAACAAATGAACTATGCAATATTTTGAAAAATCCTACGTACTTCCATAGCCAATGTAGTTTTCAATATATGTTCAACATTTCAAATGAATCGGTTGAAAATTGTCTGAGTTGTGTTTCCGGCCAACTTAAAAAATGCAGTTTTGAAATAAACGCTGCACAGCCGCCATTTTGAAATTAATGGCTTCAAAAAAATGATTGTATACAGTCAACGATATGTATGATAAACACCCTTTTTTGAAATCTCGATTTATTTTGTAGTTTTTCTGAGAAAAAAAATCCCCAAAAAGCCTATTTTTCGGCCTCTAGAGTGGCCTAAGGCCTTAAGGGGTTACCCCCACTTGCGATTTTGAAAAAAATCGATTTTTTTATTGCATTTTTTTGAAGTATAAGTATCTGAGAATATGTCCTGAAAATTTCAAGTCGATCCGAACAAAATTCACTGAGATATGAGCCTTGAAAGAGAAGAATCCGCGTTCAAAGAGCGTTGAAAGAGAAACTTTAAACGCGTTTTTCTCAAAATGGCATTTCTGAAGTCGGTGACCAAGATTACTCGAACACTAATGAACCGATCTTCTTGAAATTTTGCAGGCTTATTTAATACATAAAAATGTAGTCTTTAATCGTTCGATATTTTTTTCGAAAAAAAAAATGGCCGTTTTATAGCCAAAAAACGGCCGTTTTTTTTTCGTTAAAATCGAACCATTAACTTTGACTGTCCGCCATTTTGTGAAAAATGAATATTTTTCAAAATCCTTCGATTAAAGACTAGTTTATACTTATATTTGACTAAATCCATCCGCATTTTTTTTTTCAGATGATCCACTTCGCCGCAATGTTGGTCACCGCAAACCGTGTATATAAAAACATTATTTCATTGACGGCCATTTGCCACTAAACAATGTAATATTTTTCAATAAAAAAATTACTGAAAGTTCTTCAAGATGTGTTCTTTAAGATGGTATATCGATCGATTAAAAAAGTTTTGTAGTTTTCTTTCAAAAAATTCATGAAAAAGGCCTTTTTTGCGCTACAAGTGGGGGTAACGCCTTAACAAAAAAAAAAGTCAACGACGATTCTGAAAACAGCTAGATGGGCTGATAGCCAGAATTGCCATAACGGGTTCAAAAGATCCTTTTCCTACGTAAATGCACTTATGTACAGGTGCTGGAATGGCATATCTATAGTGCTGTCATTACTGAATATCCCAGTGCCACATGGAGGCGTAGAGAAAACGAATTAAGTTTTTTCTTCTACTTTTTGTCTGTTATTTTCATAAATGTAGGATCTAGCAGGTAGCAGAGAGAAAGAGAGAGAGAGAGATGTAGAGATAATTACCTCGTACGCAATTCCTTCTGCTTGCGTTTACAGTGTATGTAAGCTGCTATACAGATAATAACGACGAGGAATACTGCTATCGTGGCACCACCGGCGATGCTGGCCGTCTCCAGCATGACCCGTTGTCTGGAAGCTAAAGAATCCAGGGAAAAAAAAACGAACGATTAAACTTTTCACATCCAATTTCCAACGTTGATCTTCTTCTCGTTATCCTTACACCTCGCGTGAGAATGAGCATATCGAGGAAAAATACTCACGCAAATAGGAACCATCCAAGTCCTTGAACTCGCACCTCTGGCCTATGAATCCGTTGGCGCATCTGCAACGAGAAAAATAAAAATATAAATTCAGACTATTGTTCAGACATTCCGCAACGTTTTTTCGTCCTCGCAGTCGTGTTTTTTTCATCTCGCGTTCATCAATTCGGGCGGTTCAAGGAACAACGACGTCGTAGACACACGTACGAAATAATAATCGAGAGGATAGAGGGGTCATTTTTTGAAATTAGAGCCGAGAGTGCGTGGGCAACGAGGCCGGAAATGAGCTGTGAAATACCGCGAGAGTGTCTGCCCAATTAGCGCTACAGTCTGCTCGACGGAAAAAATAAAGCGAGCCGAGAAAAAGAACGGGCAGGGGGGGGGGGGAAATGAAGTACGGAGAGAGCGGACGAGTACGTGGATTATTCTGCTCGGTACTGTTTCGTTATTGGACGTATGGTCATTCGTGAATTAGCTCGCGCGAAACGAGACGAGACCGAGGCATCGACCACCAACGCGCCCGTCTACGTATCAATTACGACTCCGTTGCATTTAATTGCAACCAATAAAAACAAATACGAGCACACAAAACAATGGGACATAACGAACGACAAATTGGCCGTTCATTATTCTGGATTAGAGGTACATAACGCTTCCGATGATTACGAGCGATTATGGAATTTGAGGATATAATGATGACGATGAAATTATACGGGCGAACTTCCGCCTCGTATTTCTTTCCGATCTAATTAACGACGAAAATTATTCCACGAATGTTATCGTCGCGTACGATAATGAGGATTAGTGCAAGAGAAAACTTAAGGGGGGATTGTCTTTTTTTTCGCAAAATTTACCGCTTTTTGGGAATTTTTTTTGTGAAGAAAGTATACAACGGAAAACTTGTGAAACTTGGCATGTAGTTTTATTGATCTGTTTACTACGTACAACAAAATTTTTAAACAATTTCATCAAAAAATCCGCCTCCCACCCCCCCTCGACGCGCGATGGTCCTTTTTTGATGGTGTGCACGATTTCTCAAAAACTATTCAACCATTGCCTTCAAATTTGGACAGAATGCTCAGCTGACATCCTTTTATCGTTTGATGAAGCAAAAAAGCAATACGTTTAATAGTTTTTTATTTATAACAAAAAATCGATCAATTTTTTTCGAAAAATCGATACTTCAAGTTCAAAACGTCACCAAATCGTCAATTTTTTTTTCCCCTTCATCGAACGATAGCTATATGTGTCTAAAGTAAAATGCTTTTTGGGTTTTTGTTGCAGGATGAACGTGAAGGCTGTAATCGTGCACACCATCAAAAAAGGACCATCGCGCGTCGAGGGGGGTGGGAGGCGGATTTTTTTATGAAATTGTTTAAAATTTTTTTTGTATGTAGTAAACAGATCAATAAAACTATATGCCAAGTTTCACAAGTTTTCCGTTGTATACTTTCTTCACGAAAAAATTCCCAAAAAGCGGTAAATTTTGCGAAAAAAAAAGACATCCCCCCCTTAAGGGGTCAGTCCACTTTGAAAATTTCACAAAATCGAAAGGAAGCAAGACTTGAAGAAATCGACGATGATGAGCAATCGGAAGGGATTTTGTACGGTGCAGGAATTGCCGATTGAGTTTAGGTAAGAGTTTTTCATAGTATAAACTTCAAACGCGTTTTTCTCGAAACAACGTTTTCAATATCTAGCTCCATCGTATCTCTAAAACTAATAAACCGATTCTCTTGAAATTTGAACCACATATTGTAAACATGATTCGCAACAAGGTGACCCTCGATGGTTTCAAAATTTTGATTTTTACTCGTTTTTTTGCGAAAAACTGCGAAAAAAACGCGTTTTTTAAAACTTTTTTCGTTTTTCATTTGCCATTTTTTTATTTTTTGATAAAACTTCATATCCGAGGGTCAGTTTGTACGTGGTGTCATACTGAATCTAATGGACTTCGATTCTTTTGTTTCAGACAAGCCGTTGCCGAGTTGTGATGGAGCTACCTAGCCCACCTATTTTTGAGGCGTTACGTTAAACTATAGTTATTGTACTTAAAAATGAATAAAAATGAATTACATTTTTTTAAAATGTATTTCAAGACTTTATTTATGAAGCCCAATATTCATATCTTTTATAAAATCCTCAAAAAAATCGCGAAAATAGCCTTTTTTTTCGTGGCGCCAAAGTGGACTGGCCCTTTAACGGGCTACATTACGGAGTGCAACGAAAATTAATATTTCTGAATTCATTTAATTCATTTTGGCATATTTGGCCTACAAAAATCCTGCAACCATTTTTGAAGAAATTTATTTAGCGATCTACAGTATAAATCTATACGAAAAATCTTCTATAATAATATAAAATATAGAAAATAAAATGTAAAAGAGAACTTCCGTTGCGTTCCAACGCGTTTTTCTCGATGAGGTTGAAGTTTGCATCGTTGGCGTGCAACGAAAATTAATAGTTCTGAATTGCTTTGATTTCTTTTGGCATATTTTTCGTACAAAAATCCCGCAACCATTTTTGAAGAAATTGATTTAGCGATCTACCATATATATCTATACAAAAAATGTTCTGGAAGAATGAAAAAATTAAGAAAATAAAATGAAAAAAGGAACTTTGGTTGCGTTGCAACGCGTTTTTCTCGGTGAGGTTCAAGTTGCATCGTTGGAGTGCAACGAAAATTAATACTTCTGAATTCCTTTGATTCCTTTTGCAATATTTTTCGTACAAAAATCCTGCAACCATTTTTGAAGAAATTTATTTCGCGATCTGCAACATAAATCAATACAAAAAATCTCCTATATTAAAAAATATTTTCAAAAAATGTAAAAAAGAACTTTCGTTGCGTTCCAACGCGTTTTTCTCGATGAGGTTGAAGTTTGCAACATTGGAGTGCAACCAAAATCAATATTACTTTAATTTCTTTAATTCCTTTAATTTATTTCAGCATATTTTGCCTACAAAAATCCTTCAACCGTTTTTGAAGATCTTTATTTCGCGATCTAAAATATAAATCAATACAAAAAATCTCCTATAATAAAAAATATTTTTAAAAAAATGTAAAAAATAACTTGCGTTGCGTTCCAAAGATGCAGTGGATAACAGTGGACATGATATCTCGAGAAGCACCCGATGGATTATTTCCAAATTTACAGGAGATACGATGAGAATCATTCGAAATTCGTTGACGAACCCACTATTCAAAAATCGATCTCCATTTTTCAATAGTTACGTAAAAATGACGACTTTTTTCATCGATTTTGTATGCTCGAGTTGCAATTCGTCGCCACGACGCTAAAAAGAATTATTTTAAAAAACGACGATCGTCAACGACTCGTATTTATTGTGAACTCGAATAACCCGTTTGGTTTTTAGATTTCAGTTGGACCGTTTAAGCTGTAGAGTGTCCACCGCCAAACGTCGCGAAAAAAATTTCATCATCTGTCAGCGGCCATGTTTTTGATGCTTTTCTGTATTTTTCGGTGATTTTTTTCAACGCTCTCAATATATGTACCTTTGTGTTAAAAAAATGCGTTTTTTTTCACCAACCGTTCCCCACAAAAAAATCGGATTTAGGCAATTTTTTTCGAGCCTCCAGGTAGATGTAGCCCCTTAACGGTCATGAACCCAAAAACATTGCACACACACACACACGTGTGTGGATATATATAAACACTGAGAATATTTAATAATGCCCCCATCTCGATCGATCTTATCGAAATTAATTGAATTTTCCGGCCCCGTAGTTGCGTACTTTCGAAGCAAACTTTTGTACACATTTTCGTTAATCGATTGTCTCGAGTATGGGTGTTTTCGTGCATCAGCATACGCACGCACGTGTCCATATAAATGCATACGTATACGTACGGAGACGGTCTCGTAGGTGAGACCGAGGCCGGGAATGAGAGCGAGGAAAGGAGATAAGTGGAACGCCACAAGGAAATATAGCAAGCACGACGATCAGGTGCGTGTGGAGGCGCGCACGAAAAAAAAAAATGAATGGGATGTTCGATTGGATCAGCTTTGGAGAGGGGCAGGGGGGGGGGGGGGGGGGGGTAAAATCCACAATGCGTATGCACGTTGGGCCGGCCATTGAGCGGAAGGACTCGGCTTATCGTTGAATTAACATCACACGGACGATTTACTTTGTCGTTTCACGAATTACGGACTCTCTTAGATATGGAGATTGTCCCAACGGCGATAATACTAATATCTTGGTTTTAATTAAGTGAAAGAAATTGGTAATTAAAAATCACGATAGTAAATCATCAAAACACTTTGAAAAATGAAATAAAGAAGCATATGAACAAACAGCGGCAATAAGAGAACCGTAGTGTGATAATAATAATAAAAAAAAGACAATAAAGATAAGAAGAACAATTATCACAATATTATTTCTTTTTTGAATCGGGAGATCGTTAAAAAAGGCGTGATAAATTCAATTACATTCGACGGTTAAATGAGTAAAAGAATTTGGTAATTAAAAATCACGGTGTTAAATCATCAAAAAACTTTGAAAAATGGAATAAAGAAGAATATGAACAGACAGCAGTAATAAGAGAACTATAATGTGATAATAAAAAAGAAAATAAAGATAAGAAGAGCAATTATGACAATATTATTATTATTTATTTTTTTTCGATCGCGAGACCGTTAAAGGTATAAATTCAATTATATTCAACGGTGGGAATTTTTCTCCGGTACAACCGAAGCCGCCCGCGTCTTATCAAAGATCCATTTGCGAGCATTCGTACTTGCGTGTGGTCCCGTGCGAACCGCGAGAAACTTTTTCGTACCACGAATGCGAACGGCAAAAAATAAACGAAGTACAAAGTACGTGTGAAAAAGGACAAAAAGGACGAAAAAGGGGCGAGTTAAACGCAGAGACGGGGGAGGATAGAAGAGGCGAGGAATTCGTGGCGAACGTGTCGGTCCAGTGGAAACGAGGATTACGAGGAACGTAAAGATTTCTAGTCGAGTCGGGGTGCGCGCGGGGGATCGTGAACGAGGTTTGCGACGAGGGTGGTTTTTGGTCCTAGTTTTTTTTTCACAGGAAGAACCGCCACGTCGTCGCGATTATGCGCTAGTATTGCACTCTATGTGTGCAGTTTACGATTCATCACGTGCTCCCTTTTTGAATTGGATCGAGGAAAAGGGAGAGGGATGCATTGGGTACCCCGTCGATTCATTTTCCACCGCGTGGAATTTTCTCTTCACGTGGAATAAATAGAAACGCTTTCTATTGCTCACTGCCCTCATAATAATAATAATAATTATTATTATTATTATTTTGTAGGAATTTGTAAAATAATAATAATAATAATCATAATCATAAATTTGAGAAATAATAATAATAATTTGTAGAAATTTGTAGAAAAATAATAATAATCATAATAATCACTCAACAAAATGAAATTTTGTAGGAATTTGTAAAATAATCATAATCATAATCATAATCATAAATTTGAGAAATAATAATAATAATTTGTAGAAATTTGTAGAAAAATAATAATAATCATAATAATCACTCAACAAAATGAAAAACTGCTCTAACGATATTTAAAAAAAACGGTTTAGGAATAATCATGATTTAAAAATATAAAAATCTGCAACAATGACATTTTTTTTTAAAGGAAAAACTGCGCAATTTTTTTCAAATAAGAATATTGCTCTATTATCGATGATAATAATTTGTTTGAATTGTTCTAATTTTTAAAAAAATAATAATAATGCCTGGAAATAGTAATAATAATAATAACGATAATGATGATCACGATGAGTAGAATAATTTTAAAAAATACAAAAAAACTTGTAGAATTAATAATAACAACAATAACTATTACGATATAATAGTTATTGTATCATAATAGCAATATTGGATTGCTAATGAATGTTATTAACATTAATACTACTAGCATTATTCTCAATATGACCATTATCATTATTGCTATTATTCGTATTCTCGTTATTTTAGTTATTCTTTCTATTGTTGCTATTATTAATGTAGAGAAATGTGACAGCAAAAATGATAACATTACGAATCGTAATAGTGATTATTCTACGAACAATACGAGATTGAAGTTTGAATCGTCGGAATCCAATGAAAATGAATACTAGTGCGTTTATTCATTTTTTCTTCCGGCAAATTTCGTCCATCAAGAACTGTTGATTCTTTTTCGAAACGTTCATGCGGAGATCTACAATGTCAGTGTGCAAAAACGCATTTTGCGTGATAATTAAATTGAGATAATGAAAATATGAAAAAGAACTTTCGTTGCGTTCCAACGACGCAAACTCCAACACAACAATAACATAACGACAATAATAATTAGATATCAATGTTAATAATTTTCCAACGGTCGGACAAATAGGAAAGGAGAAAAAGTATGCGCGACGACGAAGAGCGATCGCGCGTCCGAATCAAGATTTTCATTCAGAGGGGAACATAAACATCGCGAGTGTAGTAATGAAGCTGAGGATTGGCAGCGTGTATAAGAGATAAAGAGGAAAGGAAAACGAGGAAAAAAATAAGAAGAAGAAGAACAAGTGATGGTGTGCAGAAGCGCCGAGGATTCAAAGAGAGCGGAGCTTTTATAACGCCGTTACGGAGCTCTCTCTCTCTCTCTCTCTCTCGCTCTCTTTCTCTCTCTCCCTTTCTCGCTCTGCCGCTCTCACCCTCTCGCGCTCTTCGACTCTGTGCTCGCTCGAGCTTCTCTTTTCCCACGGTATTGGCTTTGTCGTGTACGCGCGCGAACCTCCGAGGGAGGCCCGAAATTTTTTTTCGTCTCGCATCGACGACGAACGCGGGAGGACGAGCAAGAAACGAGAACGAAGAAGGGATGGAATGGAGGAATGATAAATTAAAAAAGAAAATACGAATGGACACGGCGACCGCCTGGTCAATCGAGTGGAGGTGGGAAAAGTAGAAAAAAAAAACAAAACAAACGGTGCAATTATCGAAGCGATTGAATGTAATTACCGATCGCGAAAAACATCGAATAGATCGAGTTGTGTTTTTTAAAATTGTTATTGTATTCAAGTGAATCATTCTTCTATTCTCCACAGAGAAAATGTGCTGCAGCATTTTTATTGTTGAATACCAGCAATATTTTATTCAGCAACTTATTGAAATTAAGGCGGGGTACTTTTGGAACGGTCGAAACGGTGATTTCTATTTATGGTTTTCTTTAAGGGGTCTTCTCACTTTAGACGCTAAAAAAGGATATTTTCATGATTTTTTTGATAGGTTCATATTATAGATATTGATATCAAGTTTCGGAATACGTTTAGAAAAAATTGTTTATTTAAGTCACCATTTATAGACGAAAATGGTAGTTAAAAAAATGTCCTAAAAAATGGTAGGTCTGCGCTGTTGATGAAATCTCGGAGATGGATAATCCGAAACAAAAAAATCAAACGGTGATAGATTCAGCTATAGCGCATATCATACGATTTTTTATATATGCAAAAATAACAAAATGGCGGACATTTTTTCGAAAAAAAAAAAACGTTTTTTTTTCACCGTTTTTGGCCCAAAAAATAGTAAATATCAAAATTTGAAAAAATCCTTGATATGCGCTATAGGTATAATTGTAAAGAATATGCGGTTAAGGGGCTATACGAGTGACACTTTAAAAAATCGTTTTTTTTTGTTGCCTTTTTCGACAGTTTATACTTTCAAGAATATCATTATCCTTATATCATTTATATCAACATCATCTTATCTTGCAAAAATCGATAGTTAAATATTTAAACGCGTTTTTCGCGAATTGAGATTTCTCAAATTTGCTGACATTGCAACTCAAACGGCAATTATCCCATTGACTTGAAATTTGAATTGAGTACTCTTGAATATATTTACTCTACAATGACGTAGGATATTTTTGATCGGATGAAAATTGACGATTTGGCATTGAAAAAAACGACCATTTTATAGGCAAGAAAACAGACCTTTTTTCATAACTACGCCATTTTGTTAGATTTTGATATTTCTCGAAAATCCTACTTTATTGTACAGGAAATACCTTCCAGTTTAACGATATTTTTTCCTTTTTCGGTTTCAGCTACTCAATCGGCCGGAATCGTGTCAGCAGTGGAGGAACTTTTTTTTTTGGCGCCTCCGAAGGCAGCGCTCGGATCTCAATATTTTTCTATGAAAAAATTATGTAATATAGGTCAAATATAGCCAAATATATTCCTAATTTTCCGAAACATTTAATTGAGTACTTTTGTTCCAAAAAATTCCCGAAAATCACCCAAATTTTCAGCGTTCACACTGGTATAACCCCTTAAAATCTCATATGGATCGGTTCAGTAGTTTCAAAGATTTTATCAACAAGCCGTCGAAAACCGTTGTTTCGAGAAAAACGCCTTTGAAGTTTGTTCAGGTTACATAAATACATTAAAAAAACATTTTTCAAATGTATTACGAAAGTGTATTTATCGAGTGTAACAATTTTTATATCAATATCTATAATGTAAACCTATCGAAAAAATCATGAAATTAGCCTTTTTAGCGTCTAAAGTGCCCCCTTAAAGGAAAGAACTATGTGTGTATGTATGTAATTGATCAATTAATTATTTTGTAACAGATTACTCGAGTAATGGGTAACCACAAGTGCCTAGTGCAATTAAATTCAAATTCCACGTAAACTTCGAACGCGTTTTTCTCGAAACTGCATTTTCGAAATTGGCGTGCAGGATTACGCCGATTGAGTTGAAGCTCGGTAGACATATTTATAATATCGCTACCTTCTACTTGACGAAAATTGTTTTCGAAAAATTCGGAAAAAAAACTACTTTAATCCAAATTTCACAGAAATTTTGCGTGAAATGTTGATTTTTCTTGCAAATGCGTGCTATGCTCTTAAATTTGCATTTTTTTTTTCACTTTAATTACTGTCAAATACAAATTATACTGGGTCCGACTGAGCATTATTTCAATTTTTTTGCATATCAAAGACTACGGAAACTGCACGTCGATTTGCAGCTCCCGCGGCACCCTCGCTGTACGTAAAACGCGGTTAAATTGACATCAACGGTAACTTTGACAATTTTTGCGACTACTTTAACAGCTGGTGTGCGAGGACACAGACTAATTACTTTTCAAACGTTTTTTTTTTCTCTCGTTGCTCAAATTTGTTGTTCGAGTTTCTTATGTTGCTATAAGGTTGCTAATGTTGATTGTAATGTTGCTCAAGTTGATGTTGATCTCAATGATAACGATAAGATTGATGAAGTGCCTATAATAGTACCCTGGGTACTTGATATTTTTATGTAAAATGTTTCCTCAATAAAGATGACAATTTGATTGTAAAAAATCGTTATTTTTTTTTATTTACTTCCATATATAATGCATGAAATATTAATTTATTTTTTATCAGAATGATGTCAAAGTAGCCCTTGATCCTTGCCATAAGTTGCATTTCAATGCCTTGTCAAAGAAATCCCACACTCGAGGTTACTTTGACACTTAACAAAAAGGTATAAAATGCCGGGGGGGGGGGGGGGCTTGACTTTCTTATACATTTGATAGCCAAAGGACACATTCGTCTATTGGAGCAAAAAAAGTTCGCGTTTAGAATGTTAAAAAAACGTTACCTCCAAGCTTCCGAAATCTTTTCAAAGTGAGCCCAAACAAAATTGTTTTGTATATATAAATATTCTATGAAAGTATATCCACAGTTTGATAAATGTCGTATGATTACTTCTCTTGACAATTCGATCGATGCAATTTTCCGGACTACCGTCTACTATCGAGAAAAGCCAAGAAAAAAAAACAGAAACGAAGAGTATAAAGGGCGGATTTATTGTGGGCGAGGATCCGGAAAACTAGTTTGCGCGTGAAAAATCGCTAGGGAAAAAAATGCGGAAAGTCAGGTACGGAAATAAATAAATAGAGAAGGAAAAAAAAGCAAAGACGAGAGAAATAGAGAGTGAGACCGGAGGGTTGATACAGCGTGGAACTATTGACGTAAGAATTTCAAGGTGAGCGTATAATTGCGGGTCCCGGTGAATTCTACAAGAAAGGGCCATCACAATGGAGCGTAGCTAATGAAATGCGCGACGAGCGAGTTTTTCATCATCCCCGTGTATGACTGTTGAGCGTGAAGCCCCTAGCTCCGACTTTTTTTTTCCACGTCTATGTATAAATACATATAGATAGTAGGAAAATGTGAAAAACAGTACGAAAAAAGTGAAAGGACGATATTGCTGAAAATTCTGCTGCGGAAAAACAGAAATCAACATGTGCATATATATTTATGCGCATCGACAATTCAAATATATATAAATGTATGAGCGTGGGTGGAATAATTTTTTTTCACGCGGAGAACTTTTCGTTTGCAGCACAAAAGTACTCGGAAAAATGTATTCTGTACGTATTAGAATTAACAGTAATTATATGAACATTTATATGTATAATTAATTATAAAGAAAGACAAACAGAGAGAGAGAGAGAGAGAGCGAAGGAAGACAATCGATTCAATTTCTCTCACAAAAGGTTATATGCATATTTTTTTACCGTGTGTATGTAAACGTATATACACATAACAGATCAGAATATTACCTTCATTATATATATATATATATATATATATATATATATATATATATATATATATATATAATGTATAATGTATGTATGTATATATACACACACATATATAGTAGCTTCGTTTATTCCGAATGTACAGCTTCGCTGTTTACAATACCCCTCCTCTTTCCACTTTTTCATCACATGTTTTCTTTATTTCATCATATATTTTAGTTTTTAGTTTAGTTCATCATATCTTATATATTATATATTTGAAGTTTCATACTACTTATGAACTAAATACTAATCAGTACCCCAACCTATATATATATATATATAGGTTGGGGTACTGATTAGTATTTAGTTCATAAGTAGTATGAAACTTCAAATATATAATATATAATATATGATGAACTATATATATATATATATATATATATATATATATATATATATATATATATATATATATATATATATATAATTTAAGTTGAAGTTGAAGTTTGTATCGTTGGTATGGAATGATTTATTCCTTATTTCTTCATCTTAACTATTATTCGAAACCTTTCATTTTGCAACTTAAGACGGGATATACATTTAGACAGGGAAAAAATAAGCAATATTGAGGGATTTTTTAAACTACGAAATAATTATTCTACAATTATCAAACTTTAGATATACTTCAATAGTATATTTAAGTATACAACACATTTTTTTTTAATTAATTCATCATTAAAATGACGGAGCTGTGGCAGAGTGTTACAGCAAGGTCGCCGCGGGAGTTGCGAATCGGCGTACAGTTTAGCTTCGCGTAGACTTTAATGTTCAAAATATTAAATTTAATTTTCAAAAAGAAAAAAGTTCAAAAATGTTTTCAGTTAGAACATGTATAGTTTCTATGTGACGGTAATTAAAATGAAGAAAATGCAAATTTAAGAAAATGGCACGCATGTGGAACAAAAAATCAACATTTCACACAACATTTCTGTAAAATGTGGATTAAAAAAGTCGTTTTTTTTCCAATTTTTCAAAAACAATTCTCGTCAAGTAGATGGTACCAATATTATCAATATTTCTACCAAGTTTCAACTCAATCGGCTTAATAGTTTTTGAGTAATCCTGCACGCCAATTTCGATAATGCAGTTTTGAGAAAAACGCGTTTGAAGTTCACGCCCGCACCGAATCCGAGCGGTGAGGCACAGCGTTGGCGGGCTGTAACGTTTGAAGTTTTTCGAATTTCGTTTTAAAACTTTGGGGAAATATTCTACATATATAGTTCTATCGTTGAAAAAAAAAGAAATCGATTTTTTGATCGTTGTAAATGTATATACCGCCTCAATAAGCATATTTTTCTAGGTAAAACAAATAACTAAAAGGATTTAAAAAAAAACCCTCTCAAAAAAAGTTACCATTTGTAGAAATGGCATGCGAAAAACCAAAAGCAGATGATTTTTATCTCGAAAACCGTGGGACTTTCACTAAACTGAAATTCCAGCGTATAGTAGGACATGATCTGACCTATCGAAGTTGCACGATTATCCATTCATAACAGGACACTGTATACACGGTTAAAAAATCGTACATATCGCTCATCCTCAAAAAAAAACTGTCATAACACAGAAAAATCGTTTATTGCAATTGGCTACATATTATTTACAGCCCTCAAAAGGGTTAATAAATTTCACAATAAATAAAATCACTACAGGCTAACTTGGCCAAAAATATAGACGTCGCAGTGGCGAATGTGACAAAATAATATTAAAATGCTTTTGTTTTCAAAACAGAATTTTTTGTGACAATTTTTTAATCGATGAGCGATATAACCCCGCGTCATGAATTGTAAGGGGTTATACCAGTGTGACACTTTCAAAAAAATCGATTTTTTTGCCTTTTTCGACAGTTTATACTTGCAAGCATATCCTGTAAAAATTTCAAGGCCGTATCTCCAATCATTTTATCTCGCAAAAATCGATAATTGAATCTTTAAACGCGTTTTTCTCGAAATGAGATTTTTCAAATTTGCTGACATTGTAACTCAAAGAGCAATTATCCGATTGACTTGAAATTTGAACTGAGTACTCATGAATATATTTACTCTACAATGACGTAGGATATTTTTGATTGGATGAAAATTGACGATTTGGCGTTGGAAAAAACGACCATTTTATAGGCAAGAAAACAGACTGTTTTTTCATAACTACGCCATTTTGTTAGATTTTGATATTTTTCGAAAATCCTACGTCATCGTACAGGAAATACCTTCCAGTTCAACGACATTTTTTCCCTCTTCGGTTTCAGCTACTTAATCGGCCGGAATTATGTCAGCAGTGGAGGAACTTTTTTTCGGCGCCTCCGAAGGCAGCGCACAAGTCGCTTGGATCTCGATATTCTACTATGAAAAAATTGTGTAATATAGGTGAAATATAGCTAAATATATTCTCAATTTTCCAAAAAATTTAACTCCGTACTTTTCTTCCAAAAAATTCCCGAAAATCACCCAAATTTTCAGCGTTCACACTGGTAAAGCCCCTTAACGATTTCCTCCTCCCTCTGTCTTCCAGCTACTCTCCCCGCCAAGTTTGCCGAATCGTATTGACCAGAAACGAAAAGTGGGCAAACGAAACGGTTCGTCGTCGCATAGCGTGTATTGCCATGAGCAAAACGAGGTAAAGGCCCCGAGTCTATGCAAGAAAGAATTTGCGGCTCGTTTCACCTAGCCCGGAAAACGTTCTCCGCATACATCGACGATATGTATATAAATATGTATATACAGAGTTCAGTGAAGGATGCAAAGTTGTACGTGTACAATGTGCACGTACACAGGAGCGTGTTAATAGAACGGACAAGTCCGGGAGGATCGGTGGCTGGGAAAACCCGGTGACCCTTTGGGCGCGGGCGACACAATGCGCTGCCGGTGCTTCTGCCGTTATATATACATATTGTGCGCGCATAGTTGCGGTACAAACGGGACGAGGGCCGAGGGGGTATATTCGTGTACGTGGCCGTCCTTTATGGAACAGAATATATTCGTTCTGCACGGCTCCTATCCTCTTTGAGATACGAGCATCGTTCCGAAATGCGCGCGGGCCCATTTGTTCCCGTACGTATCACGGAAATATCAGGGAAAAAAGAAAGCAACGAGGCGAAAAAAGAAAGGAAAACGAATATTAAATTTGTGAATAAATATACAACGATAAATTGGCCGCGAGAACAAAAAAAAAACAAAAAAATACCATACCATAAAAACAAAGTACCGTCATATCACTTTCACTATGTTGACCTAATTTCATTACTATTGTCGTTATTGTCATTTAATTATATTGAATTGGATAACTGTTACTATTATCACTATTACTGTTGCTACTATGGCGAATAATTTTTTTTTTTACTATTACGAGTAACGTTATTGTTATTATTATACTTACTACTACTATGATCATGATGTAGTGCAGTAGTTGAATTAAAATAATAATTATTATTCCACTACTATTACTGCTACTATTGCACTACTATTACTGATAATACTACTACTACTATTATTATTATTATTATTTTACTACTATAGTTTTTATTGTGCCAGGTATACCCATTTACGGTGTTAGTAGTAAGTAGTAGAATAATAATTATTATTATCACTATTCAACTCATTATTATTCTATTACTATTACTACTACTACTAGTACTGCTACTACTGCGACTACTACTACCCCTTATTTCCTTCTTTCCCACATTTTCACATCTTAATCTCGCCCAAGTTTCTTTTGTGTCTCCTGATATATTTGAAACCGCCCAATACTTTCCTGTCTCTACGCTATTCTTCTTGCGTATGGTAATACGTCGATTTTTCAACTTGTTCCCATCGTGTTGGATTTCTTGGTCGACGTTTGTTTTCGTACCCCTTTCTATTGTCCTTTCCATTTCCCCCTATCGTCGTTTATCATCGCTTTTCATAAATATTCTACTACTATTATTACTCTACTGCTCAGGGCTATTAGGACGTTGAATAAGTTATCGCTGTTTTTCAACAGATGGCGTTACCAGGACTGCGCGCGTGTAGTGTAAGATGGTACCGCATCTATGCAAAAGCACTATAAACACGGTTGACATTGACCGTGCGTCATTTCGCCGAAGTGTGAACAACTTTTTTTTCTTCATAGCGTTAAACATGTCAAATTTCGTGGCAAAACGAGTACTTTCGGGCAATTTCACTGCACTACTTTATTCGAACAGAAAACTGCAGCTGAAGCACATATAATTCTTGTTGAGACTTACGGCGACCATGCTCTGTCGGAAACAACATGCAGAGATTTTTCTAAATAAAGCATTAATTTTCACGAAATGAACAGCGAAAACTTATGGAACATCCCGATAGTATTCTATTCCTATTATTATTCCACGACGACCACCACTGCTACCATGATCATTATTAGTATCATTGTTACGATTTTAATTCTCACTGTTACGACGAATATCATCATGGCAGTTGTCACGAAAGTTGCTGTTACGATGTCAATTGTGACATACGCCTGTCAATTGTGACATACGCCTGTCAATTGTGACATACGCCTGTCACAATCACTAATAATAATAACGACAAATATGGATGGTGTTATTATTACAATTAGGTCGTAAGGGAGAAATGTACTTACAGGCAGTTGTAGAGCAGTGACTCTTGGATTTTGACGGTGAAGCACGTAGCACCGTTGAGACAGTACCATTCCGCGTAATCGGGCGGGCATGTGTACATGTGGAATGTGATGTTGGGCCTTGGTGTCGGCGTTGGTGGTCTCGGCTTCGGCGTAGACCTCGACGAGCACGCGTCTACGAACGAATAAACGATATAGAGCGCGCGCGTTCACGAGGCGGAAAGAAGTACGCGAATTTTCAAACGGATTCGGTTTTCTTTTTATCGGTATACATTTTTCGTATATCGTCAAATGAAAGAGAGCGATTAGGAGAGAGAGAGAGAGAGAGAGAGAGAGAGAGAGAGAGAGAGAGAGAGAGAGAGAGAGGTTACCGAGCAACGATAAAAAAATAAGAAGAAAAGAAACGAGGCACGTACGAGATTATTGTACATGATGGGAGAAGTCAATCAGCGAGGAGGTAGAAAAGTAAGAAACGAACGAAACGAGAAAGGAGACGGAGGAACCGGCCAAAAGTCGAACGGAGCGAACAATCCAAATGTCGGTTCGCTAAAAAAAAACGTCCCCCAAGTACATGTGTGTACTCGGTAGGAGAGCGCAATTGCGAGACAATGGTCCTCGGATGCAAGTAGGGAGGACAACGATTGTTCTCGTATTTTCTCTCTCTCTCTCTCTCTTTCTCTCCTCCTTTCTCATTCTCCCATAACGAGAGGAATATACGCGACGACTATGAAAGGAGATCAGAGCTTATTAAACAGCGTGGCTGAACGTCGCTCCAGCAGTTGATCCGTTACGCCGATACGAAGAAACTAAAAGGACTGAAAGAACGAAGAAAAGAAGCAAAACCGCGAGAGAGAGAGAGAGAGAGAGAGAGAGAGAGAGAGAGAGAGAGAGGAGAGAGAGAGAGAGAGAGAGAGAGAGAGAGAGAGAGAGAGAATTGTGCAGAACCACACGTGCACGGCCAAGGATAAAGTGCGCCAAGGTTTTCGTGCGCACAGAGGGAAAAAAAGTGAAAAAAAATGCGAGGTACGAAAAGAAAGAGGCGAAAAATAAAAGGAAATAACAGGATCACATCTGCGCGCCGATTCTCGAGCGTGCGCGATGAGGCCTCTATCTGTCACCTGTTGAAATTTAACAATCTGCCGCGCTCTCTCTCTCTCTCTCTCTCTCTCTCTCTGGGCGCCTTCGCCCTCGAAAAATTAGTAAAACCGAGTGTGCCGGTATTAAGTTTTAAGTAAACAAAAAGAAGGGAGAAAACGATGGAAACAAGAGTCGAGAAAAAATGAAAGCAAAAAAAAGACGTAACAGTACGGAGGGGTTAGTCGAGAGAACGAAAAAGAAAGAGAGGGAGAGAGGGCTGGGGGTTGGGGGAAAGAAGAGAGAGGCCAGGAAAGTGTGAGAAAAAAAATTGCGAAAAAGGAGAGCAAAGAGGGCCAAAAGCCGTAAGCGTGCTACGGGCCCCCTGGAGAAGGGGAAGAAAGAAGGGAGAGGATGCAAGAAAAGGGTACGAAGGAGCATTGTGCAGCCTGGTCCTTGCGTTCCTTGCGAGCATTGTACGCAATAATGGCCATAAATAATAAGAAGAAAACAACCCCCTGCGCACGTCTGTCATCTTCATGACGCGAATGAAAACGTGGAGAAATGCTGAGGCTACGGAAGAGCGAGAGCGAGAGAGAGGGGGGTAGAGGATATGTGACCGCGAGAGGGTGCCTCATGCTCTCGTTCATTTCACACTGCGCGTACACAAAGTTGCAACAATGCGGAAGACCGCAGAACACGCGCGAGCTGTTTCTCTCTCTCTCTCTCTCTCTCTTTCTCTCTCACTTACTCCCCTGCGTCCTTTCGCTGCTTCACACTCTCTCGATACTTCCCTTTCTCTCTTCTCGTTTTATCCCTCTCTTCCTCTCTTTCTCTTTATCATCCATTCTCTGTCACCATCCACCTCTTTGCCTCTCTTCCTCCCTGTTGCTCTCTTTTATCGCCACTCTCTCTTTCTCTCTGTCTTTAAAACGGCACGCGCCTCCACAGACTCCATTTTTTGTGCTGTCGAAAGCACTGATCTTTCCCGTTTCCCCTGCACTGCCAAAGAAAATATTCAATTCAAATGGGATCTATTTAAATCAAATAGGTTTTTTCCTTGGCTCACGGCCAACTACGATCTTATTTGTTTCAAAAATATTTTTTTATTTGTTTCAGCTATTCTTGTTAAGGAGGTACACCAGCTTCAGCAAAATGGTGATAGATCAATAAAAATTGGTGAATATATTCTTTAGTATTATTCATGTAGATACAAATTTTTTCAGATTTTTTGGTTGTGCCGTTTTCTTACAAATAATTCACAAGCGTTTATTCTTATACCCGGAATATATACCTATATCTATAAAAACGCTATGCTTATACACGTGAACTCCAATGTTCAATTACTCGATAACGGCACAATGAAAAAATCTGAATAAAATTGTATTGACATATATAATACTAAAGAATATATTCACCAAATTTTATTGATCTATCACCATTTTGAAATTTTACCATGGTTTAGCATGGCAACATTGTATGAAGCTGGTGTACCTCCTTAAATATTGAATATATTTAAATTGAATAAATAAAGATTCGATTCAACTAAATCTCCATTTGCTTACAATGTACACTGTAAATCTAAGTGTACTGTATGCATAAAATATTTCACAAATCCAAAATAAAATGAAATACTTAATTGAGAGTTTTACGACAACGATTTTGTAACGTAATTCGTCATTCCCCGGCCTTTGAGATGATTTCTATCGAAGAAAATATTTCACCTATATGGGAAGCGAACCTAGAATTTACCTACCATAGCTACGCACGCTGCCCCCATGCTACCGAGTGCTTGTATCTATAATTATTTGCTGTATCGCGTAAACTATATCAATTAGTTAATATCATTGTGATGATTAGAGAGTTTTATCGAATAACATGCTATATGTTTTCCAACATAACCTATGTATATATTTATATATAATTCTTCTCTCTCCACCCTTTCTACCCCCACACCTCATTGATACGTGTGTTGCAATAAGACCATTCAACCAAATAGAAAAATGTTTGACTCTACGAAAAATCAATTTAACTTAAATTTAAAAAAAAATCACATGGATCCATTTAGTGGATTCAATTAAATTGTTTTTTGAGCAGATGAAACCGAATCACAGATTTTATTAGAATTAAATAAGATATTTAGTTATTGGACGATATTGAATATATTTTGATTTGAATAAATAAATGTATTTAAAGTGAATAATTTCAATAATGGAATGCAATACCAAAAATTCGATTCCACGAAAAATCTAGTTAGTTCAAATAAACAAAAATCAAATAGACACGATTGGTTCATATCAAAAGAATTTTTCTGTCAGTGTGAACTATTTTCTTCTCCGCGGCAGACAAAATGACCGTGGAAGTCAACATGTCACGCAACATTTCTGTAAAATGTGGATTAAAAAGGTCGTTTGTCAAACAATTTTTCAAAAACAATTCTCGTTAAGTAGAAGGTACCAGTATTTCCACCAAGTTTCAACTCAATCGCTTGATAGTTTTTCAGTAATCCTGCACGCCAATTTCGATAATGCAGTTTTGAGAAAAACGCGTTTGAAGCACAGCGTTGACGGGCTGTAACGTTTGAAGTTTTTCGAATTTCGCTTTGAAACTTTAGGAAAAAAATTCTACATATGTAGTTCTATCGTTCAAGGAAGAAAAATAAAGAAATCGATTTTTTTTTATCGTTGTAAATGTATATCCGGCCTTAATCCCAGACGCTTTAAAAAAATCGATTTTTTTTGCGTTTCTTCCGACAGTTTATACTTTCAAGAATACCCTAAAAAAATCGAGGTCGTATCTCTAATAATTATATCTTGAAAATTCTGGAAATGAGATTTTTCAAATTTGCTGACATTGTAACTCAAAGAGCAATTGTCCGATTGACTTGAAATTTGAACTGAGTACCCTCGAACATAATTACTCTACAACGACGTAGGATATTTTTGATTGGATGAAAATTGCCGATTTGGCATTGAAAAAAACGACCATTTTATAGGCAAGAAAACAGACTTTTTTCATAACTACGCCATTTTGTTAGATTTCGATATTCTTCGAAAATCTTACGTCATTGTACAGGAAATACCTTCCATTTAAACGACATTTTTTCCATTTTCGGTTTCAGCTGCTCAATCGGCCGGAATCATGTCAGCAGCGGAGGAACTTTTTTTTTGGCGCCTCCGAAGGCAGCAAGTCGCTTGGATCTCAATATTCTTCTATGAAAAAATTATGTAACATAGGTCAAATATAGCCAAATATAATCTCAATTTTCCGAAACATTCAATCGAGTACTTTTCCTCCAAAAAATTCCCGAAACTCGCCCAACTTTTCAGCGTTCACTGGTACAGCCCCTTAAAACCGTTTTTCCGCCGATAAAAAAAAACACGTGTCTCGTAGTTTTTGATACTCTTCCCCATAAAAAAGTTTCAACAAAATCGGAGGACCCCAAAGTGATGTTCCCTGTGAGAGTTTCGACTTGACATCAAAAATCCTAGTAAGTGTATTTCAACCATGGCAAAAAAGATCGCGAAAACCAGCTACGACCCGTTACACCTTGATGATTCCCGGAGTGACATTTTCAGCCGCCAAATTATGAGAAATACGCCAAAGGGTTCGGTCGATTAGAAGATGAGGATGTTCATCACCGTACCTGCAATTCCGAAGAGGGTGTACGATATGATGAGGAGTGTCGCGAGATATGGTGGGAACGTGGGTCTTCTCGCGTAGCTCGTATTGGAAAATGACGAGTTATCGGAGTCCCTCTTGCGTTCCGTGGCGGTATCGCGTCGGTCTTTCTCCAGTACCGGATCCTTCTCCGGTATTCTGTATTTTCGACGATCCCGGGTGATGGTGTCACGTACGTGGGATATTTCGCCGGAGCCGTGTTCGGCCGTGTCATCGTCATCGTCCTCGTCGTTCCTCGTTCTCATGCTCGTCGTCGTCGTCGTTGTCGTGTGAAATGACGTGGTGGTGGTGGTAGTTGCGGTCGTCGTCGCTGTATTGACGACCGTATCGACGTTTCGCGAGCTCGCAATGTCGCTGTGTTTGTTGCTTCGGCGTGTATTCTTCGGTCTCTGTCTTCTCGACGTGGGTGCTTCCTCGAGGATGTTGTCCGCGGCCTCGGGCCGCTTTGTCTCGTCCTTGCGGCACTTTGCGAGCAACGTCGTTGATCCTTGACTGTTTGGTTCGGATTGACGCGTTGCCCGATGTCGTTCATCGTCTCGCAGCGGATCGGCCAGCGTTAACCTGTCGTTTTCGCGACAGCTCGTGCAATCCGGGCCTGCTGCGAAAGTTTCCCGCGTTCTCGTGTAGTCCTCGATCCTCTCGATGGTCTCGTTTCGCCACGCCTCTGTACGGGGACTCTCGGCAGCCTCGTCGAGCCTCGACGTCAACGACGATGACATCGTCGTTGTTGTTCTCGACGTTGTTGTCGTCGTTGTCGTTGTCGTCGTCATCGTCGTTCTCGCCCGCGCCGTTGTCGTCGTCGTCGTCGTCGTCGAGGCCGTTGTCATCGTCGTCGTTGTCGTCGCCGCTGACGCTAGCGTTGGTCGTCGTCCCATATCGCCACCGATACTACCACCTTCGGACGTGACGCAAGCTGTGACCGAACTCGCTCCCGTCTCCTCGACGGTGGCTTTTACGGCGCCGCAGCAGCTCGCACCACCTGGTCCAACGCAACTCCGACGCACGTGCCGTCGTCTCCCTGTAACCAAATATCCCGGTCGTTACGTATCTGCCTCTTTCTTTTCATCTCTCTCTCTCCCTCTCTCTCTCTCTCTCTCTCTCTCTCTCTCTCTCTCTCTCTCTCTCTCTCTCTCTCTCTCTCTCTCTCTGGCGACCTGTATGCACGTATATATATGCTTGTAGGCCTCGATGTCAATATATGCATACATGCAGTCCGGTTAATTTGCATCATATATGATAATGATGACAACAATAATAATCGCAATGACAATGACGATGCCCATGGTGATTATTTTTCATTGTTACTGCGAGAGGATAAAATTAACATGGAGCAACGAAGCCGAAGAAGAAATGATATTGATGTTTGCATGGTTCGAACGCAGCGAAAGTTTGGCCGAATTTTTACTTGACAAAGCTGGGCTCCGAAAAAGATTCTTTAGTATCCTCAACTGAAATATACTGTACCGGGTGTAGAATTATGAAAGCGGAATTTCCCTATAGATGCTACTAGCCATCAGTTTAGGGATCGTAAGACCGCTGGTGCAGCGCCATCATCTACCTCTAACAGCTGACGAAGATTTTCAACACGCAACAACCCAAGTTTCCTACACCGGTATATTTTTCTATAACCTTAAACATGTCGAGTTTTGTGCCTACGAACTACGATTTGCGGACAGCATTGGTTTTCTGTTATCATTTGAAGAAAACTGCTGCAGTATCGCATCGAATGCTTGTCGAAGCTTACGGTGAACATGCTCTTGGTAAAACACAGTGTTTCGAGTGGTTCAAAAAATTCAAAAGTGGTGATTTTTACGTGAGGATCGAAGAACGTGGGAAACCACCGAAAAAGTTCGCAGACAACGAATTGCAAGCCTTATTGGATGAAGATGATACTCAAAGTCAACATGAACTCGCGGATCAATTGAATGTGACGCAGAACGCCGTATCCATTCGTTTGAAAGACCGGAATATGGTAAAAGGCAACACAGTCATTTTGCTCCATGATAATGCTCCATCACACACGGCAAAACGGGTCAGGGAAACGATCGAGCCGTTCAGTTGGGAAATACTAGCGCACGCGGCTTGGTCTCCAGACTTGGCTCCGTCCGATTATCATCTATTCGCATCAATGGGACACGCTCTCGCTAAACAACGCTTCAATTCGTATGAAAATGTACGAAAATGGCTCGACAACTGGTTCGCTTCAAAAGAAGAACTGTTTTTTTTGGCATGGCATTCATAAACTGCCGGAGAGGTGGAAAAAATGTATAAACAGCAATGGAGATTATTTTGAATAAAATATTTTTTATCATTTTCAAACAACAGACGTGTAATTTTTACAAAAAATTCCGGTTTCATACTCCTACACCTGGTGTATATATATATATACATATATATACAGGGTGTCCCTCTTATCTCTGCCACCCGAAATAACTCGGTAATTATCGACGTCACAAAAAAACGTTCCAGACAAAAGTTGTACGGTGAGAAGGGAGCCATCAAATGCGATGAATTTTTTTTATTTCGGTGGAGGCGCTGACGCACAGTGAAGGTCACCTCCACTATTTCAAATGGAATGGTAAACTTTTTTTTAACCATCTTGTGGAGCACCTCAACCGCATAAAAAACATTAGGGGGTCAAAGTCGTTCAAGGTCATTCAAGGTCAGTATCGATGATACAAATCTAAATATCTCGGATCACTACCAAATATTTGGGTCCATTTTAACGAGGCAAACTTCAACATCGTAAGAATAATGAGAATATTAATATCTCTTAATATCTACAACAATCATTTTCATCGTTGTATTCAACTGCAATAATAAAACATTCGAACGTTCATTTCTTCATCATTTTTCCCTTTTACTTTCATTTGTGTTATTATTGGTGGCGAAAATTAACAGGATCATATACAAGTTCATCTATCAACCCAGCATCTTTACGTATAATAATATCAGACAAAAATACATTTTTCATTCGGCCCAGGCAGAAGAATATCAACTCAATTTTTATCGTTCCCCCTTTTTTTTTATAAAAAAACAAAACAACCGAAAAAAATATTCGGAACAAATGTAAACAAAAAAGGGAAACTAACAATAACGAAGAGAAAAATTGACTATCGAAGTTTTGGGAGTATGCTCCAACGGTAAAGTTTAACAAAATGTCTTCCCTTTCTTTATGCCTAACTCGAGTCGGATCGGTGCAAGACGTTGTTCATGCGCCGATAATAGATCGCGAGAGAGTGCGTCAATCTCTCGCGGCAATTCGCGAGGCGTAACGCGTTATTAGGTCCACGGGGAAGGAGAGACGACGCACTTATTATGCGATGTCGTGTGCGGAAAGAAATAAGGGCAAGTAGAAAACACGCGTACGTATGTGTGAGCTCGTAACGAAGGAAACGGGATAGTTGAAACGGCCGAGTGTGTTGATGGATCGTCCTCCCACATCAATTTCGTAACGGGCAACACTCGAAACTCATTTTCTACTTGGTTCGACGCTTATATTCGTATCATTCTCGGGCACACGTTGCTGGAACATTCGTGTCGTAATAAGCCGCGATACTTTTGCTTGAGACTCGACCGTGAGCTGGCATTTGATACGATGTATATATATATATATGTATGTATGTATGTATATAGTACGAGTGTGTGTGTGGGGCATAAATGAGAACTGCGGCGTTTCCGGTACTGAAGGAATTCCTTAAATTTCTTAATTTACCACCGCCAATGTAACAATCATAATAATACCAATTTATTGAATATTATTATTCTGTCCTCCAACATATTATTTCGTTCCACATTTATACAATATTAATAATGATAGTGATAGCAATAATATGAAGAAAAAAATATAATTATAATATACGAAAGTATAGAACAATAATCGTCCGTGATATTGGATTATTGTAATAGAAGAATATATATATATATATATATATATATATATATATATATATATCTTATTATGTAAAGTGTTAACTTATTTTATCCACGGAGTCTGTCCTCCGTTAGCAAAAAATTAAGCGCATTCCGTCGAGAGGAATGGAGCGCCCGTATACGTTTTTTTCCACTTTGCCGTCGATGAAAAATGCGTGCAACGTCGAAGAATTCTCGGTACCTTCGTAACGAGGCGTTTCCCAAGGTGGGCCGCGCGAGCATTGCTCTTACAGTAATAAAGCACGATAAAGTGTGAAGAGTTCGATGGTGAGAGATAAAAGTCTTTAGGAATTCGTGGCTCGTCGCGTTCGTATGGACACTATAGGCGAAGATAATCGAGGCGACGAACGTCACCGAGTCCCACTCGTCGCGAGCCCCTGCGCGTACTACGAATAAGCATGACAAGGGCGATTAGGACGTTCGTCACTCGATGACACGATTTCTTCTACGGGGAAATTTTTTCGTCGTATCGCAAAGAGATTCGAGCACTGGATAAACACAAGAAAGAGCAAGCAAGCGAGCAAGCGAGAGAGAATAATTCTTATCGTTGTAAAATAGACTCCGTGTTGCGTAGAACGTTGTACAAAGTCGAGCTACGATGAATCGATGAAAAAATTTCCTGATCATTGTGATTTATTTTTCAAAAGGAAAGACTTCTTCACCATTTTTGAGACTCAGGGTATGTTTTATTACGACCTTTCACTGTTACATGGCATTTCTTTATTTTGATTAATCTTTTAAAAATGGCGGAGGTATGGGCCGGTCTTCTAAACTGCATTTTCAAAACTGGCGCGACGTATGGCTAAAAACTAATCGACCGATTCTGTTGAAATTCGTTGCAAATCTTTCTAACCTTATTGTCTACAACATGACCCTAAATGTTTTTGAAAATTAAGAAAAAAGGATTTTTTATCGCATATCAATAAATACATATAAAGTAAATAATTTCAATAATGGAATGCAATAGAAAAAAATGGATTCCACGAAAAATCTAGTTAATTCAAATGAACAAAAATCAAATAGACGCGATTAGTTCATATCGATAGAATTTTTCTGTCAGTGTACGTGTCGCCCCGTCTGACAACAGCCGCAAAGCGAGTCGAAAAGAGGGCAATGGAAGCGAGGAGGAGAAGGGGGGGGGATGACAGTAGGGATGGAGGCAATCTTCCCGGTGTCGTGTCAATGAGTACACACGGTTTCTCGGAATTCGCCTCGTGGGAATCGTCGCGAGTACGAAGACAACGAAAATTACACGATTGTTACGTAGACCCGTCAGGCGGAGGCGAGTGCGAGAGCGGTACGGAGATGTGAGAGACCGAGGCAGGAAGAGAGAACCGTATACATTCACAAGTACACGCATGTGGAGACTGCTCGTTTAGCGCGAGATCTCTCGGTGTACCTCGTACCGGAGTGCACGTGCACTGTCCCTAATGGAAAAATTAGATGAAAATAAGAAATTAAGAAGCAAATATACAAAACGACCATTTCTAAAGAATTCTAGACCTGAAATTTCGTGATCGAGTATAGTGAAGCGGCAATTATTTCACGTACGTAACTTGAACTACTGATAGATAAAATAACAATAATGACAATAATAAATCATTGCTATTAGAAATAAATAAACAATAATGGTAATGATAGTGGTACCGGTGCGATGGTCTAGTGGTTAGCGTGCTCGCCACTAAACCAGCGGACCGGGAGGTCCCGGGTTCGAATCCCAGTCGCGTACATTTCGTCGTGAAATGTTTTTCTTCGGCATTTCGCGGCGAAATAAGACTAGTTCCACGACTGGGGGGCGAACTCGATGACCGGCTGTATTGGTATAGGTTTTCCGCAGTTTCCCTATACCCATGACAGAAATGTCATGATGAATATAATACAGAGGGGGAAGTCGGCTGCGGCCGCAAGAGGGGGGGGGGGGGGTCAAGGAGAAAGATGGAGAAAAAAGGAGTAAACAGTAGAGGAAAGAAACGGGCACAATATATGGTAATGATAGTAATAAATAATAATTACGATGAATAATAAATAAATAGTAAATAAATAATAAATGCGAGGAGGGTGTGTAAACACCCTTATAGATACCCTGGAAATGAACACTGTTACCAAATAAACAATCAAAATAATGTTAATATAAAAATACATAATAAATAATGATAATAGTAATAATTAAATAATAATGGGAACGATAATACTAGTAGTATCGAGTTTTATTTGCACAACTTTTTCGCAAATCTTTTTACAAAATATGACAATTTCAGTCATATTTTAATATGACTGAATCATATTATCATATTTATAATAATCATATTTAAAATATGACAATTTCAGCAGAGGGCCTGCTTGTTTGGGCCTGCTCGTTTGGGTTTATTTGTTTGGATTTTTTTGTTTGGGTTTGTTCGTTTGATTTGTTTGTTCGAGTCTATTTGGAAACAACAATTTTTCGGAAGGGGCACTTGTCTAAAGAATTACCAATAGTAATGATAACGATGATGATAATAATTACAATCACAAAATAGTAACAATCGCGATCACATGCACACATGAAAAGGTGACGCAAAAAAGAATGCGAAAGAAACAAAAGCAAAAAAATGTACGTGAAGAGACAGGGATTCCCGGTGCTCGACAAATATGCAAGAAAGAGAAGGAAGGAGTTATGCGCGTGGCGCGCGGATGCGAGAACGGGCTGAGGGAGGAGAGCTCGGCAGTTACGGGTTGCAGCGAGATAGCGTAATCCGTGTTCGACTGTACAACGCATCGCTTTCGTGCTCAAGCACGATGTTATTAGTCCGCGACGAATTGAGCCATATTACAGTATCGGTGGTAGAAGCCCCGCGCGCGTCGTGGTCTCTATTTCTTTATATATATTTATACGCATACATATATATATATATATGTGTGTGTGTATGTGCGCAAGTAAATGACACACGCGACGTGCGAGAGCGGAGGAGCGAGCTATTCGACGGGCACGCGGCCCACGTGTACTAGTACACGCTCGACTCTTCGATAATTGGCCATTTCCCTCCAAGACCGCGGACACTTGCGGCTCGACCATCCTCCTTCCGACAAGTTCTTTCTCGAGTCTCTTTATGCACACAGATATATATATATATATATATATATATATATATATATATATATATATATATATATATATATATATATATATATATATATATATATATAAGTGCCACGGTTTTCGAGATTTTAGGCATTATGTTATTTTTTTATGAAAAAAAATCGTCTGCTTTTGGTTTTTCGCAAGCCATTTCTACAAATGATATGAATGGACAATAACTAGGGTAGACTAGGGTCGATAGAAAGACGGGTCAAATGAAACAAGTTGAATAACTCGAAGACTTTTTTTCGATAGGTTTATATTAAAGATATTCATATAAAAGTTGTTACGCTTAATAAATACACTTTCGAAATACATTTTTTTTAAATCGTATGTATTTATGTAACCTAAACAAACTTTAAACGCGTTTTTCGACGGCTTGTTGATAATATCTTCGAAATTACTGAACCGATCCTTATGAAATTTTAACCACATATTCTTTACAACTATAGCTCTAGCACATAACAAGGATTTTTTTAAATTCTGATATTTACTTTTTTTTTGCCAAAAACGGTGACAAAACACGTTTTTTTTGGAAAAATGTCCGCCATTTTGTTATTTTTGCATATATCAAAAATCGTATGATATGCGCTATAGCCATTAACATACTGAATTAAAAACCGTTTGATTCTTTTTGTTTCGGTTGATCCATCTCCGAGATTTCATCAACAGCGCAGACCTACAATTTTTTTAGGTCATTTTTAACTACCATGTTCATCTATAAATAGTGACTTACATTAATAATGTTTTTTTTAAATGTATTTCGAACGTGTATTTATTAAATGTAACCACTTTTATATAAATATCTATAATATAAACGTATCAAAAAAATTCACGAAAGTAGTCTTTTTTAGCATCTAAAGTGAGAAGACCCCTTAAGTGTACCTGGATTTAGTAGAAACATTAGTTTAATCAGCTGAAAACACCTACTCCAACTAACCCCAGGCACTGTTTCGATTGACCCCGACACAGGGTCAATTGAAACATTTTCCGAGCGATTCTAAATAGCTTCTACCTAAGTTAAGGCAGTAATCCCCTCGGACCGGCTCAAAAAATCGAGAACAGCCAGGGAGCAACAATCGGCTTCGCAGGATTTTTTTTGAGGAAACTAAAGGCCCACTTTGTGGACCAGGCATAGCAGATTAATGGTGACTCAAAATGTTATTGGTGATAATCGTATCTGAACCTTGGAAGTTAGAAGTGTGAGGTAAATTTGAAAAATCTGTTTTTAAAGAAAAAATCTGTTTTTAAAGATTGTTTTGAAAATGTTGCAAAGCGTCAAATTTATGAGTTAGAAGAGTAGACAAAAATTGGCGAAAACTCGAAATTTCGAAGCTCTTGAGCGACCACTGAATATTCATCGCCCGGCTAGAGGTTTCGCGAGGTTAATTTAAAAATGATAAAGCCCAAAATTCATGGGTGAGAAGTGGACGAAAAAAAAACGATCTTTAAATGAAAATTTGAATTTTTGGGAGGCGTGAGCGACCTCTGAATATTTGTTTACCGCTCGCAACTTCCGCGACAATTTTGTTTCCTTCAAGGCGGGATATACATTCACAACGATCAAAAAATCGATTTTTTTTCTTTAAATGATAGAACTATACATGTAGAATAATTTCCCAAAGTTTCAAAACGAAATTCGAAAAACTCCAAACGTTACAGTCGAAATTGGCGTGCAGGATTACTAAAAAACTATTAAGCCTATAAAGTTGAAACTTGGTGGAAATATTGATAATACTGGTACCTTCTACATGACGGGAATTGTTTTTGAAAAATTGGAAAAAAACGACTCTTTTAATCCACACTTTACAGAAATATTGCGTGAACTGTTGATTTTTTTTGTAAATGCGTGTAATTTTCTTGAATTTGCATTTTCTTCATTTCAATTACCGTCACATAGAAACTGTACATGTTCCAACTGAACAAATGTTCGAACTTTTTTGCAAATCAAAGCCTACGGGAAGCTAGACTGCACGCCGATTCGCAACTCCCGCGGCGACGTTGCTGTAACACTCTGCCACAGCTCTGCCATTTTGATGATGAATTAATTAAAAAAAATTGTTTCGTATACTTATATATACTATTAAAGTATACCTAAAGTTTGATAATTGTAGAATAATTATTTCTCAGTTTAAAAAATCCCTCAATATTGCTTATTTTTTTCCTGCCTAAATGTACATCTTGCCTTAAGCAACCAGTCCACTTTCAAAATGTCAAAAAATCGATTTTTTATTACTGTTTTCGAAAGTCCATACATTCAGAAATAGTGTCAAAATAGGTGCAGGAATTGCCGATTGAGTTTAGGTAAGAGTTTTTCATAGTATAAACTTCAAAGGCGTTTTTCTCGTAACAACGTTTTCAAAATCTAGCTCCATCGTATCTCTAAAACTAATAAACCGATTCTCTTGAAATTTCAATCACATATTGTAAACATTATTCGCAACAATATCACCCTCGATGGTTTTAACATTTTTATTTTTACTCTGTTTTTGCGAAAAAAACGCGTTTTTTTTACTTTTTTCGTTTTTTATCTGCCATTTTTTTATTTTTTGGTAAAACTTTATATCCGAGGGTCATTTTGTAGCTGATGTCATACTGAAACTAATGGACTTTGATTTGTTTTGTTTCAGACAAGCCGTTTCCGAGTCGTGATAGAGCTACCCCATGTAGGGTGATCGGTAGTGGCCAACGATTGGCCGATGCGCGACGCCGAGCCTGCCAACATTGGCACTCGAGCTTGGCCCGATCATCGACCGAGCCTCGGATGATAAGAGCGGCCCGATATTCGCAATCAATATTGGCCCTAGAATGGCTTACGAGAATCGGCCGAGCATCGCGTAGGAGTTCATTCGAGAATCGGCCAACAATCAGTCCCCGTCAAGATTGCCATCATTGGCACTCGAGCTTGGCCCGATTATCGACCGAGTCTTGGCGGATAATTGTGACCCGATATAGATCACCAAAATTGGTCCTGCACTGCCAAAAAAAAAAATTGATTCTTTTTGTATTGTAATTCGTCATTACCTGGTCTTTCGAAACGATTAGTTCGAAGAAAATATTTCACCTATATGGGACTCGAACCTTGAACCTACCTACTCATAGCCAAGCACGCTGCCCCTATGCTACCGAGTGCTCGTAACATTTGAATCGCAGATATGCCATAAGAGACCAAATGGATTCTCATTATTATTAGTATCGCATAAACTATATCAATTAGTTAATATCATCGTGATAATTAGAGAGTGTTATCGACTGACATGTTAGAGAATTTCCAAACCTAACCTATATATATATATATATATATATATATATATATATATATATATATATATATATATATAATTCCTCTCGCTCCACCCTCTCTACCCCCACAACCCTTTAATATGTGTGTTCCAATAAAGACAGACCATTTGTTGATTAGTTCAAGTTTAATTTGAATAAATAAACATATTTAAAATTAATAATTCCAATAATGGAATGCAATAGGAAAAATTTGATTTCACAAAAAATCTAGTTAATTCAAATAAAGAATAAATAAATAGACGCGGTCAGTTAATATTAATAGAATTTTTCTGTCAGTGTAGGATGGTTCATAAAAATGGGCAGGGTATCGCGTATGAGCTCGTTCGAGAATCAGCCAACAATGAGTGCATTGATTTGGTAGTATGGTTGTTAAGAATAATGTCCAATGGACTCGTAAAAAGTATTCATCTCGTCTCTCAATGACTTCGACGCGAAACAATGAATCGTCAATATACGAATTGCGGTTTGATCATGCGTTACTCAGCCGAACATTGGCCTCGTATCGGCAAAAACATGATTGGCGAGTCTATACTTCGCCAAACATCGACTTCGTATCGATAAGCCAATGATTAGAGAGCCTATATTTGGCCGAACATTGGCCTCGTATCGGCAAACCAATGATTGGCGAGTCTATACTTCGTCAAACATCGGCCTCATATCGATTACCCAATAATGAACGAGTCTATACTTGGCCGAACATTGGCCTCGTATTGGCAAACCAATGATTGGCCAGTCTATACTTCGTCAAACATCGGCCTCGTATCGACAAGCCAATGATTAGCAAGTCTATGTTTGGCCGAACATTGGCCGCGTATCGGCAACCCAATGATTGGCGAGTCTATACTTCGCCAAACATCGGCCTCGTATCGACAAGTCAATGATTAGCGAGTCTATATTTGGCCGAACATTGGCCTCGTATTGGCAAACCAATGTTGGCTAGTCAATACTCAGCCGAGCATTGGCGTACAATTGGGTAATCGATCATCGCCCCGCCAACATTGGTCCAAGTATTGGCCGTTACGGTTCGATTGGCGAAACCTACATGGGTACCTAGCCCACCTATTTTTGAGGCATAAGTCAAACTATAGTTTTTGTACTTAAAAATGAATAACAATGAATTAAAAATAATTTTTAAATGTATTTCAAAACTTTATTCATCAAGCCCAACAACTTTTCCCAAAAAAAATCGCGAAAATAGCCTTTTTTCGTGGCTCCAAAGTGGCCCCTTAAAGAAGATAATTGGGTGGTGAGAAAAAGGAAATAAAATAGAGCTCAAGATTGTGCCACCCTAATGAATAGCATAATAACGATAGTCATGGTAATAAAAAGAAACAATAGTAATAATATAATATGATAATAAAACGTTCACATTACGTGCATAAAAAAAATATTGTTTTCCATTGGCACGTTGTAAGTACATGCCTTCCGAGTTTTCCTCACGTGGATGCTGGTCTGTAACCGATTTCTTTTGCCTTTTCCTCTCTTCTCCACAAATACGGATGTACATTCGC
>OY723393.1:25299872-25354872 GCA_963210295.1 Ophion ellenae | reverse complement strand
CCGAAAATTATTGCAGTTTGAGATTACAGATCTCTCAATAAGGATCCTAAACAATGTCCAGTGACTTCAAAGCTCGAGTCTGCCCAAAATATAATATGGACAACAACAAAAATAATCGAAAAAGTAATTCTCATTGCATTCCGCCGATGCGAACTTCATCCTCATCGAGAACGATGGAAGAAGGGAGCTCGAAGCACTGCGAAGGAAAAACCTTTTAAAAAAACTTTCGCTTTTCACCAAGGGTTCTACGGGGGAAAAACGACATAAAAAAAAACAACTAAAAAGGGAGAGTCGCGTGCCGTTGGTGGGTGCGGGGGTATGTTGGGTAGGATATTTGAATAATCTGAGCTGTCGCCGCGTTTCGTATATATGAACAGGGGAGTCTCGACTTTTCGAGGTCCATTATAAGGAGTGACCATATATATATATATATATATATATATATATATATATATATATATATATATAAACACGTATAAATTCACATAGAGAGAGAAAAGAGGAAAAGGATCAGTCCGAGGAAGGAGAGAGAGCACGTGGCGCACGAGTTTCGTCGAAGACGGGAAGCACATGCTCTTCTCTTATATCGGCTCCTCTCTCGGGTCTCGTCTGTTACTGCTGCTGGATGATCGCGAGGGTGGCGTCATTCAGAAGGACCAGCTGGCAAAGGTGGTGGCTTCGGCTTCTCGTATAAATATGAGACTACCGTGCCCACCGTACCCGCTCTCCTCTTCGCCAATATGCACGTATACATATGCATATGTACATACAGAAACGAGTAAAAGGATCGTCGTCCTGATCGTCGTCGTCGTCGTAGGTGGCAGAGACTAAAGTGCGTACGTACGAAAAAAGGAGTGAAGGGTTCGCGAGCGGTCGGGGGGGGGGGGGGGGGGCGAGCGAAGGGCCGGGGGTGCACGCACTCTTGGAGAAGTGCGCTTTTCAGCCGAAAAGAAGCAAGGGGTTGAGAGGGAGACGGAGAGAACTGAAAGGTGTGCGGTCGCCCGCCCGATGGCGAAACCGCTCTCGATTTATATATATGTATGTATATGTAGATATTTTTATTTTTCATCACACACCTTTCTAATCCTCCGAGCGAGCCCACGATCAATTCTATGTCTTCTGCACCCTGTGCATTGAAGGTTTTATCCAAATTCTTCGTTTTTCGTTGAATGTGCGAACAAACTCGCCCATACGCACATTAAGGGGTTAGGCCACTCTAGAAGCCGAAAAAATAGGCTTTTTGGGGATTTTTTTTTCGGGAAAAGTACAAAATGAATCGTGATTACAAAAAAGGGAGTTTATGATACATATCAGTGACTGTATACAATAATTTTTTCGAAGCGATTAATTTCAAAATGGCGGCTGTGCAGCGTTTATCTCAAAACTGCATTTTTTAAGTTGTCCGGAAACATTACGCAGACAATTTTCAACCGATTCACTTGAAATGTTGAATGTATCTTGAAAAATACATTGTCTATGGAAGTACGTAGGATTTTTTTTATCACATAGTTCATTTGTTGTTAACAATTATCTGACGATTTTTTAGGCAAATTTTTCACTTTTCAAAAATTTGCCTACAAAATCGTTGATGACAAATTGTGCAGTAACAATTGTGCATATATGTACAAAATAGCCGACTACTCGAATCTTCTCGAATCAGCTTTTTTTTCAAATTGGCGTGACAAATAACTTCAACAATTTTCACTCGTTTTACTTCAAATTTAAAAGTCATGGTCCTAATTGCATTTCGCAGAGAAGTACGTACGGAGTTTCTGATTAATCGAAAACTTTTCATTTTATGAGCAGTTCATGAGCAGTTATAACGAAATTTTTCACTGAAAATTCATTTCTTAAGTTTAAGTACCAACAAATTTTGAATAAAACAATATTTTTTAAATTCCGTACGTACTTCTCTAGGTTTTCTAATGTAGATTGACGAGAATTTTTGTTTTTCGTTCTACACTGAAAAAAAGGAATCGTTGAATGTGCAAAATGCATTTTGTTGTCTCGAAATTTTGTTGTTTCAACAGTTGCTCAGACATGCTAAATAAGCTACAGTTCACAGCACCAAAACTATCAGTTAGATTAACAAAACGTTTGTTATGCCAATAAAAAATCAAGTTGAACGTATTTAAAGATAAAGTTAAACCAACTGAATTTTGGTAGGATGAACGAATTTTTTTTTTTCAGTGTAGTTAAAAAATTGTGGATGCTAAATGTCACGCCGCGGAGCGCCTAAAAAAAAGATAACAAAAGAAAATATTAGTAGTCGGCCATTTTGTACATCGAGAAAAAAAAATATATATTTTCCAACAGCTTGATATCCATACTAAATAGATGCGTAACTAATTTTACGAGTGAATCACTTTTTCGTACGAAAAAAAATTGTTGCATTCGCACATGATTTTATACCCATTACTGTAGCCTAAGGCCTTGATAAAATTAATATTATGAATATTTACAGTGTGTCAGCAATTTAATGAATTACATAATAATTAGTAATATTTACCAATGACCTACCCGACCGAAAAAAGCCATTAGTAACGATGATAATTTAATTCTCATTGACAATGCATAATATTCTTCGAAGGAAAAATAAAGACCGTATCGAAAATGTACAATTTTCTTTTAATTTAAAAATGAACAGAACTTTGCCGTATACCTAATAGGCATGAGGGAAGTTTTTCAGGCATGTGAAAAATTGAGGAAGGCATATGGGCAAAAATGCGCTTATATAGTAAAAGAGACGAAAAAAATGATGAGTACCACTTTTGTCAATTTTGGAGCGTTGTTATAAAGAGATGAGGGAATTTTGGCGCGTGCCAAGAAGCGCGACGGAAGTTATGGCAAAAGGGGAAAAAAAAGAGAGAGAGAGAGAGAGAGAGAGAGAGAGAGAGAGAGAGAGAGAGAGAGAAAGGCGGGGGAGGCGAAAAACACGGAAAGATAATGGCGTTGAAGCGCGCTCGGCAGCTGCACCGCTTGAATACACCCTTGGACGCGTGAGTGAGCCCAGTGAGGCTCTTGAGGCAGCCCCGGAAAGCCGAAAGCACACACGCCGCGCGTGTACGCACACCCCCGAGCCCGCGGGAGAACATGTGCGATATTTTGTAGTTTTCTCTCTCTCTCTCTCTCTCTCTCTCTCTCTCTCTCTCTCTCTCTCTCTCTCTCTCTTTCGGCCTCTTTCTCGTTTTGTCGCTTTTTTTATTAACCGCGTGCGCGAGACGTTGCTGCTCCGCGAATAATACTCCCAGTGAAAGGAAATCCTGAAGAAAGAGAGAGAGAGAGAGAGCGAGAGAGAGAGAGAGAGGGACATTTTAAAAGGAATTTCTCGACAAATAAATCGTACAATCGCAAGTTTGAATCCCGAACGAGGCGCATTGCAATTCACGAAAATAGAGAGACGAAGGAAAAAAAACGAAAGAGTAACGACCGAGATATGGTCTGAGAATTTATGGGGTTGAGACTCTTTACGACTAATTTCTCGATAAAAAAATCTCGGTCGAATTATAAGAAGCCAAAGCGGAAGGAAATGCGACGGACGAGGAATCCAAAGAGAAAAAAGTGGAGTGCAATAAGAGCAGGTGAAAAAAATGATAAAAATCGAAGGGGAAAAAAAGCGTCAGAAGAGAGAGAGCGAAAGAAATAAAATTGCAGTGTTGGAGTTTTAAATTGGAACGCAACGAAAATTTTCGCTAAAATTTGAATTTCTTCATTTTGTTTGTAAAAAATCTCATCATGAAAATCTGTCCTGTAAATTTCGGATAGGGATCCTAAAAAATTACCAAGTGTTTTTCATGGCCCGCATTTGCCACAAAAAGTACGGGCCATGAAAATGTTGTTTCCGACCAATGAGGCAAACTTCGATAGCGCAGAAAACTCCCGAAATGTTTGCCGATAACGAAGAATCGGAGGTCGAGAGCCTAGAGAAAAAAGGAGCGGGAGGAACGAGGAGAAAGAAAATTTCCGAAAATATCATCGATAGTGAAATGAGAATGGGAATTAAGGGGGGAGATACCTTTAGGCGAGGAAAAAAATTGGCTGATTTTCATGATTTTTTTTTTTGAGGAAAGATTCTTTACCAGTTTTTAAATTAGGGGATGTTTTATTACTACTTTTGGCTGTTACATGGTTTTTTTTATATTTATTAATGTTTCAAAATGGCGGAGGCATGGCACGCGCTTTTGAACTGCATTTTCAAAACTGGCGCGACGTATAGCCAAAAATCTATGATCGACCGATATGATGAAATTTCGTATAAATCTTTCTAATCTTATTGCCTACAACATGAACCTAAATGTTTTCAAAAATTAATCAAAAAGTACTTTTCATTGGTAAGTGTAGCCATTTTTTTTCGGGAAATTCAATATTTTTGTTTCAAAGTATACCATTTCATCGATTTTCGACATTTCTCACTTTTTATTGGTTCATATACTGCATATGAGGGTTGAGGGATCTTCCCCTTTTTGAATTTTTTGATAGGTTTATATTATAGATATTGATATAAAAGTTGTTACACTTAATAAATACACTTTCGAAGCACGCGAAAACATTTTTTTTATGTATCTATGTAACCCAAGCAAACTTTAAACGCGTCTTTCTCGAAACAACATTTTTCGACGACTTGTTTCGAGATAAAATCTTCGAAACTACTAAATCGATCCTTATGAAATGTTAACCACATATTCTTTATAACAATAGCTATAGCGCATATCAAGGATTTTCTTAAATTTCACTATTTACTATTTTTTTGCCAAAAACGGTGAAAAAACACGTTTTTTCGTGTTTTTTTTTCGAAAAATGTCCGCCATTTTGTTATTTTTGCATTTATGAAAAATCGTATGATATGCGCCATTGACATACTGAATCTAAAGCCGTTTGATTTTTTTTGTTTTGAATTATGCATCTCCGAGATTTCATCAACAGCGCGGACCTACAATTTTTTTAGGACATTTTTTTAACTACCATTTTCATCTATAAATAGTGACTTAAATAAATAAATAATTTCTTTTAAATGTATTTCGAAAGTGTATTTATTAAGGGGCTATACCAGTGTGACACTTTCAAAAAATCGATTTTTTTTGCCTCTTTCGACAGTGTATACTTTCAAGAATATCATTATCATTTATATCATTTATATCAATATCATTTTATCTTGCAAAAATCGATAGTTAAATTTTCAAACGCGTTTTTCTCGAAATGAGATTTTTCGAATTTGCTGGCATTGTAACTCAAAGAGCAATTATCCCATTGACTTGAAATTTGAACTGAGTACTCTTGAATATATTTACTCTACAATGGCGTAGGGTACTTTTGATGGGATGAAAATTGACGATTCGGCATTTAAGAAGACGACCATTTTATAGGCAAGAAAACAGACGTTTTTTTTCATAACTACGCCATTTTGTTAGATTTTGATATTTTTCGAAAATCCTACGTCATTGTGCAGGAAATACCTTCCAGTTTAACGACATTTTTTCCTTTTTCGGTTTCAGCTACTCAATCGGCCGGAATCATGTCAGCGGTGGAGAAACGTTTTTTTTGGCGCCTCCGAAGGCAGCGCATAAGTCGCTTGGATTTCAATATTTTTCTATGAAAAAATTATGTAATATAGGTCAAATATAGCCAAATATATTCCCAATTTGCCGAAACATTTAATTGAGTACTTTTCTTCCAAAAAATTCCCGAAATTCACCCAAATTTTCAGCGTTCACACTGGTATAGCCCCTTAAGATTATATATTTTAAAAAATAGGGGTTTATATATATTAAAAATGGGATGGGAAGTGAAAGTGGTGGGGAATGTAATAAGGGGGAGGACCCCGTACAATGTAATCTACGATGAAAAAATATATTTAAAAAAATACCATGTAACAGCCAAAAATAGTAATAAAACATACCCCAAGTCTCAAAAATAGTGAAGACATCTTGTCATTAAGAAAAAAAATCTTGAAAATCAGCAATGTTTTCCTCGTCTAAAGGTATCTCCCCCCTTAAGGATGAAAATGTAGGAATCGAAGGACGAAAAAACATAAGAAAGACGGAGAGGAGGCAGTAACGAAGAGGAACGTATCACAGCGGGGGTGGGATTTTTTTTGTAGCGGGGTGGTGTGAAGGCACGGTGCGTTTATCCTCTCGTGCGATCTCCCATTGAGGTCCTCGAGGCCCCCGGTGCAGTGAACATCTTGCACCACCACCTCGCTACTTCTCGTTTTCATCGTCATCCACTTCGCTCGTTAGACTTGTCCGGAGCATCCCCAAGCACCCTGCGCCACTTCAAGTACAGTTGCACCGCATCAACCCCCTCTCAGTGGGGGATGTCTCCCCCCCCCCCCCGCCTGAGCTCTCGCTTTGTCTCCCTCTCGAGCCCTTTCTACCCCTCGGGGCTCGAGCGAAAAAAGGCCATATTCGTTGCACCCTATGCGCAAGAGCCCCCGACCATACAAACTCAATTACATCACCAATTTATCCGTCATAATGCGATTATCTCTTGACTCTTCTCGTCTTTTTTTTCTCGCTGCGTCCACGTGCCCACGAACAATAGGATCGGAAAAATTGTCGGCACAATTGGCGCGAAACAGAAACACGCAAACAAACCCAAACAACGCACGGAACGAAAAAGTGAACTTCTGGTTATATCTAGATGTATCTAGTGATCAATGATCTGGCACGTTTGCGTAGCAGAAACTCTGTCTGCATAAGTGTGAAATTTTGAAAGTATCATTTTTTGAAGAATTGCTTTATGGCCTAGGGTGTTAACTTCAATTTGCAACAAAGATTTCGTAAAAGTTCCGAAAATTGACCGAGTTTTGACGATTTTTGTGAAGGGTCGGGATGCCGTTTGAGTTTGCAACGTTGGGATGCAACGAAAAATCTTTTTTTATTTTTATTTCCTCGTATTTGTTATAATCGATAATTTTTTAAATTTATTTAGGTCGTGGATCTCTGATGAGGATAAGAAAAACCGTCCCGGTGATTTTTGTGACCTACACTGCCAAAAAATAAAATCGATTTAAATAGGATCTATTTAAATCAAATAGGTTTTTTCCTTGGCTCACGGCTTCCTACGATCTTATTTGTTTCAAAGATATTTTTTTTATTTGTTTCAGCTATTCTTTTTAAATATTGAATATATTTAAATTGAATAACTAAAGATTCGATTCAACTAAATCTCTATTTGCTTACAATGTACACTGTAAATCTAAGTGTACTGTATGCATAAAATATTTCATAAATCCAAAATAAAATGAAATCGTTAATTGAGAGTTTGACGACAACGATTTTTGTATCGTAATTCGTCATTCCCCGGCCTTTGAGATGATTTCTATCGAAGAAAATATTTCACCTATATGGGAAGCGAATCTTGTGCTTGTATCATCTTAGTCGCAGATATGGCTAAGCGACCAAATGAATTCCTATCATTATTTGCTGTATCACATAAACTATATCAATTAGTTAATATCATTGTGATAATTAGAGACTTTTATCGAATAACATGCTATATATTTTTCTAACATAACCTATATATATATATATATATATATATATATATATATATATATATATATAATTCCTCTCCCTCTCTCTCCACCCTTTCTACCCCCACACCTCATTGATATGTGTGTTGCAATAAAGACAGACCATTCAATCAAATAGAAAAATTGTTGACTCTACGGAAATTCGGTTTAATTTAAATTAAAAACAAAGTCACATAGATCACACTTAGTGGATTCAGATAAATTGTTTTTAAAACTATTTAAATAATTTCAATGGAATGTAATAGAAAAATTTGATTTCACGAAAAATCTAGTTAATTCAAATAAACAAAAATCAAATAGACGCAATAAGTTCATATCAATAGAATTTTTCTGTCAGTATACTCTCCCAAGAAGACAAATAATTGAAAATCAATCTGCTTTTCCGACGGCTCCTGCAGTAGCATTGTTCATGTGTACAAAAATTAATCGCCATGTCTCAAAATCCCCAAAGAATCTTAGCATTATAGGTATATTTTCAAAAATTATTATTTCATATTCCGAAAATCTGGATTTAGTATGTAAAAGCTTTCCTATTTCTTTGAGGGGCTATACCACTGTGAACGCTAAAAATTTGGGTGATTTTCGGGAATTTTTTGGAAGAAAAGTACTCAATTAAATATTTTGGAAAATTATGAATATATTTGGCTATATTTGACCTATATTACATAATTTTTTCATAGTAAAATATTGAGATCCAAGCGACTTATGCGCTGCCTTTGGAGGCGTCAAAAAAAAGTTCCTCCACTGCTGACATGATTCCGGCCGATTGAGTAGCTGAAACCGAAAAAGGAAAAAATGTCGTTAAACTGGAAGGTATTTCCTGTACAATGACGTAGGATTTTCGAAAAATATCGAAATCTAACAAAATTTTAGTAGTTATGAAAAAAAGTCTGTTTTCTTGCCTATAAAATGGTCGTTTGTTTCAATGCCAAATCGTCAATTTTCATCCAATCAAAAATATCCTACGTCATTGTAGAGTAAATATATTTAAGAGAACTCAGTGTAAATTTCAAGTCAATCGGATAATTGCTCTTTGAGACACAATGTCGGCAAATTTGGAAAATACCATTTCGAGCAAAACGCGTTTGAAGATTTAACTATAGATTTTTGCAAGATAAAATGATATTGATATGAATGATATAAATGATAATGATATTCTTGAAAGTATAAAGTGTCGAAAAAAGCAAAAAAAATCGATTTTTTGAAAGTGTTACACTGGTATAGCCCCTTAAATTTGCTAATTATGAGAAGAAGAAAAAAACGCCCATATTGCGGAATATTTTTTTATAAAAGTGATTTACCAACAGTGTTTGGAAGGTGCTAAAATTTCTAAACGATCGCAATCACGAGCTTGCAAGAAGTAGTAAAATTTTAAGAAAAAAAAAAACATTCGATTAGTCGTCTTTAATTGAAAAAAAAAAAATGTATTCGAGTGTAATCGTATTTAGTGTCGTAGAGCCATGATCATCGATCGAGCGTGGTTTGATTCTCGAGTGAGCCGGGCCGAGGCAACGCCTCGGGCCGCTGTCTATGTGCCGTGAGCACACACAAACGTATTTGTATAGACGTTTTGTACAGGTGCAGCCGCGTGTTTGAGATTACGATATATAGTATTAATTCGAGGACGGCGTGGAAGAGATAGGCACACTGTAAGACGATAAGATACGGTTTGGTTTGCGAGAAAATAATTCCTCGGGCAGGCGAGTTCCGTGTGTTCCCGATAAGAAACGTCCCAACAGGTATACGAGGCACCTGTGCGAGAGCCCGATAGCGGAATCTTTTCGACGATTTACCGCTCCTACAGCCGTGGACAAAAAGTTCCGAAACTAACCGAATCTCAGCTCAACAAGGCTGAGAATTAGCGAGCAAACAAAATTAACCCCTGCTCGTCCTGAAGTAAAATGGATAACGAGGCCCGCGATTCCGTACAAGTGCAATTAAGATATATATTTTATACTTTTTTATGCCACCGAGTGACCTGTACCTCCTCAAAGATTTAGGAGCAATGAGCAAAAGAAACAGAGGAAAGAGATAGACAGACAAACAGACGGAGATTGATTAATTGATAAATACATTATATTTGTCAATCTCCTAAGATCTACTTGAGAAAACGAAATACCTACAAAAAATTATAAAAATAAATAATCAATTAATGTAACACGAAGAAAAGAATGAATAAATAATTAATTAATAAAAATACAAAATCTACTTCAAATATCAGGATACGAAGTCATAAAAAAAAGTAGGCCTCAATTAAGAAAAAAAACAGACAAATTATAACGAGCGAAAAAAAAAGTTGCACACATTGTGTATGATCACTTAAAATAATGTAACCAACAATTTTACCATTAAATTAACATTGACCGATATGCATATTCGATCTAGAAAATTAATATTAATTATATCAATACTCAAGGTCAAGTAGTAAATCCCGTTAATATTGACCTTAACGTTGTGTGATGATAAAAATTATATTTAAAAAATGCATACACATACAACGTCAGATAATAAAAATAAAAGTATATATCGTGAGAGAAAATTAATAAAGTGCGCGAGGTAGAGAGGGGAGGGTTTAACAAGGTAAAAAAGAATAACTGTTCTTGCGAGTATTCGACATGTCTCACGTCCGCTTATAACTTTGATGCGAACCTGCCCACATTGGTACATATGCCGGGGATTCGACATAAAAAAGCTCATGTGTTATCGCCAGTTTCGACACCTTGCCTATTCATTATTGTTCGCGGTTTAATCTCGTCGAGCGAGGCCGCGCGGCGAGATAGGAAAGACCACGAACGACGGAGAGTGGCGATAATTCCTATGTGTCAATATATATATATATATATATATATATATATATATATATATATATATATATATATATATATATATATATATATATATATATATATATATATATATATATATATATATATATATATATATATATATATATATATATATATATATATATATATATATATATATATATATATATATATATATATATATATATATATATATATATATAGACACATACACATGTGTGTGTGTGCACGCACGCACACAGAGAAACGCAGAAAAAAAATCAAGTGTAGAATAAGACGTGGGGACGAAATGTACCCGGTAGGAAGAGGGAAAAAACTTTTTTTTCGGGTCGGCATAAGACAGACGTCCAGTAAGAGACGAAAACCCAGCAATTTCTAGCGTAGAATATGAATTTTTGCCCGAAGGTAGATGGTTGCATCCCGAAAGTAACCCCAATAAAATATTAACCCCCAACTCGCCCCAACCCTAAGAAATAGAGGTTGAAAACTCAAAAATCGCCGTACCTCGATAATTAATAGCCCGGTCAAAAAATTTTTCCAACAAAAGTTGTTTGGAATATTGAAATTCGTATAAAGTTGTCTGACGTCCAACCCCCTATCTTTGAAAATAGCGGCACAAAAACACTCAGAATTTTCGAATCGTTTTTGTGCCACTATTTTCAAAGATAGGGGGTTGGACGTCAGATAACTTTATACGAATTTTATTACTCCAAACAACTTTTGTGGGAAACGTTTTTCCATCGGGCTGTTAATTATCGAGATGCGACGATTTTTAAGTTTTCAACCCCTATTTCTTAGGGTTGGGGCGGGTTGAGGGGCACCGTTTTATTTGGTTTACTTTCAGTATGCAACTATCTACCTTCAGTCGAAAATTCATATTCTACGTTGAAAAGTGCTGGGTTTTCGTCTCTTTTACTGGACTAGACGTTTATGCGAGCAGGGGGGGGGGGGGTAGCGCGTCACATTACTGGGTCGCGTGCCAGGGACGTTCGACTGGTTATCGCGGCGCGTGTTTCCCCGGCAGGCAACTCGACGGTCCGTGAATAAATCGGAGGTGAGAATTCACGGATAGATAAGCCAGACGGTGAAGATGACTCTCGAACGAAACGATACGAAACGAATCGGATTGGGGAGGCGGCACCGGCGATTATTCGATTTTTACGACCGGCAAAAAAGAAACCAAGAATCGAAATGCAATTGAGTGCAACGAGTGCAACATTGGCCGAATGAGGTTTGGCGATATTCGTGTTTTTTTTTTAAGACTTAAAACCCGTCAAAATTGGAGTCAACGCGCGCGAAATCGCCGTAACAAAGTTCCCGATGACTTCATCGGGTATTGGGGCGCAAAGACCTGCTGGCGCATGTTTGTATCTCCCCTGTCCGTCCCGGGAGCGCGTTGGCCCGAGGCGCAGGCTTTTATTGAGCGTCTATACGGCGTACCTTATGCACCAGGGGCCCCGAGTAATTTCGGGGCACATGGTGCCGAGAACCTGTGTCCAGTTTCGTTTAGCCTAACGCGTGCGATCGACCGCAACGATATGCGAGGGCGAAGCGGCCGTGGAAAGTGACCACGGGAAACAAAAGAGGAGGAGGAGGGGAGGGCGGGAGGAGAAAGGGAGAACAGACGAGAAGAGAACGGAGAAGATTGGGATTAGGGGAAACAAGAAGCGGAGGACGAAGGAGCTGAAGGAGTAAAAAGGAGAACGTATGAGAAGATCGAGAGGAGGAGAAGCAAAAAGAGGAGGAAAATGCATGAGATTGAGAGAAGAAACATGAAGGAGCAGGAGGAGCAAAAAGGGGAACGAATAAGAAGAAGATCGAGAGGAGGACGCAAAAGCCGAAGAAGAAAGGGAGAGAAGAAATCAGAAGAAGATACAAGAAGAGAATAAACAAAAAGAGGAAGAAGCAGCGGAAGGAGAGGAGGAAAACGAATAAGATGAGGCGAAGAAGAAACAAGAAGTGGAATACAATACTAGAAAGAAGCAGGAGCAGAGGAGAACAAATAAGAAGATCGAGAGGAGGAGAAAGAAAAAGCCGAAGGTAAAAAGGAGCACGAGTAAGATCAGAAGAAGCAGAAACATGAAGAGAAGGAAGGAGGAGCGGGAGGACCAAAAAAGGGAGAACGAATAAGAAGAAGATCGAGAGGAGAAAGAAAACGCCGAAGGTAGAAAGGAGCACGGATAAGATCAGGAGCAGGAGAACCAAAAGAGGAGAACGACTAAAAAGATGATCAAGAGAAGGAGAAACAAAAACAGAAGGCAGGAGCAGAAAACGAAAAAGAATGAGATTAGGAGGAAAGACAAGAACAGGAAAAAGAAACCTAGAGCGAATAAGAAGAAGGAGAAGAAAACGACGAAGGAAGAGAAAGAAGTAAACGGCCAGAAGTTGTAAAGGTATAAAAAGGAACGAAGACGGTTACGAAGGAGGCGGACGAAAGAGAAGGAGACCCTTCGGAAGAAAGAATACAGCGACGAAGAATGGAAGGCTGAAAAGGGACAAGCGAAGTAGCCGTAAGGACGACGTTATGATGACGGAGAAGAAGATGGACCAAGGTATACAAAAAAACAGAACAGCACAAACGAGACGAAAGGAAAAGACAAGATAAGGAGGCAAACGGAGAAGTGGACGAAAGAGTAGAACTGCCGAAGAGGAAGACAAACCAGAGGAGAGATAAAAGGAGATGTAAGAATAAAAAGATACTAGGAAGAAACTAGGGATAAAAAGAAGACACTAGAGAGATACTAGGAATAAAAAGAAGATACTAGTGAGGTACTAGGAATGAAAAGAAGATACTAGGGAGAGACTAGGAATAAAAAGAAGATCCTAGGGAAGGACTTGGAACAAAAAGGACATGGTAGGAAGAAACTAGGAATAAAAAGAAGATACTAGGAAGAAACTAGGAATAATAAGCAGACAAACCAAGAGCGAGAAAGGGAGAACTAGGAATAAAAAAAAAAATTACGTCGAGAAGGCAGAAGCAACAGGTAACAAAAGTAGGAATGGCCGAGTAGCCGACAGAGGAAGAAGCAGACGAAGAGAAAGATCCTCGGCGTTATGCCCACGGTATCCTCGTAATTCAACGAGACTGCGATGATGCCGTGTCCTTATTACCGAGGACGCGGACACACCGAAAAACATCGCCTATATATACATATAACTGTCGATGCACAATTTCAAGTGGATCGGGCCCTTCTATTCTTCCTCGACCAGCACATGGTCCCTCGTCAAGTTCTGGCTCCTGCGCATATTCCAAATCGTCGGGAGGCTTCGGATATTTGGCAGTATATAGTTTCGGTACATCTGAGTATACGCTACACGTATATTTACCCACACAAAGAGCCATCGGGTATAACATGAAATTTGGTCGAGTTGCTCGCTCATTCGGTGCTCTTCGTTTTCTTCTTCTTCTCGCAGAAGCCGCAGATGGCGCGGCGGCGTTCCTGCCTTCATGGACGATTATGGTTTTTTTTTCTTCTACTTTTTTTCCGCTTCATTTTTTTTCCCCGTGGCCGCCTCGAGAGAACGATGGCAAACGTTCGGCGGCCGCGAATGTACAAAGTTGCCGATATGGCGAAAAAGTGCTGCCAAAAAAAAAAAAAATTCAATTTAAATAGGATCTATTTAAATCAAATAGGTTTTTTCCTTGGCTCACGGCCCACTACGATCTTATTTGGTTCAAAGATATTTTTTTTATTTTTTTTTTCAGCTATTCTTTTTGAATATTGAATATGTTTGAATTGAATAAATAAAGACTCGATGGACGTAAATGTCTATTTGCTTACAATGCACACTGTAAATCTAAGTGTACTATATGCATAAAATATTTCATAAATTCAAAATAAAATGAAATACTTAATTGAGAGTTTTACGACAACGATTTTGTATCGTAATTCGTCATTTCCGGGGCTTTTGAGATGATTTCTATCGAAGAAAATATTTCACCTATATGGGAAGCGAACCTAGAACCTACCTACTCATAGCTACGCACGCTGCCCCTATGCTACCGAGTGCTTGTATCATCTTAGTCGCAGATATGGCTAAGAGACCAAATGAATTCCTATAATTATTTGCTGTATCACATAAACGATATCAATTAGTTAATATCATTACGATAATTGGAGAGTTTTATCGAACAACATGCTCTATATTTTTCTAACATAACCTATACATATATTTATATATAATTCCACTCTCTCCACCCTTCCTACCCCCACACCTCATCGACGTGTGTGTTGCAATAAAGACAGACCATTCAAACAAATAGAAAAATGGTTGACTCTACGAAAATTCGATTCAATTTAAATTTTAAAAAAATCACATGGATCCATTTAGTGGATTCAATTGAATTGTTTTTTGAGCCGATGAAACCGAATCACAGATTTATTAGGATTAAATAAAATATTTACTTATTGGGCGATATTGAATACATTTTGATTTGAATAAATAAATATATTTAAAATGAATAATTTCAATAATGGAATGCAATAGGAAAAATTTGATTCCACGCAAAATCCTAGTTAATTCAAATGAACAAAAATCAAATAGACGCGATTAGTTCATATCAATAGAATTTTTCTGTCAGTGTAGACCACACTCAGGCGCACATATGAGGTTGAAGTTAAGGAGTCTTCTGACTTTAGACGCTAAAAAAGGCTATTTTCAAGATTTTTTTTGATAGGTTTATATAATAGATATTGATATTAAAGTTGTTACACTTTATAAATACATTTTTTTAATTGTAAAAATCCTAAAAAATTGTAGGTCTGCGCTGTTGATGAAATCTCGGAAATGGATCATCCGAAACAAGAAAATCAAATAATTTTAAATTCAGTATGTTAATGGCTATAGCGCATGTCATACGATTTTTGACATATGCCAAAATTAAAAAATGGCGGCCATTTTTCGAAAAAAAAACGTGTTTTTTCACCGTTTTCGGCAAAAAAAAATTGTTATCCTTGATATGCGCTATAGCTATAGTTGCAAACAACATGTGGTTAACATTTCATAAGGATCGGTTCGGTAGTTTCGAAGATTATATCAACAAGACATCGAAAAACGTTGTTTCGCGAAAAACGCGTTTTTCTCAAAACTGCATTTCTGAAATTGGCGTGCAGGATTACTCAAAAATTATTTAGCCGATTGAGTTGAAACTTCCCAGAAGTATCTATAACATCGCTACCTTCTACTTGACGAGAATTGTTCTTGAAAAATGAGGAAAACTACTTTTTCAATCCAACTTTTACAAAAAATTTCCGCAAAATGTTGATTTTTTGGTTGTTGTAAATGCGTGCCATTCTCGTAAATTTGCATTTTCTCATATTAATTACTGTCAAATAGAAACCTACATCCCGCCTTAATTGAAAACCCACATCACTGAATTCCTCCAATTGTTTCGGCCCATTTTGCCCACAAACATCTCAAACATTTTTTTCTTCATTTATTTAACGATCTATAAAACAAATCGATGAAAAAGAAATAACAATAATGATAAAAATGTGTAAAATAAAATGTAAAACGAACTGTGCTAGCGTTCCAACGATGAAAACTTCAACGCACGTGAATGATTACTTTCGGTCGACTGGATAGCCGATTGAACCCAAACCGCTCCAGCAGGTCGCGTACGACACAATCGTCCGTCCAGATCGGGCCGTAGAACACAATGAGAGCGATTACGAGAGACGGGGAGTGAGAGAGCGAGAACGATGCATAGGATGGACACGTACGCACGTACAATCGCGAGATTTCGGTCAATTTTATATACATGGACGTATATATCATACGAAGGCCAATGTTTCCTCTTTGTTGGAGGCCGAAATGACAATTGAGATTGGAGAGCTTACGGGGGGACGTGGATTGGTGGATTAATCGCAGCGGAAAATTAGAGGGGCCGTAGCGAAAAAGGGACAACGGAATGGTGATGGACGTCGTCGTATAGTCGTCGTCCTGGAGAATTATAGGATGAAACTAGCTCGCTCTTACTTTCTCTCTCCCTCTCTCTCTCTCTCTGGCTTTCTCGACAGAACGACCGCCCGAATTACGAAGATCGTAGAGACATTGTTCGTGACTGGAACAGCGAAGAGAGAGAGAGAGAGGGAGAGAGAGAGAGAGAGAGAGAGAGAGAGAGAGAGAGAGAGAGAGAGAGATATCGTTAGTGGTCCAGGTTGACGCAGCACCCCCGCAGTTCGTCTCAGTATTCTATATGCAGCTTGTACGTCTATAGATAGATATATATCTGCTATTGGGCAGCCAGTGGTCCTTCCGAATACTCGACGAAATCGTTCGACGACATAATTTCGGTTGTGCCCCTCGTTGATCTGTACTCGATGCACGGCCACACACACACACACACTACACTCAGCAATCCACTTATTCCGAGTCGTTAACAGATCGAGCCAGATGATCAGGTTCTCCTCTTTATTATTCTCATCCCGGGTTAGTTTCGCCGTACGCATAATTTCAACCCTCACATACGTACACCCGACCATACACACGCACACACACACACACTGACACATAATAAAATTATGCGTAAAATTTAAATGTCCTTTTACGCAACGACGAAAAATGAGAGAAAAAAGAACACACAAAACCAGAAAGTTAAGAGGCTGTACCAGTGTGAACGCTGAAAAATTGGGTGATTTTCGGGAATTTTTCGGAAGAAAAGTACTCAATTAAATGTTTCGGAAAATTAAGAATATATTTGGCTATATTTGACCTATATTACATCATTTTTTCATAGACAAATATTGAGATCCAAGCGACTTATGCGCTGCCTTTGCAGGTGCCAAAAAAAAAGTTCCCCCACTGCTGACATGATTCCGGCCGATTGAGTAGCTGAAACCGAAAAAGGAAAAAATGTCGTTAAACTGGAAGGTATTTCCTGTACAATGACGTAGGATTTTCGAAAAATATCAAAATCTAACAAAATGGCGTAGTTATGAAAAAAAAAGTCTGTTTTCTTGCCTATAAAATGGTCGCTTTTTTCAATGCCAAATCGTCAATTTTCATCCAATCAAAAATATCCTACGTCATTGTAGAGTAAATATATTCAAGAGTACTCAGTTCAAATTTCAAGTCAATCGGATAATTGCTCTTTGAGTTACAATGTCGGCAAATTTGAAAAATCTCAGTTCGAGAAAAACGCGTTTAAAGATTTAACTATCGATTTTTGCAAGATAAAATGATATAAATGATAATGATATTCTTGAAAGTATAAACTGTCGAAGAAGGCAAAAAAAAATTGATTTTTCGAAAGTGTCACACTGTTATAGCCCCTTAAAAAGTATAAATCTTATGTTGAAAAAGTATGAATAGCTTGAAAAGGTACATTTAAAAAATCGATTTGAATCACACCAGTGGAAATCCACAGTGGAAATCCAACGATGCACCCGTCAACATCGTTTCAGTACAAGGATCCAATGCCAATTGACTGGATACCCATCGGGAAGTAGGGACGAGTATGGGAACCCAATTGGATCCCTGCGACAATTTCTGCACGGGAAATGGCCCTCCAATATGGAGAATCGAACCCGTCTGTCGCCAACGAGTTCTACCCAAATCAGTGACTCAGCACCGCACTTTCGTCCCTCGTTGACTCGGTGTATGTTTTTTTCCTCTCTTATTTCTTTTTTTATCTTTGCCGCATCCACGCGCGATAAAGATCAGTCAACGCGCCTTCAAAGTATTCTTTTGTATCTTTTAATTCGTTTGCCCGACGGCACTCTAGTGACGTGTTAATTGTGACCTAAAACTAGGGAGGCCAAGTGACGTTTGCACTTATGCTTTTTGACACTCGGGGGACAATTGAAAGGCGCCAATTATATATTTATATATATATATGCGCGTAAGAGTGATTAGATGTGAATGTGCACGTGTAAACACATGCACACACGCACACACTATACACACTGAGAAAAAAAAACATTCATCCAATGTCATTCGTGTTGTTGAATGAAATTTCGTTGATTCAATTGTAACATTGTTGTTGTAAGTACTCGGATTTATTAGTCCAAACGAAACGCTATTGACTTTAATAACATGATAAAATAAGAATTTTTTTTTCGTTCAAAAGATATATTGTTAGCCGAGAACAATATATTACTGAAACTAACTGAAAAAATGATCGCGATCAAATTATATAGTTTTGGATGCATTTTCTGCAAAGAACAAAAGAAGCGTTTCAATTCATAACATGAATATTGTTTATTCGAGTACACAAGAAAAATTGAATTTCGCTCGTTTGATTCAGATAAAATTTCTATTGAGTAAATATGTAATTTTATTTTTTTCACCATATCCGATAATGATTTCCCAGTACATTATTCGTTAAAATATTAATATTCTATTTTGATTGAAAAATATTAAGCAAATGTCTGAATTGGTTGAAAAATTATGCGAAAATAAAATTTGTTTCTTGCGCATTTGGTTGAAATCATGGCCGAGCGCCACCGAAATGACAGGTGTGAGGAATCCCGTAGTTCTCGGAGTAACCGCTAGAAGCCGCACGCGCGCTCGTTTCTCGTAAGCGTAGCGCAAACCGAAAAACTACTTGAACGCCGGAGAAACTCTAAAGGGTATCGCTTCTTGGCATGTGGCTAAGATCAAAGTGTAGTATCTGTTCTTATCAGTTGAATATCTGATATTCTCTCCATGGATGTTCCATTGGATATCTGATATTCTCTCCACTATTGTCGTGGGTGATCATTCTAATGCTCACTTTTTATTTAAGATTTAAAACAAATTGAACAACTTACGCCCCATGGCATATTCGTTTCGATGTAGTACAGAAATAATTAATTCTATTGATTGTATTTTTGTACGATATAAAAAATGTTGTAGCAACCGCTTGATTATTTCATCCATACATCTACGGATTGTGTATAGAATGATTTCGATAGAATATAATTTTATTTAAAGGATAATGTAGATATCCAGAGATCAGAAGAGCTCTTTCAAATAAAATAATACGTTATTCAAATCAATCACATTTACCAATATTTTATAGTATTGTAACAATCTCATATTTCGGTGGCACTCCGCAGCAGCGCATTTATTTGGATTAACCAATATATTTTTTTGATTCAATTTTTCTTTCTCTGTGTATATATATATAGCGAAATACACACGCGTGAATTTCCATTTCGTGAATCAAATCTGTAAACTTGCAGGGCAATCAGTCATTTTTCTTTCATCAAATCTATATATATGTGTGTGTGTGTGTGTGTGTGTGTGTGTGTGTGTGTGTGTGTGTGTGTGTGTGTGTGTGTGTGTGTGTGTGTGTGTGCGTGTGCGCGCATGTGCACATCGCGCCGGTAAAATAATATAAGATAAAACCGGTTGCCGGGACACAGTGGGGAACGAAAGAAGGGAGCGAAACTTTTCTCACAGTCCTTCTCTCAGCGACGAAAGGAAAAGAGGATAAGAGAGGAAGAGGCGTTAAGAGAAAGAGTCTCTCTCTATCTATCTCCCACTCTCTCTGTCTCTGGGTCACGTGGGTGTCAAGAGAAAGACGAAGAGAGAGAGAGAGAGGGAGAGAGAGAGGCGTGAGAGTAAAAAAATTAAGATAAAAATCCCAGTCGAAGAGTGCGCGAGGAACGAGGATGAAGAGAAACGAATTAAGAAAAAAAACACTGAGGAGTAGAGCCGCAGTCGCGCAGAGAGAGAGAGAGAGAGAGAGAGAGAGAGAGAGAGAGAGAGAGAGAGAGAGAGGTTGTTCGATTTCGTGGGTGGGGCACAGTTTCGTTATTTCGATGAGGCCGCGTGTTTACTCTTCCCCGTCGACCCGCTCTCACTCTCTCTCTTTCTCTCTCTCTCTCTCTCTCTCTCTCTCTCTCTCTCTCTCTCTCTCTCTCTCTCTCTCTCTCTCTCTCTCTCTCCTGTCCCTCGCCGATGGACCCACCGCGGCGCTTGTGCGCGCGCGCTTTCGCCCCCGATTTAAGCGGCTGGACAGTCTTGTGTCCAACTGCCCAACGAAGTCCACCTATATATATATATATATATATATATATATATATATATATATATATATATATATATATATATATGTGCACATACGGTTGTTTCTGCTCCGCTCGTCAAACGACCAACGACTCTCGACTAGTATTTTTGTTCTTACTTCCTTCACTCTTTCTCTCTCTTTCTAGTCTATATATATATGACGAGGCAACCGAGCAAGGAAAAGTGGTCGCCGACAACAATGGCGCGAGCTATGCCGCCACGCCAAAGATAATTGGACGGCGCGTTAAATTAGAGGGGGCATGCACCACCGAGGACTCGATGCTTTCCCATATATATATACATATATCCATCTACTCTCCTTTAACGCCAAACGTTTTCTCCTATTCGTCGCGGGGCGCCCGAACCCCCAGTTGACCCCACTTCGCATGCCCCCCCCCCCCTTATTGCCGCCCTTTAAGCGCTGCGTGACGTTCGTAGCTTTGGCTGCTGTTCCGTAACGGAACGAGGCAAAATCATTTTTCCCTTGTTTCCGAGCGAGAAGAAAAAAGTCGTTAGAAGCCACAAGTATATTATGGCTTTTATGGACCCCCGCTTCGCCGCTAAATTCCACGTCTCTATTTATCTGCCGCCCTTACGGCCCTCTTCCTCTCGTGATGGTGAAGCTTGCTTCGTTGGAACACAACGAAAATATATATTTTTGAACCATTTAATTGTTATCAATTTTTTTTTGACAACTTAAGGGGTATACCATCGTGACACTTTCAAAAAATCGATTTTTTTTGGTCTTTTTTGAGAGTTTATACTTTCAAGAATATCCTGTAAAAATGTCGAGGCCGTATCTCTAATCATTTTATGTTGCAAAAATTGATAGTTGAATCTTTAAACGCGTTTTTCTCGAAATGAGATTTTTTAAATTTGCTGACATCGTAACTCAAAGAGCAATGATCCGATTGACTTGAAATTTGAACTGAGTACTCTTGAATATATTTACTCTACAATGACGTAGGATATTTTTGATTAGATGAAAATTGACGATTTGGCATTGAAAAAAACGACCATTTTATAGGCAAGAAAACAGACTTTTTTTCATAACTACGCCATTTTGTTAGATTTTGATATTTTTCGAAAATCCTACGTCATTGTGCAGGAAATACCTTCCAGTTTAACGAAATTTTTTCCTTTTTCGGTTTCAGCTACTCAATCGGCCGAAATCATGTCAGCCGTGGAGGAACTTTTTTTGGCGCCTCCGAAGGCAGCGCACAAGTCGCTTGGATCTCAATATTTTTCTATGAAAAAATTATTTAATATAAGTCAAATATAGCCAAATATATTCTTAATTTTCCAGAACATTAAATTGAGTACTTTTCTTCCAAAATATTCCCGAAAATCACCCAAATTTTCAGCGTTCACAACGGTATAGCACCTTAATGCTATGAGTATCACTGGAAAGTTTTTTGAGGTTTTTTTCGAAATTCTACAAACCAAATTTGCAAAAAGATATTTCGCGTGACAAAAATGTTGAAAAAAAATGTTCGTTGCGTTCCAATGATGCAACCTTGAAAAGCATCTTTTCTCTCTCCATCTCTCTGTGGCTCAATCGCGCTCTGTGCGTCTCGCGGTCTTTGTTATTGAGGGGCCCGAGGATGATGCGAGTCCGGCGACGTTATATGGCGCTGCTAATTCTATCTCGTTAGCTTGTGCACACACAGACACAGAGCACGAGCCGCCTAACCTCTCGCCACTGGTCACCCTCACTTATTGCTCGGTCCGCGGCGCACGCCCTGACAAACGTGTCTGTACTTCCGGTTTGACTTGAGTGCGTCTCTCAAATCAACCGTTGACTTATCGAGTTTGCCTATATATTACATTAAATATTACAAATATATGACGACGTTGAAGTTTGCATCGTTGGAACGCAACGATGTTTTTCTTCATTTTTCGTTCCTTTGTGTTTTTTTCATTATCAAAAGCCTCTCTTTGCAAATTGAAGTCGTAAATCTCTAATGAGAATCCGTGAAAACCTTTCAGTGACTTCCACAGTCTGAATTGGGCAAAAAAAAATATCCATTTTTGTTGCACTCCGACGATGCAAACTTGAACATCATGATATATGTATAGGATGGCACCCGTGGGCCGTCCTAAATTCGCGAACTCGCCGCCGCCAACTCGCCGCCTCCACAGTGCTGCAGAGACTTCAACGCCACGGCGGACCGCAAAAGCGAGATCGCCAACGCTTCGGAAGACAGCGTGCAAACCGCAAATGATCCGCGGCGCAGCTTTTCAGGGCAACATGACCCGGGGAACATCGGGGAAAGAAAAGACGCAGCGGAAAATAAAAACGAGCTGCAATAGCTGAACGCAAGAGAAAATCCAACGATAAGAAATAGAAAACAAGTTACATTGCCAAAAAAATATTCAATTTAAATAAGATCTATTTAAATCAAACAGGTTTTTTCCTTGGCTCACGGCCTACTGCGATCTTATTTGTTTCAAAGATATTTTTTTATTTGTTTCAGCTATTCTTTTTAAATATTGAATATATTTAAATTGAATAAATAAAGATTCGATTCAACTAAATCTCTATTTGCTTACAATGTACACTGTAAATCCAAGTGTACTGTATGCATAAAATATTTCATAAATCCAAAATAAAATGAAATACTTCATTGAGAGTTTTACGACAACGATTTTGTATCGTGATTCGTCATTCCCGGGCCTTTTGAGATGATTTCTATCGAAGAAAATATTTCGCCTACATGGGAAGCGAACCTAGAACCTACCTACTCATAGCTACGCACGTTGCCCCTATGCTACCGAGTGCTTGTATCATCTTAGGGGGCATCCATTAATTACGTGAGGCATTTAGGGGGAGGGGGGAGGGGGTCGAGCGAAATCTCACCCAATCTCACGTGGGGGAGAGGGGGGCTTCGGAAAATATCACGTAATTTTAGTAATTTTAGTAATCACATAATTTTTATCACGTAGGAAGAGTCTCTCTACTACTTTACATGGTGGAGTAAATGGTACTACAACCGCAGTTATTTCTACTACAATTTATTTTCCGTGAACGTATGCATTTTGAAAAATCTCACGTGAGATTAGGGGCGGGGGGAGGGGGTCGAGCAAAATCTCACGACATCTCACCAGGGGGAGAGGGGGGGTCGAAAAATCACCTCACGTAATTAATGGATGCCCCCTTAGTCGCAGATATGGCTAAGAGACCAAATGAATTCCTATAATTATTTGCTGTATCACATACACTATATCAATTAGTTAATATCATTGTGATAATTATAGAGTTTTATCGAACAACATGCTATATATTTTTCTAACATAACCTATATATATATATATATATATATATATATATATATATATATATATATATATATATATATATATATATATATACATACATATATTTATATATAATTCCTCTCTCTCTACTCTTTCTACCCCCACACCTCATTGATACGTGTGTTGTAATAAAGAGAGACCATTCCATCAAATAGAAAAATGGTTGACTCTGCGAAAATTCGATTTAATTTAAATTGAAAAAAAAAGTCACATAGATCCATTTAGTGGATTCAACTAAATTGTTTTTTGAGCAGATGAAACCGAATCACATATTTATTAGGATTAAATAAAATATTTAGTTATTGGACGATATTGAATTTATTTTAATTTGAATAAATAAATATATTTGAAGTAAATAATTTCAATAATGGAATGCAATAGGAAACATTTTATTCCACGAAAAATCTAGTTAGTTCAAATAAACAAAAATCAAATATACGCGATTTGTTTATATCAATCGATTTTTTCCGTCAGTGTATTCGCGCTTTCCCGAGCAGGTTCGCAGGACGGGGGGGGGGCGATAAGTCGCCCTACAGAGGGCGCACGCGGTCGTAGTCGCCAGCGGATGGCAGGGGGGACGTCGGGTCGAATCCGCGCGGCGGGTGGACTGGGGGAAGCGAGGGGTCAACGAGAATTATTAGTTTCGCGTGTACGGAAGAAATCGTCCCGCGAACGATCGATACCAAGAGCATCGGCGTCGAGTCTACACATGTGGCCAAAGTTCGTCGCCAACATGAGCGAGCCGCGTCTCTACGGTGGCCTGTCCTCGTCTCACTACGAAGCTAGCACCCTTGCGTACGAGAGAAACTCCACAGCCGCGGAAAAACGATTGGAACGGGAAGGATTGAGGGGGGGGGGGGGCTTGACAACCATTAGATGCTATTTTGTTGCTTTAAGGAGTTTGGAGCGTTCTAGTTGGGTGGAATGACGGTGTACGAATTTTTAGCATTGAAAATGCTTTTAAAATTATGTTTGTTGAGGTAGGCTGAGTATAGGGGTCTGAGTTAGCTGGACGTCACGCGAAACTAACGCTACCCCCACTCGACTCCCACTGTGTCGTAGTAGAGTGGGGGGTGCTGCGACATGCTGTGATTGGTTGAAAAATGCCCTCTCCCCACCTAATTCTAATCTTGTTATAGATTTTAAAATAATATTGCAACTCATATTACAAAAGTTATAAAACAATTATTATACAAACAAAAACAAACAAACAAACAAGCCCAAACGAACCCAAACAAACCCAATTATATACCTCAATGTATCAATATTCTTTGAAAATTAATAAAAACCAACTCATATTATTTATAGAACCTGTTTTTTGTTACCCGAAAAGTCTGATTACATTTTCAATGCCGTGAAATAGTTGCACTTTGTGTCGCTATAGATTTATTCTGTGGATACTAATTCTTTATAACATATATAATTAAAGGGAAAAATTATGCATTTTTATATCAATCAATAGAGTTTTATTTGCATAACTTTAAAAAAGTTTTTTACAAAACTTGTACAATGTCAGAAAATATACATTAACAAATCTTATAAACGCTTGATGCATTTTTATATTTTTATTGCGTAAATAAGAAAAAACTTTTGTTTTAGCACCAACTTGAAAGAGTATATCATTATCGATGCTTATTATGAAAAAAGTGCGTCAGCGAATACAACTCAGAATGAAATTTTGAGTCACTTATAATGATGTCTATGAATATTTATGTCACGAGATTACTTATTATTACCATTAATTAATATTATTTCTAGTTAAGGGGTTACCCCCACTTGCGATTTTGAAAAAAAAAAACGATTTTTTTTATTGCATTTTTTTGAAGTATAAGTATCTGAAATATGTCCTGAAAATTTCAAGTCGATCCGAACAAAATTGACTGAGATATGAGCGTTGAAAGAGAAGAATCCGCGTTGAAAGAGCGTTGAAAGAGAAACTTCAAACGCGTTTTTCTCAAAATGGCATTTCTGAAGTCGGTGACCAAGATTACTCGAACACTAATGAACCGATCTTCTTGAAATTTTGCAGGCTTATTTAATACATAAAAATGTAGTCTTTAATCGTTCGATTTTTTTTTCGAAAAAAAAATGGCCGTTTTATAGCCAAAAAACGGCCGTTTGTTTTTTCGTTAAAATCGAACCATTAACTTTGACTGTCCGCCATTTTGTGAAAAATGAATATTTTTTAAAATCCTTCGATTAAAGACTAGTTTATACTTATATTTGACTAAATCCATCCGCATTTTTTTCTTCAGATGATCCACTTCGCCGCAATGTTGGTCACCGCAAACCGTGTATATAAAAACATTATTTCATTGACGGCCATTTGCCACTAAACGATGTAATATTTTTCAATAAAAAAATTACTGAAAGTTCTTCAAGATGTGTTCTTTAATATGGTATATTGATCGATTAAAAAAGTTTTGTAGTTTTCTTTAAAAAAATTCATGAAAAAGGCCTTTTTTGCGGACAAGTGGGGGTAACGCCTTAATAGTAATTTTAAATAAGATTTAGGCGTTTCGCTACTTATTTATCAATTCCTTCAATATTGTTAGTTGCAATTACTTCGAATATTTCTTTCGGCTATCAGAATAATATGTTTTGGTGGCTATTTGTTTTGTTTGGTAGGAAAAGTTCCTTTTCACAGTCCATCTGAATCCTAGTGTGTCGTTATTAGTCCATTCTCTGGTCGGTTTACTCTATAGGCGCAACTTTGTTTCGTGCATCTTGGGGCCAGGGAGGTTACGCACAGAACGCGAAAGATAAAGACGAAATGGTATGGGTCTCGGTGAGCGTGCGGTCAAATGCGCTTTTTTTAGCCACTGCGAAATTATAAGGTCTATATCCCGTGTTCTGTTCTCTCTCTCTCTCTCTCTCTCTCTCTCTCTCTCTCTCACCCACTTTTTTCGATCCTTCCTCGTTGCTCTTTCGTCCTCCTCATTCGCTGACTTATTATGGCGCTCTTTGTGGGCCGTAATCGTACGAGAAGAAAAAGAAAAGAGCACACAAAATTCAATTGGGCGCCACGCGGCGGGGAACAAAGTATACGCATGTATAACACGAGCCGAAGCGCATCGGAGCTGGACGAAAATAGTTGCAACTGCCTATGAAGAAAGGGCTCTCCCGATCCACGAGAAAAAATAATAAATTGGGCATAGTACAAGTAAGGCCGATATACCGAAAGGACGCGTCGGAGTCGGGTTCGATAAGAATAAGAACTATCGTTTGGCAGTATTCATAATTCTTTTTAATCACTCAATTTTTTGGGGGGATTCAGGCTTTGAAAATCGCGCAACCGCTTCAACGTATTTTATTAGAAGCTCACAATTTGCAAGAAAGAGCTTTTGGATAATGGTAAAACCAAATAAATAAGAAATGAAAAAAAATTGGGTTACGCCTAGTTGTAACAGTCGAAAACAGCTCATTTTTGGGATTTTTTTTTGGTGAAAATTGTGATGCTAAATTTCTACAAAAATAAGGTATTTGGAAAGTATTATCTGAAGAACACTATATTTTAAAGATCGATGCAGTAGTTTTTGAGACATTTCGCTCACCGGCATTGAAAACGTACTTGCGAGAAAAAAGCGTTTAAAGTTTCGAATGACGTTTCAAGCCAGGCGTCAACTCAGCAGCCCATGAATCTGTCAATTTTGATCCGATCAGCTTAAAATTGTCAGGGAACATTTATAAGGTGATATACTGTCGGAATATATTGGTTTCGAAAAAAGTGATTTTTCAACTTTTACAACCCAGCATACCCCTTAAGGGGCTATACCAGTGTGAAACTTTCAAAAAATCGATTTTTTTTGCCTTTTTCGACAGATACTTTCAAGAATATTATTATCATTTACATCAATATCATTTTATCATGCAAAAATCGAAAGTTAAATCTTTGAACGCTTTTTTCTCGAAATGAGATTTTTCAAATTTGCTGACATTTTAACTCAAAGAGTAATTATCCGATTGACTTGAAATTTGAACTGAGTACTCCTGAATATATTTACTCTACAATGACGTAGGATAATTTTGATTGGATGAAAATTGACGATTTGGCATTGAAAAAAAACGACCATTTTATATTCGAGAAAACAGACTTTTTTTCATAACTACGCCATTTCGTTAGATTTTGATATTTTTCGAAAATCCTATTTCATTGTACAGGAAATACCTTCCGGTTTAACGACATTTTTTCCTCTTTCGGTTTCAGCTACTCAATCGGCCGGAATCGCGTCAGCAGTGGAGTAACTTTTTTTGGCGCCTCCGAAGGCAGCGCATAAGTCGCTTGGATCTCAATATTTTTCTATAAAAAAAATTATGTAATATAGGTCAAATATAGCCAAATATATTCTTAATTTTTCGAAACATTTAATTGAGTACTATTCTTCCAAAAAATTCCCGAAAATCACCCAAATTTTCAGCGTTCACACTGGTATAGTCCCTTAACGCACGAGTAACGTGATCAATTTTTCGCTCATTGTACTCCACATCAATTTTTTTTCAGCGCCGAAACGAGGGCTCATGGTTGATCGACGCGTTCGCGAAATGAGGCTAATTTTCCGGCGGGGTATGTGGAAAGTGTGTTAATGGCGTCGTTAAATCCAACGCGGCAGCCTTGGAGGCTCGTGGGGTCCCCGAGCCCTTGGCACGAAGTCATGTTGGCCGCGCGAAGGCGGATCATGCATTATAAGGGTTGAAGAAGAAGAAGAATAGGGGTGGAGAGAGAGAGAGAGAGAGAGAGAGAGAGAGAGAGAGAGAGAGAGAGAGAGAGAGAGAGTTGCGTTTATGAGAAAGAGAGCAAGGGAGAGCGTTGAGTTGGGGGGGAGCTGAGTGGCAGGTATCGGTGGACATATGCGAGGCAAGGTGCGCACTTTCGTGCATCAGGTCTGAGCGCACATGCACGGGGTTACACATGCACACCTCGCGAAATATCGATCTTCGGGTCAACTCGAAATGGATACGGAAGCCCAAAGAACGTCGGAATTTTTTTTCGCCCTTGTGTTCCGTTGGGCTGCTGCTGGCTCTTCCAAGCCACGGAACGACCACCGTATATTCGCTAATTTCGAACCACCCACACCCTCTCTCGCCTCCCGACCAAGCTCGATGCACGGGATCGCGCATATGTGCGATCGAGTCTTTCAGCTGCGAGAGCGTCGAAACGCGAACATTTTTGGGCACCGGGACATCTTTGGACTGCATTGTTCGGGTTTGTTTGGGCTTGTTTCTTTGGATTTGTTTGCATTTGTTGGGGCTGAACTGTTTAGGTTTTGTTTGGCGTTGTTACTTTGTTTTTTTTTTTTGGATTTGTTTGTGTTCCTTTCGAGTGAATTGTTTGGATTTGTTCGGCTTTGTTTACGGTCGTTTTGACTGAATTGTTTGGATTTGTTTCGGCTCATTCCCTTGTATTTGCTTGAGTTTGTTCGAGCTCCTTTGAGTTTATTTGCGCTTGTGTCGGCTGAATTGTTTGACTTTGGTTGGGCTTGTTTCTTTGGACTTGTTTGTTTAGATTTGTCCCGGTTTGTTTGGACTCAATTGTTCGGGTGTGTTCGGATTTGTTTATTTGAGTTTCTTCGTGCTATTTTCGACTGGATTGTTTGAGTTTGTTTCGTCTTGTTTCGACTGAATTGTTTGGGTTTGTTTCGTCTTATTTCGACTGAATTATTTGGATTTGTTTCGTCTCGTTTGCATTTGTTTGGGCTTGCTGGGGTATCTTTTACGCCAAATGTTTACCGATTGTTCGCATTCCTTCGGGGGTTCAATAGTTTGAGTTTATTTACGCTTGTTTGCATACGGTTGGACTCCATTGTTTGACTTTGTATGGGTTTATTTGTGTCTACTCGAGCTTAGTGGTTTGATTCTCATTGGGCTTCTTGACGTTTGTTTCGGCCGAATCCTTTGGGCTCGTGTTTGCGCTCGTTCGCGCTTGTTTGTGCTCAATTGTTTCGCTTTGTTGGAGCCTGTCCGTGCGTCTGGGTCTCCGCCGCACGCGCACACGTACATGCACCGGAGTATTTCCGTGCCGAAACGTCAGGGTGGCGCCAGCGCGATCCGCACCGGAACATACCCAAAAGATACGCACCCCGTAATTTTTTGTTCAGCCCGGACATCGAACGTACGGGGAGGGGTCAATCGAGAGTCGTGCTCCCGGAGGCAGGGCGTTTTTGAGGAATGGAAAAACGAGGACGAGAGCGATAGACGCGAAATACTAATTGAGAGGTTGCTAATTAGCCATATATATATTGTTGACGATGGTCGAGAGAGCAGGCCATTAGCCGGGTCGAGGCTAGGTAGTTTTTGGGGTAGGTTTACGCATAATAGCCCGACACGACACGCAAATAGATCTTTGGCATAAGATAAAGGGGAGAGCGGTCACGGTGGCCCTGTTCTCCGCATAGGCCACGGTTATCGAGCGACCAACGGGAGCACCGGTCCTTGCTTTTCGGCTCCTATTCTCGCGCTGATTTCCTCAGTCACGCTCTTGACTTGGTGCCTGTCTCGTGCGACGCTCATAAGTAGGTACGTCTTCGGCAAGACGAGGGACAATGGATGATGAGTGAGGTACGACCCAGTCACCCCGCGCAACTCTCGGCTCCTCCTCGACCTCGGACAACTCCGCTGGTGATTCACCAATTCGGAGAGAGAGCGAGAGAGAGAGAGAGAGAGAGAGAGAGAGAGAGAGAGAGAGAGGCGGATTGATTGATTGATTTTCAATTGTGCTTTGGATTCAAGCATGAGGCGAAACAAGAAATCCGCGGGTAGTGAAGTAAAATAAAGAAGGTACGGATAATATCAATAATACGGAAACAATATGGTGTTGAAGTTTGCATCGTTCGAATGCAACGAAAATTCTTTAAAAACATTATTTCTTTATTTTTTTCATCATCCAAAGTCTTATCCTGCAAATTTCTGCTAAAAATGTCTGCAGACGATTTTAAAAGACACTGAGTGATTTTTGTGGACAGACATTGTAAAAAAAAGTTCACGCTTTAAAACTTTCGGTTGTACTTCCGAGAGTTGTTACCTCCGATTTGGCTGAAATTTTGCACAGGTGTTCCATTCAATATATAAAGTCATCCCCCAAGGGGATTTTTGGCGCATTCCAATAGTTTACGAGATACCGAATTTGTTTGGGTTTTTTGTTTTTTTTTGTTTGTTTGTGTTTGTGTGTTTACGTTTGTTTGTTTGGGTATACCCCTGCAGTATAGATACACTTGCAGGGGTAAGCGCGGGTAAATATCTCAGATCACTACTAAATATTTGGTAGTGATCCAAGATATTTAGATTTGTATCATTGATACTGACCTTGAATGACCTTGAACGACTTTGACCCCTAATGTTTTTTACGTGGCTTGAAGTGCTCCACAAGATGGTTGAAAAAAATGCACCGTTCCATTTGAAACAGTGGAGGAGACCTTTACTGTGCGTCAGCGTCTCCATGCCTACTACATGCTGGCATTTCAGTTTAGTAAAAGCCCCACGGTTTTCGAGATAAAAATCATCTACTCGTGGTTTTTCACATGCCATTTCTACAAATGATAACTCTTCTTGACCCGGTTAAAAAAAATACTCTCGATTACTTGTTTTATCTAGAAAAGTCTTCATGTTAACCTTAAATGCTAACGAAACTTTATGAAAAAAGATCTTATGCGGAATTTTCAAACAAACCAATTCGAACTTTGATAGCCTGCGATGTAAAAAAAAACGTACTACGCACATCGTGTCAATTACTTTAAAAAGTTGCTTAGTTATTCTCGATTCGCATCATTTGTAGCAATGGCATGCGAAAAACGAAAAGTAGATGTTTTTTCTCAAAAAATAGCATAAAGCCCAAAATCTCGAAAACCATGGGACATTTATTAAACTGAAATTACAGCATATAGTAGGGCATGATCTGACCCATCGACAGTTTCAGAATTATCCATTCATAACAGGATATATACATTAGGTGTACAACTTAGTGCGGTCCGTTTTCAAAAGATGGCTCTAGGTGCTATAAATGGTTGACGGCAACAGCTGATTTTTGCTGTATCGTGAAGTGTCAACATCTCTTAACCAAATATCGTTTACAGACCTTTGAGTTTTGCCCATCAAGTCGAATTTTTACTGCGGTGAAAATGTCGAATGTCGTCCCAAATGAGCACCATTTGCGGGAAGTGTTGATTTTCTGTTTCAATCGGAAGAAAAGTGCAGCTGAAGCCCACCGAATGCTTGTGGGACCATCACGGGAGACTTCTACAGGCAACAATTGATCCGTTTGAAGCGAGCTATAGCCGAAAAACGTCCAGAATATGCGACCAGACACGAGTCCATAATCTTTCAACATGACAACGCTCGGCCTCACGTTGCCATTGTGGTTAAAAACTATTTGGAAAATAGCGGGTGGGAAATTCTGGCTCACCCGCCTTATAGCCCAGACCTTGCCCCTTCCGACTACCATTTGTTTCGATCGATGCAGAACGCTTTGACTGGAATACGCCTCACGTCACAACAGGGTATCCAAAATTGGCTCGATTCATTCTTGGCTTCAAATGATGAACGCTTCTTCCGCGACGGAATTCATAAATTAACAGAAAGATGGGGAAAAGTAGTGGCTAGCGATGGACAATATTTTGATTAATGTGTTAATTCATTTTGCCATTCAAATAAGTGCGTATATTAAGCAAAAAAACGGAGAAAATTAAGTTGTACACCCTATATATATATATATATATATATATATATATATATATATATATATATATGCATAAAAAGATAGATCCTATTATGGTTGTATGCTTTTCGATTAGTGTAGAAGAGGCGCATCGGCACCGTTTACATTAACGAGGATCGGGAGGTCTATAATCTAGTTGGATACAGTTGAGGCTGTTTTAGATCTCGAGGCTTTGGGGTGCTCGTAGGAAACCTTCCGGTCACCCCATATACGCGAGTTTATGTGCTAGGGTCCATAACCCAGTCGAAGAACAAGGGGGAGCGAGAGAGAGAGAGAGAAAGAGAGAGAGAGAGAGAGAGAGAGAGAGAGAGAGAAGCAACGGACACCACCCAGGAGTCGTCCGTCGAAAGTCCTGCTGTCGCTGCTGCCTCGAGCCCTGTAATATTACACCGCCGCAGACTTGCCGGTCTCCCCCCGCTCACGTTTTCTTGCCGCTCATTTTTACCGCACGAGTATGGACGGGCCAGCAGAGCCGGATCTACCGCGAAAAGAAAAAAAAAAAAACAACGTCACCGACGTATCACTCGTTCATTCAAGTCCAAATGTTCTTGGCGGTACATTTTTTCACGGACGATCGACTATATTTTTCGCTTGCGGAATGACGAAGCACTTGGCGCGTTTTATCGTAATTTCGGTATCGTCAGTCGGATCTGTCGCGCGCGAGCGATTTTTATCGGATCCTCGTCTGTGTGAGGCACTTAGGAGAGGGAACCCTTATCAATTGCCCTAAGGGACGGGCTTTTACCTGGACACTAATTGCGGACTGGCCTAATGATCGCCTCGATCATTTGGAATTGCGTGTGCTCGGGTCGAGAAGAATCATGGACTTCCTTCGAAAAAATTATGTTTGTTGGTTTTTTTCTTTTTTTTTTTCTATTTTTTTCGAACCCCTGAGCTCGGTTGGAAGGGACATTGACAAGAAAAATCGTTTTGGTGACTTTGATTTTGTTGAAACTATGTGGTAGAGCATAACGAAATGTTAAATATGTTTTTTTGTTATCGGTGGAATAACGGTTGGAAGGGGTGCGACTACCCCTTAGGGTGAAGCATGTCGAGGGCGGAATTTTACAGTTTCATCCAAAAACAGTCTACCGATTCCAGTAAAATAGAAACGAATATTTTTCTAATGAAATTTTAATAAAAGTCGAATAAAATTCTTATTATTATTATTATTATTATTATTATTATTATTAAATAGAAATTGAAGGTTTCGGGAAAAGTTAACAGTAAATTCCTGTTCAATAAGTAAAAATCATTGACTGGGACTCATGAAAAAAACATCAAGGATTCAAATGTTCTTTTCGCATCATAGCCAAACAAGAAAGTGTCTTCACCCAAACGCCCAGATACAGATATGCAGGGTGTCCATCTTATCTCTGCCACCCGAAATAACTCGGTAATTGTCGATCTCACAGAGAAATGTTCCAGACAAAAGTTGTACGGTGTGAAGGGGGCAATCAAACGCGACCATTTTTTTTTATATTTCGGTGGAGGCGCTTACGCACACTGAAGGTCACCTCCGCTTTTTTAAATGGAATGATACATTTTTCTTTCAACCATCTTGCGGAGCACGTCAAGCAGCATAAAAAACATTAGAGGCTCAAAGTCGTTTAAAGTCATTCAAGGTCATATATTGAAATGAAATACAAATCTAAATATCTCGGATCACTGCTAAATATTTGGTAGTGATCCGGGATATTTAAATATGCATAATCGAAATTGACCTTGAATGACCTTGAACTACTTTGACCCCTAAATGTTTTTTATGCGGCTTGAGGTGCTACACAAGATGGTTGAAAAAAAATGTACCATTCCATTAAAAAAAGTGGAGGTGACCTTCACTATGCGTCAGCGCCTCCAAAGAAATGAAGAAAATTGGTCGCATTTGATGGCCCCCCTTCACGCCGTACAACTTTTGTCTGTAACATTTTTTTGTGACGTCGATAATTATCGAGTTATTTCGGGTGGCAAAGATAAGAGGGACACCCTGCATACACACACATACTATTCGAAATAAAATATATTTATTTAATAATAACGTACACTGAGAAAAAAAAACCAATTGAATCAAAAAAATATATTGGTTGATCCAAATAAATATACTGCTGCAAAGTGCCACCGATATGTGAGATTGTTGCAATACTATAAAATGTTGGAAAATGTGATTGATTTAAATAATATATTATTTTATTTGAAAAAGCTCTTCTGTTCTCTGAACATCTACATTATCCTTCAAATAAAATTATGTTCTATTGAAATCATTCTATATACAATCCGTAGATGTATTGGATGAAACAATTAAGCGGTTGCTCCAAACATTTTTTATTTTGTACAAAAATATAATCAATAGAATTAATTATTTCTTTACTGCATCGAAACGAATATGCCATGGGACGTAAGTTTTTCAATTTGTTTTAAAACTTAAATAAAAAGTGAGCATTAGAATGATCATCCACGATAATAGTGGAGAGAATATCAGATATCCAATGGGATATCCATGGAGAGAATATCAGATATTCGACTGATTAGAACAGATACTACACTTTGATCTTAGCCACAGGCCAAGAAGCGATACTCTTTAGAGTTTCTCCAGCGTTTAAGGGGTTACCCCCACTTGCGATTTTGAAAAAATGCAATAAAAATTTTTTTTATTGCATTTTTTTGAAGTATAAGTATCTGAGAATATGTCCTGAAAATTTCAAGTCGATCCGAACAAAATTGACTGAGATATGAGCGTTGAAAGAAAAGAATCCGCGTTGAAAGAGCGTTGAAAGAGGAACTTTAAACGCATTTTTCTCAAAATGGCATTTCTGAAGTCGGTGACCAAGATTACTCGAACACTAATGAACCGATCTTCTTGAAATTTTGCAGGCTTATTTAATACATAAAAATGTAGTCTTTCATCGTTCGATTTTTTTTTCGAAAAAATGGCCATTTTATAGCCAAAAAACGGCCGTTTTTTTCGTTAAAATCGAACCATTAACTTTGACTGTCCGCCATTTTGTGAAAAATGAACATTTTTTAAAATCCTTCGATTAAAGACTAGTTTATACTTATATTTGACTAAATCCATCCGCATTTTTTTCTTCAGATGATCCACTTCGCCGCAATGTTGGCCACTGCAAACCGTGTATATAAAAACATTATTTCATTGACGGCCATTTGCCACTAAACAATGTAATATTTTTGAATAAAAAAATTACTGAAAGTTCTTCAAGATGTGTTCTTTAAGATGGTATATTGATCGATTAAAAAAGTTTTGTAGTTTTCTTTTAAAAAATTCATGAAAAAGGTCTTTTTTGCGCTACAAGTGGGGGTAACGCCTTAAGTAGATTTTCGGTTCGCGCTACGCTTACGAGAAACGAGCGCGCGTGCGGCCTCTAGCGGTTACTCCGAGAACTACGGGTTTCCTCACACCTATCATTTCGGTGGCGCTCGGCCATGATTTGGTTGAATTTTTTTCAACCAAATGCGCAAGAAACAAATTTTACTTTCGCATAATTTTTTAACCAATTCAGACATTTGCTTGATATTTTTCAATAAAAATAAAATATTAATATTTTAACGAATAATGTACTTAAAATCAATATCGGATATGATGAAAACAATAAAATAACATATTTACTCAATAGAAATTTTATTTGAATCAAACGAGCGAAATTCAATTTTTCTTGTGTACTCGGAACAATATTCATGTTATGAATTGAAACGCTTTTTTCGTTCGTTGCAGAAATTGCATTCAAAACTATATAAATTGTTCGCGATAATTTTTTAGATAGTTTCAATAATATATTGTTCTCGTCTAACAATATATCTTTTGAATGAAAAAAAAACTTTCAATTTTATCATGCCATTGAAGTCAATAGCGTTTTGTTTGGACATCCGATCATTAACACCAACAATTTTACAATTGAATCAACGAAATTTCATTCAATAACACCAATGATATTGGATCAATGATTTTTTTCTCAGTGTATAAGAATGAATCATAAACAAACCCTGATAGTAAAGGAACTAGGGGTATGAGAAGAGGGGGCTAGTAGAAGGGGTATGACACGATTAGGGCGTTAGATCGACACACCCAGAGATTCGGACGAAGTATAAAGATATCGACAAACGCGGTGGCCAAACGCCCGCTGTTACCGATTTTTTACCATCAAGATCTCTCCCTCGACCCTCGATTATCCGATTCCATTGATGTCTTTCTATTCCATTGCAATGCCGTAGACTCGCGTGCGTAGACAAATTGAAGAAATGTTCTCCATTCTCGGCCACTCGGTTGGGGGTTAAACGGTGGCGATTCATTCGCGTTCTCCGTCTCTCGCTGCAGTCTTGAGAATCCTTTCTTCGGCACCGTTTGCTCGAAGAAATACGGCCACGAAGGGATGGAGGGGGGTGAAGAGAAGCAACAGGGAGGGGGGGGACTAATCGGAGAAAAAAAATCATCGAGGTTCAGGGTGGCCGAAATTGCGGCGAGTAACTCGAGATAGAAATGAAGAGATACGTTTGTATTTTTAAGAACGAAGAATGAAAAGATCTCGCGCTCTTTATATACACGCGGGCCCGTATGCTTGTCCAAGAGAGCTGATCCATTTTTACGATCTCGAGGGAGAGAGAGAGAGAGAGAGAGAGCAAATCGAGCATAAACTACGTCTCCATTATTCTCCTCGTTTATTTTCTTCTGTCCCTCTCTCTCTCTCTCTCGCTTTATTTCTACCATGACCTAAGACACGCTAACTCCCTGAAGAATTTGCTCGTGGCTCATGAGCACTCTTGGTTGCTCTTGCATACCGTTCCTATAAATATAGCGGCATGAAGAAGTGGCCCAAAAAAGAAGAACGGGCCCAACCTTCCAGGCCGGAAAGTCGTCAAAGGACGAGGGCTCGGTTCTCTTTGCTCTGCATCTCCAACCTGATGTATATTATTTTTTTCCCTTTTAATCAACAATGTCCTTTAGCTTCGATCTTCCGGGCTTTTGTGTCCTTGATGGACTAGCTCGATAGTATCCAAAATCGAAGTCATTCACGAAGATCATGGCTCTGAAGGTTGCATCGTCGGGTTCGAGCGAATTTTGTAGTTTGTCAATTGTTCAATTAATTTTTTCGCATATATTTGGTCGCTGGAATATCTGTGCAGGCCGTACAGAACGGACAAAAAGAATTAGTGGGTCAGTGTCCACCCTTATTGAGGGGTGGAAAGTGAGAAAAATTAATATCTCGGACGGTGCATACATCCTCATTTTTGTTCTCTGCGTTATGTATTCTGAGTGCCTCGGGAAAGCCACGAAAAAATTGGCAACGATTTTCAACTTTCGGAAGCCACCCTTATCGGGGGGTGAAAGTTGAAAAAAATCGTATATCCAGCGCTAAAGACATTCTCATTTTTTTATTTGCGTCGTATATTCCCAGTGCCTAAGGAAAGCCACGGAAAAATTGGCAACGATTTTCAACGTCCGTAACCCACCCTTCCCAGGGGGTGAATGTCGAGTGAAAATCGTATTTCCGGCGGTAAAGACATTCTCATTTTTCAAATTTCCTTTATGGATACTTGGCGCCTAAGGAAAGCCACAAAAAAATTGGCAACGATTTCAAACTCCCGGAACCCACCCTCATCGGGGGGTGGAAGTTGGAAAAAATCGTATCTGCGGTGCTAAAGGCGTTCGCATTTAGAAAAATGTGTGCCATATATCCCTAGTGCCTAAGAAAAGCTACAAAAAAATAAGTAACGATTTTCAACTTCCGGAACCCACCCTTATCGGGGGGTGAAACTTGAAAAAATCGTATCTCCAGCGCTAAAGACATTCTTATTTTTCTATCTGCACCGTATATTCCTAGTGCCTAAGGAAAGCCACAAAAAAAAATTACAACGATTTTCAACGTCCACAACCCGCCCTCCGGAGGGTGAAAGTCGACTGAAAATCGTATTTCCGGCGGTAAAAACATTCTCATTTTTTGAGTTTGCTTTATGGGTACTTGGCACCCAAAGAAAGCCTCAAAAAAATTGGAAACGATTTTGAACTCCCGGAACCCACCCTTATCGGGTAGGGGGGTGAAAGTTGGAAAAAATCGTATTCGGCGAAACGTATCGAACATGCGCGAATTTCAAGCCTCGTTTCCCAATATCGGGGCTCATATTTCGGGGCTAATTCACGTGGAACCTCGTGCACAAAGGGATTTACCTCGTGGAATAAAGGAGGGTAAAAATGTTGGGCCTACTGGTAGCCTCGTTGTCCACGAATGGCATGGCCAACGAGGAGGAAGGGATGACAAAAATAAGAGGAAGAAATTCTCCGCTGATTTGACGTTTATCCTGGCGGGAACAACATGTCGAACAACAGGAAAAGAGAGCACTAGAGAGGGAGCCGGAGCCTAACCAAACGAAGGGTAAATAAACCAGAAGCAGATCGAACAATGGTCAGAGAAGGGGGTGAGGTTGTGAAAAATTTTTGGACCGTCCAAAGGGTCTCCTGAGAGCGCAGGCTCTTTATCCCATAATCCAATCTTAAACCACCCTGAGCAACGAGAAAAAAAAATGTAAATCTCTTTTCCGAAATCCTTTCATTCCTCTCGGTTGGGGGTTGCACGACAATTTTCCCTTTTCCGGTGATTCTTGGGTGTACGTGTGTGGGCTTTGTACGCGGGCTTCGTTTAGCGACGCGAGAGTACAGGCTCGATACGAAGGTGGGATTGGACGGATCTCGGCACAAGCGAGAACGAATGGAGATCGAGGGCTATCGGTGAATCGCAGACAATCCGAGATCTCAATACACGTGTATAATATTTCTCGCCACTTGGCATGAATGGGACGAAATTTCTCGAGGACCGGATAAATATTTTTGAAAAATAAGCCTTTCACGTAGGTACAGATGTATGGGAGCAAGGATTGGCCACATTGCGGTAGTTCACTCCAGTTGAGGTCGGCAAAGATGCTGCGCAGGAGGCACGTTTCGAAACCATCGAACACCTGGCTCTTTTGACGATATTGAAGCTTGCATCGTTGCAACGAAAATTCTTTTTTTTTGCCGTTTCTTTATATTCTCTATCGCCCGTAATCTCATCCGGCTAATGTGAGCTGCAGATTTTTGACGATACTAAAACATTTTTATTCATTATCGACTCAGAAATTCCCTGACTTTTCCAGGTTTGGCAAATATGCCAGGCAGTTGGGATCGAATGAAGAACTTTTTTTTTAAGATCGACTATATGAAAGTTAAAATTTAAAAAAAAAAACTAAATTTCGAAAAATTGTAAAAAATTAAAATTCGAACAATAATTATAACACTGGAAAGTAAAAAAATAAACATCAAAAGCAAATACAGAGCCAATTCTCTATTGTAAATAGAATTTTTTATGTCGGTGCCAATAAATAAAAAATAAATATTAACACCTATCAACAATAATTATAGTGTGGTTGTGTATCGACAAATCGAATGCAAATGTATAGAGCTTTAGAGTGAATTGGTATTTAATCTTTTCAATGGTTAGCACTGATTTAACTTTTTTCTATACAATGAAGAATAATATAAATATTTAAACAATATACAATATAATAAAATACAAAATATAAATAAAATATAATAAAAAATAAAATTTAAAAAATACACAAAAATATTTATTTTTATATTTTTCCGTTTTGTTTTTCAAGTCGGTTCAACCTGCAGAAAATGATTTTCAATCATAAAAATGAAGATGAATTGTCGTTGCGTCCCAACTGTGCAAACTTCAACATCATACTTCAACGTCTTTTTACCGTTTCTTTCGAACCCACAAGAGTAACTTTAGAAATGCACGAAAAATGTGATCGAAAAAAACGTCTGTTGAAAAGCCGATGAAAATAAGACGACGAAAAAAGCAAAAAAAAAAACAAACGTCGAAACCCTTTGGAGCTTTGTGATAAGAGCACGTGCAGGCACTTCGGAAGCTCGCACGATGCGAGTCGAAGAGGTTACGAGTGCAGCACGATAAGTGCCAGCTATACACGAAATACTTGCCGGCCTATATTTGTGTTCGGGAGCGAGAGAGAGAGAGAGAGAGAGAGAGAGAGAGAGAGAGAGAGAGAGAGAAAGTGAAAGAACGCGCGCTTAAGAGAGAAAAAGAGGAAAGGAGTGTGTCGCGTGGGTCTCGATGGATGCTGGGCTCCTAGTTTATTTATCCTTGAAACGAGAGTGAGAGCTAGGGACTGACAGTATATACGGGGTGTCCTATTATAAATGACTAATCCTGCAACTGTCGATAGGCCAGATCATGCCCTACTATACCCTGGAATTTCAGTTCAGTAAAAGGCCTACGGTTTTCGAGATTTTCGGCTTTAAGTTATTTTTTGAAAAAAATTATCTGCTTTTGGTTTTTTGCATGACATTTCTGCAAATAATATGAATCGACAATAACTAAGCAACTTTTTTAAGTAATTGACACGATATGCGTAGTACATTTTTTTTACACCGGAGGCTATCAAAGTCAGATGTTCGAATTTGTATGAAAATTCTGCATAAGATCTTTTTTCATCGTTTTCTTAACATTTAAGGTTAAAAAGAAGACTTTTCTAGATGAAACAAATAACCAAGAGTATTTCTTTTAAAACCGGATCGAAAATAGTTTTCATTTGCAAAAATTGAAATTCCAACATATAGTAGGACATGATCTGACCTATCGACAGTTGCAGAATTATCCATTCGGAAGAGGACACCCTATATATATATATATATATATATATATATATATATATATATATATATATATATATATATATATATATATATATATATATATATGTGTGTGTGTGTGTGTGTATGTATGTATATGTATATATCTGTATGTATACACACACATACAGACAGACACCTATACATGTCTTCCTGTTGGTACGAGCGTATCATAGATACGTCAAGTGGGACGAAGAGGGTGTCGTAATTGCATACAACACTGACTAATAAGGACGACTGGAGCACGAGGAAGAGGAGTGGGGGTTGAGTGAAGTGTGGAGCATACCGGTAGAATAGGAGGGAGAGGGGTCATTCGTATGAATGAAAGTCGAGTGTCCTCCGCAAAATATCAATCGACGCGTAAAACCCGGATATTGAGCAATGCTGGGCAATGATGGACGTTCGAAAAAAAAAAATTGCAAGTAAAGCAGACCACGTATGAAGTTGGAAAACTCAATGAAAGTCTGAATCCTGTCCGACTGCTCGACGAGGTTGGCGTGAAAAATTCAACTGTTGTCGGAAGCTTTGGTATGTGAGAATAAACGCAACCAGAATTTCCCTGGACGTTGTATGATGTGGAGCTGACAAGAGGGACCTGAGAAAATGCAATTTTGCCTCTGAATGTATGGTGTTGAAGTTTGCATCGTTGGAATGAAATGAAGGATTTATTTTATGTTTTTCAATTTCTTCAACAGATCCAGTTCTTGAAAAAATTTCGACTTAAAATATTGAAAGTTGACCAAGTTACGGACGGATTTACTGAGAGCATGAGAGAAACGACTCTTCTCGAATGGCCGAATCTAATGAAGAATAATATGAATATTGAAAAATATACAAAAATATTTATTTTTATATTTTTCAGTTTTGTTTCTCAAGACGGTTTAATTTTTTCGCAATTTTGCAGAAAATCAGAAAGGAATCGTAACTCGAGCTATAATAGTACGATTTTTAATTTTAAAAAATCCGTAATTGCAGTGGTTATCAAAGTACGGCGTCGTTATATTGAATTTAGCATTTTGAGCCCCCAAACATAAGTAAAAGTTTCGACAAAAATACACTTTTTTTGAACACCCGATATTTTGTGAATTTTGTTAATAACACAAACTTATTTCTTTGTTGTCGAAAATCGAACTTTTTTTTTCTAGAGCTTGGCATTTTCGTTATTAAAAAAAATTCAAACAAGTATCCGCTCATACGAAAGTTTTATCATTATGCTAAAAACATAAATACAGAAATTCTACATTATAAGTGCCCGGTAGTTTAATATATTCAAAATTCGTACTGTTGAAGTTTACATTATTGGAATGCAACTTGATAGTTAATTTTTTTTCTATTGCTCACATTCATTCCGCCGCTTTAGGGTACGAAAGCCACCCTCAAACGGTTTTTCTTGTCCTTATTAGAGATCCATGACCCTGAATTAATATAAAAAAAAGATCATAGACCGCACTAAAAATAGAGAAGTGAGCAAAAATAAGAAGAACTTTTGTTGCATTCCAACGATGCAAACTTCAGCGCCATCAGAATTTTACCAAACCCATATTATATATTGGGATGTTAAATAAGTTCTCGCTATTTTTGTACGTGAAAATGAATGCTTTATTTTAAAATTTAGAGAAAGTTGTAAGGAATATGGGAATGCAAGAAATAATAACAATGATAAAGGAAAGAAGACAAGTGGAACGAATAGACGAAAGAATAAAAGGAAAATTATAAAACTCAAAGAAGCGAATTTTAAGGAACGAAGAGGGAAAAAAAATAAGAAAATCAACGTATAACGAAAAGTACAAATATATTGTGGAAAATAAAAAAAGGCCGTGGAAATACCGGTCGGAAGAGGGGGTAAAGGAATGGAATAAGGAAATGTGGGCGAGATTAAGGGGTTAGGCCACTCTAGAGGCCGAAAAAATAGGCTTTTTGGGGATTTTTTTTTAGAAAAACTACGATCTGACGATTTTTTAGGCAAATTTTTCACTTTCCAAAAATTTGCCTAAAAAATCGTTAATAACAAATGAACTATGCAATATGAAAACAAATCCTACGTAGTTCCATAGACAATGTATTTTTCAAGATACATTCAACATTGCAAGTGAATCGGTTGAAAATTGTCCGAGTTATGTTTCCGGCCAACTTAAAAAATGCAGTTTTGAGATAAACGCTGCACGGCCGCCATTTTGAAATTAAACGCTTCAAAAAAATTATTGTATACAGTCACTGATATGTATGATAAACACCCTTTTTTGTGATCTCGATTTATTGTGTACTTTTTCTGAAAAAAAATTCCCAAAAAGCCTATTTTTTCGGCCTCCAGAGTGGCCTAACCCCTTAAGCCGATTGAGTTCAAACTTGGTAGAAACATTGATAATATTGGTACCTTCTACTTGACGAGAATCGTTTTTGAATAATTGAAGACAAAAACTACTTTTTTAATCCACATTTTACAGAAATGTTGATTTTTTTTTCTAAACGCGTGCCATTTTCTTAAGGGGTTACCACCACTTGCGATTTTGAAAAAATCGATTTTTTTTATTGCATTTTTTTTAAGTATAAGTATCTGAGAGTATGTCCTGAAAATTTCAAGTCGATCCGAACAAAATTGACTGAGATATGAGCGTTGAAAGAGAAGAATCCGCGTTGAAAGAGCGTTGAAAGAGAAACTTTAAACGCGTTTTTCTCAAAATGGAATTTCTGAAGTCGGTGACCAAGATTACTCGAACACTAATGAACCGATCTTCTTGAAATTTTGCAGGCTTATTTAATACATAAAAATGTAGTCTTTAATCGTTCGATTTTTTTTTTCGAAAAAAAAAAATGGCCGTTTTATAGCCAAAAACGGCCGTTTTTTCGTTAAAATCGAACCATTAACTTTGACTGTCCGCCATTTTGTGAAAAATGAATATTTTTTAAAATCCTTCGATTAAAGACTAGTTTATACTTATATTTGACTAAATCCATCCGCATTTTTTTTTCAGATGATCCACTTCGCCGCAATGTTGGTCACCGCAAACCGTGTATATAAAAACATTATTTCATTGACGGCCGTTTGCCACTAAACAATGTAATATTTTTCAATGAAAAAATTACTGAAAGTTCTTCAAGATGCGTTCTTTAAGATGGTATATTGATCGATTAAAATTTTTGTAGTTTTCTTTAAAAAAATGCATGAAAAAGGCCTTTTTTGCGTTACAAGTGGGGGTAACGTCTTAAATTTGCATTTTCTTCATTTTAATTACCGTCACATAGAAATATACATGTTCTAACTGAAAAAATGTTTGAACTTTTTTGCAAATCAAAGTCTACGGGAAGCTAGTCTGCACGCCGATTCCCAACTTCCGCGGCGACATTGCTGTAACACTCTGCCACAGCTCCGTCATTTTGACGATGACGTAATTTAAAAAAAAAAAAATTGTATACTCAAATATACTATCAAAGTATACCGAAATTTTCATAAATGTAGAATAATTATTTCTCATTTTAAAAAATCCCTCAATATTGCTTATTTTTTTCCTGTCTGTTTATCCCGCCTTGAGCTACTCGCACGCAGTTGCGGTAACCTCATCTGTCGTAAAACAGCGAGAACTTGTTCAACGTCCGAATAATTATATATGTGCATACGATATCCACGGCTCAAATCCACGTATACATTGCCAGTGGACATCTACGTTAGCCGGAATCGGGTAATTTGTAATGCAAAAAGCTTTCTCGGAAAACGCGGGGACCCTGTTAATATAACATCCACGTTGATGACGAGGGTGCTGGTGGTGGTGATGGTGGTGGACGACGACGGCGAAGGCGACATCGTTGTAACCGAGGGAAAAGAGAATAACTTAGCGATGCAGCTCTCGGCGCGTCTATGCCTCGTCTCGTTCTCTTTCCCGGCCATCTCTTATTACGGATACAGGAGATGAGACTCTTTTGAAGGCGACAGGCGACAAGCGAATGCGAGATAGTGCCCGAGGGAGGGAGCATTCCAGGCTCCATAAAGCTACTGCGAAACCCCTCCCTGGCTAATCTTTCATCGTCTTTCCCCAAAATTATCCACCCATTTTGTCGCATTCACAATTTCAAGGTACTATGAACGGGAAACGTTATTGCCGTACGCAGAAGAAGTGGTGGGCAGACTCGCGAGCGGAATAACAAGTCGGTGGCTTCATTATCGATCCATCTTTTATCATTTGGGCACGATCGATGTGCGAGGATCGAGGCTTTAAGTGGATTTCGGACGGGGCTAATCGATGGTGTTGAAGTTTGCAGCGTTGGAATGCAAGGAAAATTATGTCTTACGTTTTATTTTCCATATTTTTATTATTATGGGAAATCTCTTTTTATAGACTTGTCATGTAGATCGCTAAATTAATATGTTGAAGAGTTGTCGAAGGACTTTTGTCCTTCTGTATTTCTTTTATTTTTTAATTTCAAGGGGTTACCCCCTCTTGCGATTTTGAAGAAAATCGAATTTTTTTTATTGAATTTTTTTGAACTATAAGTATCTGAGAATACGTCCTGAAAATTTCAAGTCGATCCGAACAAAATTGACTGAGATATGAGCGTTGAAAGAGAAGAAACCGCGTTGAAAGAGCGTTGAAAGAGAAACTTTAAACGCGTTTTTCTCAAAATGGCATTTCTGAAGTCGGTGACCAAGATTACTCGAACACTAATGAACTGATCTTCTTGAAATTTTGCAGGCTTATTTAATACATAAAAATGTAGTCGTTGATCGTTCGATTTTTTTTTCGAAAAAAATGACCGTTTTATAGCCAAAAAAACGGTCGTTTTTTTTCGTTAAAATCGAACCATTTACTTTGACCGTCCGCCATTTTGTGAAAAATGAATATTTTTTAAAATCCTTCGATTAAAGACTAGTTTATACTTATATTTGACTAAATCCATCCGCATTTTTTTTTCAGATGATTCACTTCGCCGCAATGTTGGTCACCGCAAACCGTGTATATAAAAACATTATTTCATTGACGGCCATTTGCCACTAAAGAATGTAATATTTTTCAATAAAAAAATTACTGAAAGTTCTTCAAGATGTGTTCTTTAAGATGGTATATTGATCGATTAAAAAAGTTCTGTAGTTTTCTTTAAAAAAATTCATGAAAAAGGCCTTTTTTGCGCTACAAGTGGGGATAACGCCTTAAAAAAATTTTAAGAATTTTATTTCTTTTAGCAAAAACTGCCGAAGGAAATAAAATTCGTTGCAGTCCAACCATGCAATATTCAGCATCGTGCTAATCGTGGACGTTCTTATGGTTTTGTTTCCACTCCCACCAATGCATATGGTAGAACCCCCCATATACCAGGCGTAGAAGTATGAAACCGGAATTTTGTTTGTAAAACTTACACGTCTTTTGTTTGAAAATGATAAAAAATATTTGATTCAAAATAATCTCCATTGCTATTTATACATTTTTCCCACCGCTCCGGCAGTTTATGAATGCCACGCCAAAAAAAAAACAGTTCTTTTGAAGCGAACCAGTTGTCGAGCCATTTTCGTACATTTTCATACGAATTGAAGCGTTGTTTAGCGAGAGCGTGTCCCATTGATGCGAATAGATGATAATCGGACGGAGCCAAGTCTGGAGAAAAAGCCGCATGCGCTAGTATTTCCCAACTGAACGCCTCGATCGTTTCCCTGGCCCGTTTTGCTGTGTGTGATGGAGCATTATCATGGAGCAGAATGACTTTGTGTTGCCTTTTACCATATTCCGGTCTTTCAAACGAATGGAGACGGCTTTCTGCGTCACATTCAATTGATCCGCGAGTTCTTGTTGACTTTGAGTATCATCTTCATCCAATAAAGCTTGCAATTCGTTGTCTGCGAACTTTTTCGGTGCTTTCCCACGCTCTTCGTTTCTCACGGAAAAATCACCACTTTTGAATTTTTTAACCACTCGAAACACTGTGTTTTACCAAGAGCATGTTCACCGTAAGCTTCGGACAAGCATTCGATGCGATTGTGCAGCAGTTTTCTTCAAATGATGGCAGAAAACCAATGCTGTCCGCAAATCGTAGTTTGTAGGCGCAAAACTCGACATGTTTAAGGTTATAGAAAAATCTACCGGTGTAGGGAACTTGGGTTGTTGTGTGTTGAAAATCTTCGTCAGCTGTTAGAGGGAGATGATGGCGCTGTAGAAGCGGTCTTACGGTCCCTAAGCTGATGGCTAGCACCATCTATAGGGAAATTCCGGTTTCATACTTCTACACCCGGTACGATGCTGCTGAAGTTTGAATTGTTGGAATGCAACGAAAATACCTTTTCATTTTTCTCCATTTGTTTTCGTGTAAGTACGTATTTTTCCACGTATGCCCCACTTTGAATGAGTGTTTTGGCATTTCATTTTCATTTTCGTCAAAATATAAATTTAGGGCCATAAAATATGGATAATTTACTACAAAAAACGTCTCTACAAAAAAAATAGCATATCTACCGGAATACAACGATTTGAAAAACGCCTTGGGTCAGATTGACCCAAGATGCACTTATAGGTTGGCGGCGGAGGTGTGCACTCGAAGGGTTAATTAACGAGATTGAGATCTCAAGTATCTACCAAGGTCTCAGAAGTATTGGCCTTCCGCTGACGGGTTGATATCTTAAAAAATTATATGAATAAATATCATATAATTGCAACTATTCAATAGGCACATCATAATGCAATAATGTTCATACATCTATTTATATCCCCACACATATAAATATCCAAATGCGATCCTCAAACCTATAAAATAGTATGATGTTGAAGTTCGCATCGTTGTGACGCAATGAAAGTCAATACTTTGCAATTAATAAACATTTTTTTGTCACTCAAGGTATGAAAATCACTTGTACGTGTTTACGAATTCTTGTTAAGGATTGACAACCTCAGTTTACGGAATAAAAGATTTTGGATGACGATAAAGATGAAGCAATATTTTCAAAATCGGTGCATTCGAACGATGCAAATTTCAACGTCATAAAATAGTATCGTGTCGAAGTTTGCATCGTTGGAATGCAACGAAAATTCTACGCCATTTATTTATTTCGTTATTTTTATCATCATTAAAAATCTTGTTTTGCAGATTTGCTGATACATTTTCAATGAGAATTCTCAAAAATGCTTCAGTCACTTTCGTAGCCTAAATGTGCCAAAAAAAATTGAGAATACGAGAAAAAATCACATTTTCGTTGCATTCCAACAATGCGAACTTCAATGCCATAAAATAGTCGCGTATGTATTTTGCATGACGCATGAAATGAAAAATCATCTTTTTCATCATATTATTCTAATACATCTCGTTTCATACAGCTATATAGTATCTTCGTCAAATAAAAAACAAAGTGAATTATATTCCAACATAATTTTGCGATTATCCAGAGATCAAATTTCGACCGGAGCTGTATATATTTACGATATAATATTGAAGTTTGCATCGTTGAGACGCAACGAAAGTTCCATACCTTGAGCTTTTTTTCGCAACTTTGGGTTACGAAAAACACTCAAATATTTTTTTTACATTCCTCATAAGACATCCAAAGCCCAAGTTGCTGGACAACATTTTGGATGATAAAGAAAATTAGGAAACATTAATGATATTGAAGTTTGCATCGTTGAAATGCAACGAAAATTAATATTTCTGAATTCCTTCAATTTATTTTGAAAGATTTTGCCTACAAAAATCCTTCAACCATTTTAAAGGTGAATATTTAGTGCTCTACCATATAAATCTATAAAAAAAAGGATCTATAATGTTAATAAATATGGAAAATAAAATGTAAAAAATCACTTTCGTTGCGTTTCAACGATGCAAACTTCAATACCATAAACATTATTTCAAAAATGTTTCGTCGCGTTCAAGCGATGCGAACTTCAACAGGGTTTTACGATATCGTATTATAGTACCATGCTTACACACACAAATGTGTATATCAATATTATGATAAAATGGCTCCACAGAGTCCGGTGAGAACTTCGAACGTCTCGGTCGATCTCGGTAAAATTCTCTCACTTCCATATATATATATATATAACGACGGGAATAAGTGTGACGTGAGACAATGACTGACGTCACTTCCTTCCTCTCGTCATTCTTCCTTCCTTCCTTTCTGCCTTTCTCATACGCGTCCGTCCTACGGCAATATCCCTTTCCATTTCTTATTCATATATATATATATATATATATATATATATATATATATATATATATATATATATATATATATATATATATATATATATATATATATATATATATATATATATATATATATGAGTAAGCGACACGAGCTCGCCATGGACGATGAATGATCGAAGGCACTCAAAGTCGAGACTATATACGTGCGTCTGCGTATGCTTAGGCCGGGAAGTTTCGTTCCGTTAGACGGGCGCGAGTGCGAGAGAAAAGAGGATACGAAGCGAGGGCGAGAAGCAGAAGATGAAGAGGAAGAAGAGGAAGAGAGAAGGTGGGAAGTAGAGGAAGGGACGAAGACGGAAAAGGGGGAGGAGGAAAAGGAAGAGGATGGAGGAGGAGGAGGTTCAGCAAAAGAGAGAAAAAGATTGTAAGGGAAGTCTGGGCTCGCGCCGTCCCGTAAGAAATCCTCTCGCGACGAGGTCTCGTCCCGCTTGTAGTGTTTTGCGCCTGTGATCTAAAAAGTCTCGTACGGCGGTCCTCTCTTTCTCTCAGCCTCTTTCTCTCTCTCGCTCTCGCAAGCGAGACAGTCGGCTTCGTTTATAAATAGGACTTTATTTAAATCCCGAAATAAGGGCAACGACATTCGTATTTGGAAAGCTCCAGGCCGCGAGACATGCGGAATTTGTCCTAATTGGTGGATCCGGCGAGATTTGCCCGTGGCCCCGAACGCGCCTCTTCGGCGATCGATATAATTGCGTCGATTATTGACATTTCCGCGTACGCTTGTAGCCGCGTTTGCGCTCGACGTCAAATCGACGTTACGCGCGTGCGAGCCGTCGCGGCACGGAGAACGAACGGATTCATCCTCGGCTCCATCATCGTGCTCCAGATTCTTTTTTTTTTCCTCTTTTTTTTTTCTTCTCGCGCTTTCCCTCGGATCTGTGACTGTTTAGTCTTGACTCTTTTACATCTCACTCGATCCTACGTACGATTCTTTTTATATATTACTCACTCCTACTCTCTCTCTCTCTCTCTCTCTCTCTACACACACACACACATATATACATACATACATACATATACATATACATATACATATATATATACATATATATATATATATATATATATATATATATATATATATATATATATATATATATATATAATGTAGTAGTACAGTACTAATATAGTAATACAATTCCGAAGAACGTGAAGCGCACAAAAGAGTACGTACTATGACGGAGTGAAAATGTACAATGCATTGCCAACTGATCTAAAGGCTGTGAAAAAGTTGACCAGTTTAATCGAATGTTAAGGGGTTACCCCCACTAGCGATTTTGAAAAAATCGATTTTTTTTATTGCATTTTTTTGAAGTATAAGTATCTGAGAATATGTCCTGAAAATTTCAAGTCGATCCGAACAAAATTGACTGAGATATGAGCGTTGAAAGAGAAGAATCCGCGTTGAAAGAGCGTTGAAAGAGAAACTTTAAACGCGTTTTTCTCAAAATGGCATTTCTGAAGTCGGTGACCAAGATTACTCGAACACTAATGAACCGATCTTCTTGAAATTTTGCAGGCTTATTTAATACATAAAAATGTAGTCGTTAATCGTTCGATTTTTTTTTTTCGAAAAAAATGACCGTTTCATAGCCAAAAAACGGCCGTTTTTTTTCGTTAAAATCGAACCATTAACTTTGACTGTCCGCCATTTTGTGAAAAATGAATATTTTTCAAAATCCTTCGATCAAAGACTAGTTTATACTTATATTTGACTAAATCCATCCGCATTTTTTTCTTCAGATGATCCACTTCGCCGCAATGTTGGTCACCGCAAACCGTGTATATAAAAACATTATTTCATTGACGGCCATTTGCCACTAAACAATGTAATATTTTTCAATAAAAAAATTACTGATAGTTCTTCAAGATGTGTTCTTTAAGATGGTATATTGATCGATTAAATTTTTTTTGTAGTTTTCTTTTAAAAAATTCATGAAAAAGGCCTTTTTTTGCGCTACAAGTGGGGGTAACGCCTTAAAAGAATATGTTGTGTCAACAGTAAAGTGAGATGTACTTAGATTTAAGGAAATATGTAACACTATGTATAACAAATAGCTGAGAAAGCCAATAAACATCAATCTCTCTCTCTCTCTCTCTCTCTCTCTCTCTCTCTCTCTCTCTCTCTGTAAATAAAGTACCTGGGAATCATTATAGACAATATTATGAAATTTGATAGGATGGCTGCGTTTATTGTAAAAAAAAGTAGCTAAGAAAGTGAACTTTATGTATAGGATTAACAAGTATGTGTCGATAAATACGCTAATAACCATTTATAAAAGTACAGTGTCCCCGCATTTTGAGTATCGCAACACACTACTACTAAATATTAACGAGTATTGGATGGATGTTCTGCAAAAAAATCCAAAACCGAGCAATGCGAGCAATCCTACGGTGCGATAGGTACACGAGAATAAAAGTCATGCTAGATGCTTTATGCTTTCTGAATGTACGACAGAGGCTGATGTGTGCGTTTTTGTATATAAGATCAAAAATGGAATGACGCCGGAACATTTGCGTAATGAAATTATGATAGTAGGCGAGAGGCATCAGTGCAACACAAGACAAAATAGTAATATACTGATTAGACAGCGCAGAACAAACTCAGCTCAAAGATGTGTAACCTATGCCGGCTTTGATATGTTCAACAAACTCCCAACGGCGATAGAGAGTGCGAATAATGTGGAAGATTTCAAGCGAGCGGTTAAAGAACATGTGAAAAGGAGCGGGGGATAGAGGCGAAAAATAGGATAGCGATAAATAGGATAATTAGGATAAGGTATTGTAAATGTCACTGCAAGTAGCAATATGCTAAATAAAGCTCAATCAATCAATCAATCAATCAATTTCTCTCTCTCTCTCTCTCTCTCTCCCTCCCTCTCGCTTCCTCTTTTTCTCTTTCTCCGTCTGTCCGTCAGTCTCGCGTTTCCTGCGAACCTCGTCCGTGCGTCTCGCGGATATTTTCGCGTCTAGACGGTCCTCGTGTCGGAGAACGCAGTGACGTATCGAGGGACGCACGCGCGCGTCCACTCATTCTGTTATTCGCGTGCACGGCGGCGGCGGCGTCCTCGTCGACGTTGTCGGGAACGACGACGTCGACGACGACCGAGACATCGCCGACGACGCGAGATCCGAGACGGGCGGTGCGCAGCGCCGTCAAACGCTCTCTCATTCACTCCAACGTGCACGTGTGTACGTTTCTGCGTGTGTAGATGTTTCCTTCTCGATGTCGCTGGGGATGCTGTGCAACGCCCGGCTATCGGAATATTTCAGTCGACAGTCAAATTTGACGGCGTCGAGGAGAGAGGGAGGGACCGACATTGAAAGAAAGTGCTGCTCTTCGAATAGCAAGAAAGAGTCTTAGTTTTGCATGGGAACATTATAAACTAAATTCTCCAGGGTACAAATAAAGGGTGGCTCAAAATGACCTGACGTTTTTAATTGAGCGCCATTTTTTCGTGGCGAAACTTCAATACTGAGGTTTGGTCATGGAGAAGATCACGATCGAGCAACGCGTAGAAACTATTATTTGCTGCATTGTTACTGCATGGTTATCGCAGATTTTTTTTTCGTAGATTTTGGATGCTCGTGTTTCAATTCGTCGCCACGTTGTTGAAAAAAAATTGTTAAAAAAATCGACGATCGTCAAGGATTCGTATTTATTGTTAACTTGAATAACCCGATGGGTTTTTGGATTTCAGATGGACCGTTTAAGCTGGAGAGTGTCCACCGCCAAACGTCGCGAAAAAGATTTCATCGTCTGCCGGCGGCCATGTTTGTGTTGTTTTTTTGTATTTTTTGGTGACGTTTTTTTTTAAGGCTCTCAATACATGTACCTTTGTGTTGAAAAAAATGCGTTTCTTTTTCAGCAACCGTTTCCCAGAAAACAAATTCAGAATTTGGCCATTTTTTTCGAGCCTCTAAGCAGATGTGGCCACTCAAGCAGCGTTGTGCATGGCCGATACTCGGAGCGGTGACTGCTCAGCCATACACCGACCAGTGCATCAACCAGTGAGCGGAAGGCCAATACAAGTGTCTGTGCACGGGAGAATCAGAAGAATATAGGTAAAAAAATAAATAATTAAAACAATATTTTAAATAACAACACACATAATTAAAACATATATTTTAAATAACAACACACGTTTTTTAAATGTAGTTTTCAAAAAACGGTATTCCATATGGTTTATTACATATCGACAATCACGTCAGCTGGAAAAAATAATAAAATATTGAGACTATACTGAAATTTGCATCGTTGGAATGCAACAAAAACTTGTTTCCATTCCCATCATATCCTTCGTTCAAAATCTTATCCTGCAAATTTAGGCCACAGATTTCTGATCAGGATCTTCAAAAACGTTTGGCTTTTCCGTAGCCCGAATTTGGCCCAAAAAAGCTTGGGCCGCTGAAGTTTCGTTGCGTTGGAGTATGTATCGCTCCAATATCACGAATTGAGTATGCAGGAATTCTCATAGTGGTGTAGCTTGCATCGTTGGAATGCAACGAAAATTCTTCTTGATTTTCTTTATTTTTATTTGTGTCTAGAATTTTTTCACCGGTTTTGGCTATGGATTTATAGTAAGGATCCTCGGAAATAGTTCAGAAATTTTCGTAGGCTGAATGTGGCAAAAAAAATCGGCGATAGGGAACAAATATAATTTTGTTGCAGTCCAACGATGCAAACTTCAATACCGTGATTTCTCACCCATCGAGAGTACGCCACATAGGAAACTTATATAGAGAGAGCTCTGCTCCCCGGGGGGACGTCAGAGCAATGAAGGTGTCTTCATCCGAACGGCACAAAATTACCCACATTATAAAAGACAGTAAGAGGCTAGTGATAGTAACGGCAAGAACAAAGGTAGGCGTAACAGTAGCAATTATCACTATTACCGTTACCATCATCATCATCATCGTCATCATCATCGTCGGCATCATCATCATCATCATCATCATCATCATCACCATTATCATCGTCATAATCGATAACATCATCATCATCGCCATCATCATCATCATCATCGATTTTATCATCATCATCTTAGCAACATCAACGACAATAACAATATTGTTTTATTTCCTTAAGTCCAACCCTTGCGGGTTTTTATGTATTACCTTTCCCAATTGAATTTCTTATCACTCCCTACCCGCACTTTGCCAATCCAACCTTACGTTCCGTAGCGTCCACAGCCGTCTCGAGCTACACTATACTCGAGCTACACTCTGGTGCACAGACGTTTTTACTCAAGTATCTACACAGAACTTGGACTATCGGAGCTTTTTCTCTCACCGTATTTCGATATCATCAAGTTGGAAATATCGAAATACCGGTATTTCGATATTTTCCTATATTTATGTGAAACCTTGATGAAAACGTTCGAAGATTGAAAGTGAAGATGAAAGTCGTAGAAATAATAGTCTCTAGTCAAGTGAAACCACAGTATTTATTGAAAACAGTATTTTATTAAGATCTTCAATATCATACATATCTAAACATGCTCTACTGTGTTCAACAAATGTTGTGTGCAACATAACATAAAATAAATAAACGAAAAAAATTGGAATTTTTATTCAAATCAAATCAGCAGTAAGCAAGCAAAATTAAAATTAGGAAGTTTTAAGCAGGTCGCAGTAGTAACTACCAGAATGCAAACAAATGTCATAGCTTATGGCTGGCAGGCGACAGCATGGTCACATTAATTAACGAGATTGAGATAGTTGAAACAACGACGATCAAAAAC